>OZ005652.1:152632024-152934524 GCA_963930645.1 Salticus scenicus | reverse complement strand
AAATATAATACCTAATTTATTAGCAAATTCACACACACACATACATTTTTTAAAGTAATTAAATATGTATCATTTTTAATATCATATACTTTTTATTGCTTTATTCTTTTATTCATGAAAATGTTTTATCGAAAGACATATAAATACGTTATGCCATATTAAAAGTTTAGTATTTCTGTCCATGCTGATATTAGAATGAAATTCCTAAAATTCTTGTAATGAAAATGTAATTAAAATGACGAAAATAATTAGTACAAGAGTCAACACATATATTTTACGCAGAAACATCCTCAAACTTTCCTACATAAATATACTTTATTGTATTTTATGCGTTAGACATTTTAATTATAAAATTAACGTAGTTATTTTTCTTAAACTTTCGAAAACTACACTCTCAAAAATGAGTAAAAGTGTCCCAAAATAGCTCTGAAACAATATATACTTAAATTTGTAAACCCATGTGTGAGGGAGTTCCTCACATATCCTTTTATTTCATCAAATTTATTCTATTATAATTAAATATCTATTTATTCATAATTAAAATTTATTAAATTTAATAATCCTCTTTAGATATGTCAAACTTATTTCAAATTTATTAAATTCTTTATTGGAAATTAAATATATATCCTTTTCTAGTTTTAAGAACAAATTCAGTATTAAATCCATTGATCTCCTTTTAGCATAATGCAATATATATGTAGGGATCTAAACAAAATTTAATTTTATTCTCCCTGAAAGTAATTATTTTTTTATTTCTATTTCACTGTGTTTCTCAATTAATCTATTTATATTTATAGCTGTAAATGTTCTATTAGAAAATTTCCGTTATATTTTTTTATTGTTTTGTTTTATTTTATACTCAAATAATGTATTTAATTGCAGCTATAAATAAACTAATGACCCATAATTTAGACATCATGTCGCAAGAATTTCGTAATATTTCGATGATTACTTACACCTGTCCCAACGGTCATATTTGGCACAAGTGATTTATGCCAAGGTAGGGTTGCCATGTTATAACCGTCTTTTGATTTTTTTAATTTCCCATTAAAATATCATTAACACAAAGAAAAATATGTTGGCGCCCTTGGCTTTAAAATGTGGTGATATTACCATAAGCTGGCAGTTAACAACTGGGGCTGTCGGATTTGATTCCTCACACTTCGACTATAATCACCGAGTCAATTTTTCAAGCTGAAATTTTTGCAATTAAACAAGCCCTAGATTGGGGAACAAATAATCATAATTACAAAGAAATAAGCATTTTTAGTGACAGCCTCTCGGGTCTGCTTGCTATTGCTCGCCACAGAAGCAGAAATCCTCAGATTATAGAAATTAAAAATCTCCTATCTAACTTAAAATTAAAAATATCCCTGGCACACGTTTCTGCCCACAGGGGAGTAGCCGGCAACGAACTTGCGGACTCTTTGGCAAAAGAAGCCACAGAGTTCCAAAATGTAAATTTCTCCCTCCCCGCCCTTCCCTCTTATGTTAAACTTCGAATAAAGGAAATTTTTAATTTAAAATGGCAAGACCTGTGGAGTACGTCTGAAAAGGGCAGATATACTTTTAATATTTTGCCACAGGCGAGCCCTAAATCTTGGACCCTTACCCCACCCATTACTGCTTTTTTAACCGGTCATGGTCCTTTTCCTTCTTATCTCCACAGGTTTAATCGTCGGCGTTCTCCCTTGTGTTCTTGTGGCGAAGAGGGTACTCCCAGCCATTATTATTTTCATTGTCCCCTGACCAGAAATTTTCACTTAAGAAATCCTTCCCCACGACCAAATAATTGGTTGGAAAATATAATAACGCGCAAATTACTTATAAAAAAGTTAAATAAAATATTTTCTTTTCTTATGGATTTAGTTAACTCAACTGATTAATTAATATCAATAGTACTTGGTTGCCTGCTCTGTGGCTATTTAACGGAGTCTTCTTCATTACACAAGTATTGCCCCTTGTCGCGAAAGGATAATAATTTCTTGGCAATAATTTCCACCATCTGCTCTTGCCCGTTGTCGCGATGGGATTTTATCCTGGCAACTAGCAGAAGTACCAGTATTTAGCAATCTGTTTCATTTCCCAAAGACTTTACTCATATAGACTTTTCAATCAAGAACTTTCGTATACTTCATGCCACCTGTTGCGTGGGGCATAGCCCGGCAATGTCAGCTCCTGAATAATCGCCCACTGTCGGCTTAGAACGGATTGGGCCTGGCGAATTTTTTTTTTTTTTTTTTTTTTTTTTGAGTTTTTAAATAAACTGCGAGTAGTCCCCTTAGAAGCGCTCTACATCGCTTTAAGAGTGATGAGCGGGGGCTGTTTCCTGTTAATATAATCACCGAGTAACTAATATGTAATCGCTTAGCTCTGTCTCCCGCTAATTTATAACGGTTTACATCAAAATTGAACTTTGGTTATTGCAAATAGTAAATTGCCTTAATTTATAATAATAGTATTATTTGTTTTGAAAATTCTCTTCAATAAATATTCTATAGTTTAAGCTATCTTAGTATCTGTTTTATTTCGCAATGTACTTAGTTATTCGTCAATAGAACTTTAAAAATAAATTTTTATTTTTATATGGATTCTCTCTAATTGTACAATAAAAACAATTGTACACCATGTACTTACTTTTAAGTATACTGACATGCTCAAAAATGGGGATATTGGGATTCTTAGAGGTCAACTTCATTTTTGAGCATGTCAGTATACTCAAAATTGAGTACATGGGCCTTTCAAATTCAAGTATATATTGTTTCGGAGCTATTTTGAGACAATTTTGCTAATTTTTGAGATATCATTTTTATCAGCGTAATTATTCATTTTTTATAAACAAGTATAAAAAATCGCATTTTCCAAAATCCACTCTGTTACATATTCTTTTATATTCACACAAATATTTTTTATTTAATGATTGGAATTATATGTTTGAATTCTGATTTGACGTTTACTGTAATTACGTACCTAATATATTGGTCAGGAAGAACTGATTACTAGAAAAAAAAAATGTAATTTTATCGCAAAATTACTAATAAACCATATTTTATTGCTATTCGGGCTAAAAAATTTATCAAACATGTTTATTCACTGAACTATATAAAAGCACACACACGAAAAGTGTGAGATTGTAGTTTTTTTAAGATCTGCTATTCTCAACAACGACGTGTAAAAATTTTAATTGAAATATGCTACTGAATTATTTATTCTTAACTCAAAAAATAACTATAGTAGAGACACTTGTAATATCTATATTTGAATTGAAACACTATTTAACCCTACAAGGCTATTTTTTTTTTTTTTTTTTTTTTTTTTTTTAGTGCGCGACAAAAATATATAGGTCGTAATTAGTGATCAGAAGATAGGGAAAACTTAGAAAAATAAAAATAAAACTATATTTTACGGAAAAATCAACTTTTTATTTCAGTTCCACATACGGTACACTGAGCCTAAACTATAATTCTTGGTATTAAACTAGTACAATTGAATTGTTTTGGAAATAGTATTGTATATTGGACACACATACATAGAACAACACAGTATTTTTTTCGAGTCAAACCTGTTCAATAACTATTCTTTTTTTTTATTTTTGAATTCAGACAAACGACTAGCGTATCACTTTCGTTCAAATTTCCCACTGAGTGCACTTAACAAAAACACGAACGACATCTTTAGGTAAAGATTCGTATTACTACATTGCTAAATGTTAGTAGCTTCTATCAAGATGTCAAGAGATGTCGCTACTAATAATTTTACAGCTACAGGAACGATTAAAGTCGGTGTTCCACATATGGAACTGGGTGTCTTATAGAGTTAATTTGCACCATAATATTTCTAAATATGAATGAACTTTATTTTATTACTTTGTTGTGATAGTTTAGAAAAGTATGTTAATCTCATAAAATGTTTTATAATAAAGGAAATATAATGTACATTTATACACATTAAGAGTAATACTAAGTTTAAAATGCAGGGAGATTTATCAGATATTGTATTTATTTTACATAAATTAACTAACAATACGTCAAAATAATTATAACAAGCATTCAATGATTAAGTAATTCCTTCCCTTATAAAAAGGGGACATTATGTAAAAAAGAGAATCAGTGATTACGCAATATATTTTAAGTAAGAACTCCTATTTATTCATCCTGGGAATTCTCCAACGTCTAAAAGATTCTGTTGTTTAAGCAGCATTCGCGGAGTTGCGGATTCAGTCTTGTGCACACTTGTTATTTTATCCGATCTCAGTTTTCCGTAATTTTCTCTGAAATGCGCGTGAATACGAGTTAACACTCTCTATAAAGACCACCATTAATGAAATCAAACCACTATAGGCTGAACCACTATCAAGGACCTATAGGCTGTCAATTGGAATAAACTCTCAAATCAATCCAAATAATTTTCCTTCTGAACAAATATAATAAAATGAAATATTCGTTCATTAAATGCTGATATTTCATATTGGTTTGAGTGTTTTTTTTTTTTTTTTTTTTTTTTTTTTTTTTTAAGATTTATTCTGGAAAGTTAAAATGCTGATATATGGGACAAAATAATACATTTTATAGAATTTTATTTGAATTGTTTTTGCATTATTTATTTTTCTTTTTAATTTTTTTGTTTTCGGAATTAAAAGAAATGATTGCTTATTTCCATTCAAATGATGTTTTTATGTTAGAAACAATTTAAGATTCATAAACTATAATAAGATTATGACTGATTCTAATTCTTATAATCTGACATTTTCTAATAATAAAATAATTACTAGGGTTATCAAGTAATTAAGCGTCATCTGGTAAGAATTAGTTAGATGGATTAGATTTTAATTACTTTAAGTAAATGTTCAAACATACTGTTCTATAATTTTCTCAACAAATACCCCGATTTTTAGTGGTTCTTCAATAACTATCATTAAAAATCGTTTAAGTAATATCAATTTCTCTACGTGTCATAAAAGATCATTTGAAATATTTATATTCGCTGCGAAATGAAAGTTTTACAGACTTCACTTTCTTTTCGTAATTAATATAGTGCTGTTTTCATAGGCGAACTTATATCAGTTTAAAGAGATTTTCATAAATTTTAGTAAATGGTATTCATTAGTTTTAAAATAGGCATTATCTTGTTATGCCTTATTTTTATATACTCTATACTGTTAAATAATATTCACAGTTTTTAAAAAATGTAAAAATTGGTATTTTTTGTATAGTTATATATATATATATATATATATATATATATATATATATATATATTTATAGAGAGAGAGAGAGAGAGAGAGAGAGAGAGAGATAGATATTTGCTACATGTCAACTAATATATATACAATTCATGTTTAATAGAAAATGTATATAATTTTAAAATAAAAAGCTCCAATAAAATGAAAAAGTAGTACAATATATTTTAATATTTTGAAAATTCATTAAATTCTTTATATTATTGTTAATCGGACTCAAAATATTTACAGGTCTCATATTTTTTAAACACTTGCATTATTTATTGCTAACATTTTAAAGCAAAAATTGCAGTAGTTTCAAGGGATATTGCTTACAATTTTCTATAGTGAAATCTAATTAATTACTTTAAAACAGCTTTTAAAATGGTTAAAAATATACATATTGTTGTTTACTAATTTTATGTAGATCTACACTTTTGTATTACTCTTTACAGTATTTTACGCTTCAAAACATTTATATTTTATTTGGTTGAAACATATAAATGTCATATATAAAGTAACGAAATGTGTAAAATATTATTTATTTGCAATATTTTTTTTTTTTTTATTATTATTATTAATTTCATATTACGTTTGATTTTTATTGCTTACAAATTACTTTAAAGTATACAAATAGCATATAACATAATATATATATATATACATTATATACATTTTTATAGTCAAGTATATTATATACTTTAGATCTATATATCTACGAAAGTATATGTGTACATATGCAGGAGGAGTCGCTACTAGTGCGACAAACTTACAGAAAATGTAGCGGCCACAAAGACGATCAAAAATCACATAGAAGTGCTGTTTTAGAAATGAAATCCTAACGAGATAAGGTGTTGTTAGTGGTATAACTTTTAGGAAACTTGTACTTATTTTAAGCTTTTGAATTTTGATTGTCATTTCACGATCACCATATATTCATAGTTTTCATCTTATCACTTCTGCAATTGTCTGTTGTCAATTTTCTTGTGTTATCCCTAACCCTTAACTTTTGTGTGCGTAAAATCCATGCGATTAGACCACGCTCCTTTATTTGGTTTTTTTGATATTATAAAGAGTTAGAAAGTACCAATCAACATTATAATTATTGAAACGTATTAAAACTAGTTGGCATAGGTGGACTCTGCTCAGTGCCCCATCATATTTATGTTCTCATAAATTTCTAGTGTGTGACATATTATAATCATGTTAAAAGAAATGAATTTGACCAAAGCTTGATACAGTGACAGAATGAAATACACGCCTAATAGGCTATCCACCGTTCATTCGATATATTTATCTTATTCTAAATTTTAATTTATTTTATCAGGGTCAATTCTGTTGTTTAATTTTCATGCTACTATTTCCAATGCAATAATCCTCAAAATTCATATTTATATGAAAAATTTACAATTTCGCTATGTTGATAAAATCGTAAATTACAAATAATTTAATTTACGAAATTTTCCTGTTAGAATATTTGCATTCATTCATGTTCAAACAAATATCATAAATGTAATTTTGAAGTTGTTTAATGTATTTAGGATCCTCAAAATGGAAGTTTATGCTCAATTTTGCCTTATTCTGACATGATAAGTAAATCGAAAATCCAAATAACTTACGAAATTTTTAAATTGGAAAAATCATAGTCTATGATATTCATGCCAGTATCCAAAATAATACTTAAAAAGTGGTTTGACATCTTTACGATGAAAATATCCCTCAAGATTGACGTTTATGTGAGCTTTTACTCTATTCTGCCATGTTAAGAAAATCGTAAGTTTCCAATAACTTACGAATTTTTTATATTGGAAAATTCATAGTCATTAATATTCATGCCAGTGTTCTAAATAATATTTCAAATGTAGTCTGACATCTTTACGATGAAAATATCTCTCCAAATTGACGTTTATGTGAAATTTTGCCCTATACTTTCATGTTGAGAAATTCATAAATTTCCAATAACTTGCGAAATTTACAAAGTAGCATATTTATAGTTACTGATAATCATTCCGCCATCAAAACTGATATTTAAAAACTGGTCTGACATTTTCACAGTAAAACGTTTCCATTTAATGCACGTTTAAGTGAAATTTTGTCCTATTCTCCCATGTTAAGAAAATCGTAAATTTTTAATAACTCACGAAGTTTTTTAATTCGAATGTTGCAAATGAATAGGGTTCTTGCCAGCATCGAAAGTAATATTTTAAAATTGATCGGACCTCTCTGCGGCAATTTGTTCGTGAGATATCGTGTAAACAGTCTAACAAACTAACGGACTAACACACTAAGAGACACCCTACAGACAGACACCATACAAATGTTGTCATTTTTGGATTCCTCACACCTGAAAACGTATAAAAAAGTCAAAAACCGATGTCCAAATTTTTCACGATTACCTAAGTTCCCCACACATATAGTATGGTGGGGAACTAAAAAATCAGATGAATAAAAATGCCTATCATTCATATGCTTATTTTAACACAAGTGAGTTTAAGCCTATAAAAATTAGAACTGTTTATATACGCCTTTAAACAATTATAAAAGTTAAAAAAAAAAAAAAAAAAAGTAAAAATAAAAATAAAAGCTAACTCATTAGGATTGCATTTCCAACCCTGCATTCTTAGATGATTTCGAATCTTCTCTGCGCTCCCTTCATCTTCTGTAAGTTTGTCACACTGCATATATAATAACATTTTAAAAACAATAATTATTATTAATAAAAAACAAGAACTGTCTTCTTCTTAAGACATTTTGTACAGTCGGGAAAAAAAAAAGCAACACCCGCTGTAATTTCGTTATTTATTGACGCAAGAACATCTAATAAACACAATTCAACAGGAAATTAAATGCACTTTCTTAAAATGTCGTCAAAGTTTGAATTAGGGGTCATTTACATATTGCAATGGACGCCAAATTTGAATTTTTTCAATAGCAACACACATTTCTAACTTCATATTCGAATTTGTGAGAGCCTGGCAGTGCGGAAAAATATACTGTTTCTATACTTTATCTTCAGTATTTATAGAGTTAGTTATAATCAAAAATATGTTAGGGGGTTATCTCTAAATATAAAAATATATAAAATTAAAATCCTACAAGAAATAGACAAAATTTTAATATTTTACACCGGAAATCTTTCATGAAAAAAATAATTATATAAATTAATAAAAGCACATACATTTTCCGGTTTCTTAACTAGAATTCAGTTTTTTTAGATTTGTATATACTTCAGTACTTTTTTTACATGATTTTAGGTCTATTTTAATACACTTGCGATTGGTCCAGACAGTACTGTTGAAAAAAGTGCAATATTTTTCAAGTAAAACTGTCTATTATGGCTGTACTGATCACCAATAAAGCTTAAATTTTCTTTTGTAGGTGTAACATAATATACGAAAGGAAATAATATATATATATATATACAACAACGCATAAACTAAATCTTTTCGGATGAATTATTGTAAGGGTTCATGAAGTAAATATTAAACAATTTTAATCGCACTTACCAGTTTTGGGTCAGTTGAACTCTTTGGAACTGTACGATTCGTTTTATAATTTCTATGAAAATATAATTTCTCAATTAATTCTTTCGCGACTGCTGACGTAGATTCACGCCATTTGAAAATCTGTAACTTTGTCAGTGGCCGTTTCTTTCGAAATTTATGTGTTACTTATTTCTTAAGTGTGTACCCATTGTTCATATTTTTGCAATGAAATATACTATGGATAGAAATATATTGATTAGAAAGAATAAAAATATAATGTATATCCATTTGTAATATAATTGTGAATACAGAAAATTTGTTCTGAAATATTATGCGTATTTTTCTATTTAAAACAGTAATCCCCGCCTATTTAGTTAATTTTTTTCTTCTAGTGTTCGTTTAAATAATTCAAAATTTATCACCAGTAATCGATGAAGTAAATACCACTTGTGCATGTCAAGATAAAATAAGGGGTTTAACACGAATACTCGATGTCACATTTACTTTACTTTGCTTTTCTGTAGTGTTTTGTTTTGAAGAACGATGAAGGCGGGGCTTGTCTTCTTTAGAAAACAGGAATTCTTGATGACTAATGACTAAAAATCATCATTTTTGTTTCACTTCTTTGCGTTTGACGTTGTTGTTATATAATTTGACCCGTAAGTAAAAAATAAAAATATCTCGTTTGATTTTCTTTGTTTTTTTTTTTAAAGATTTGATTCGTTATCTCATGCAAAACTTTATAAGAGGCTTCCCCCTAAACCACTCCAAAAGTAATATTTATTTATATCTCGAAAACTAATAACTTGAATGAGCTGCAAACTTTCACACCCATATTTTTCACCATTAGGATTCATTTTATATAAAAATTAAAATAGGTCATAATTCATAATTTTTACAAATATGAATTTATTAATATATTTTTCAGAATCAAAAGTAACTAGCTGGAACCCGTCGAATTCGACGATCATTTTATTGACCGTAATGTTTCAAAAAACATCGCATCATTATTTAAATGTATTTCAAGTTAAAACATCTAATATAATTTACGACATTTCATTAAAAAAAAAAAGAAAGTCAGAAAAATGCTTATAAATAGAAATACTATATATGTCATCACTTTCAACAAAGTACAGTCAATGTGACGTCAAACTGACTCCAAATAAATAGTTCCTATCTTTCATTTTCTATTTCGTTTAATACTGAGACTACATGTTAGATGACCCGTCCGGTGTTTCCCGGGCCCATGGTAATAACCTTAAGTGAACCTTAAATTTGCATGGTTTTCCATCTTTAACTCAATTTTGTTTGAATTTCTATTTTTAAATAAAAGCATCGTAAAAAAATAATCAGCTGTAACAAAAAAAATTACCTCGAACCGTACGAAACTCTGCCTTGTGACCTTGGTGCAATCGGTAGCGCATACGCCGGCCGCTAATAACATAAAAATATTCCCAAAAATTAACATGGAGCCCAACGAACCCGCTCGGTGTTGCCCGGACCCATGATACCTTAAATGAACCTTAAATTTGTATGATTTTATACCTTTAATTCGATTTAGTTTGAATTTCTGTTTTTAAATGAAAGCATCACGAAAAAAATAATCGGCTGTAACAAAAAAAAATTACCTCGAACCAAACGAAACTGTGCCTTGTGACCCCAGTGCCTGCGGCAGCACATACGCGGGCCGCTAATAACATAAAAAAATTCCAAAAAAATAACCTGGAACCAAACGAACCCGCCCGGCAATGACCGGGCCCATGATAATAACCTTAAATGAACCTTAAATTCGTATGGTTTTATATCTTTAACTCGATTTTTGTTTGAATTTCTATTTTTAAATGAAAGCATCACGAAAAAAATAATCAGCTGTAAAAAAAAAAAAAAAAAAAAAACCTCGAACCGAACGAAAGTCTGCCTTGTGACCCCAGTGCCTGCGGCAGCACATACGCGGGCCGCTAATAACATAAAGAAATTCCAAAAAATTAACCTGGAACCAAACGAACCCACCCGGCAGTGACCGGGCCCATGATAATAACCTTAAATGAACCTTAAATTTTTATGGTTTTATATCTTTAACTCGATTTTGTTTGAATTTCTATTTTTAAATGAAAGCATTACAAAAAAAAAAAAAAAAAAAAAAAAAAAAAATCATCTCAAAAAAAAAAAAAAAAAAAAAAAAAAAAAAAAAAAAAAACCCGGTGCCTGCGGCAGCGTATAAACAGGCTGCTAATAACATGAAAAATTTCTCAAAAATTAACCTTGAACCGAGCGAACCTCTGACCCGTGTTACCTCTGCCTGTGACTGCTACACTGTATAGCAGGCATGCATGCTACACACGCGTTGCAAATTCCACTTTCCTCCACCAGGGGTGCAGTATGTTGTATACGAACATCACCAATCGCCTTGAATTTCCAAGACTTTTCAAATAAGGTGTCACTGGTGGTGTCAACTGCAAAATCTTTTAGTCGCCCTTTCCACCGCCATGGGGCACAGCGTGTTCTATACGAACAACACCAACGGTAAGGAAATACCAAGACCTTTAAAATAAGGTGTAACATGATAGGGTCGACTGCAAAATCACCTATTACCATTTTTAACCACCAGGGGGTGGAGTATATTGTGTACGAACATCCCCAATCAACATGAAATTTCAAGACCTCTATCACCAAACGCTTTGGATTTCCAAGACCTTTCAAATAAGGTGTCACATGATGGTGCCAACTGGAAAATACTTTAGTTGCACTTTTTACCGCCAGGGGGCGCAGTGTGTTCTGTACGAACATCACCAACGGTCAGGAAGTACCAATACATTTAAAATAAGATATAACATGATAGGGTCTACTACAAAATCACCTAGTTCCATTTTTCACCACCAGGGGGCGCACTATATTGTATACAAACATGCCCAATCAACATGAAATTTCAAGACCTCTATCACCAATTGCCTTGGATTTCCAAGACCTTTTAAATAAGGTGTCACATGGTGGTGTCAGCTGCAAAATCCTTTAGTTGCACTTTCCACCGCCAGGGGGCGCAGTGTGTTCTCTACGAACATCACCAACGGTCAGGAAATACCAAGACCTTCAAAATAAGATGTAACATGATAGGGTCTGCAGCAAAATCACCTAGTTCCATTTTTTACCACCAGGCGTCGCACTATATTGTATGCAAACATCCCCAGTCGACATGAAATTTCAAAACCTTTAAAATGAGGTGCTACATGCGTGGGTCTAGAACGGATTTCCCTCTCAAACTAATTTCCCTTCTCCCCCCCCCCCTTCCAAATCTACTTTCCCCCTTTTCCCCCCTTTAAAATCGAAAATTCCAAATTCACAGAAAACGTTTTTTTAGTATTCGACTCTAGTCCCCATATGTACAATTTCTTCACCGTCAAGTAATTTGAGGCTTAGTTAAGCTCGTAAATGTGTTTTTAACCCGGGGGAAACGGTTTCCGTCCCGGGGGGGGGGGGAACCGTTCGACTTTTTTTTTTATTTTTCTCTTCTCATAGCACATCTACAGACCAAGACCTTTTTTTAGACACCTCAATCAAATTTTTACACCAAGTAGTTCCCTCAATATAGTGGGGACAGACAAAAACATGTTTCAAATTAATATATAGATGATGGATTATGTTCGGGTTTCTTCAATTTATCTTGTAAAAAATATATATATATCGATCAAGTTATTTTTTTAAGATATTAATAAAAGTTTGAAATATGAATTTAACATTAGCACATTCAAACTTTGAACGCTTATAACTCTGTGCAAAAATAAGTAAAATATTCAACCAATATACTTTTTCGCATTGTCGCGATCCCAGGAATTCAAATAAAAAATAAAAAATGGGCATTACCATTGAAAAAATCAAAGTTGGAGAACGTTTTTATATGTAGATGACCCCCAATTCAAAATTTCACTTCATTTTCTGAAACTACTCACAATTCCCCGTCGAATGATACGTATTACATTTTTCTACATCGATTAGCAACGAAGTTACGTTGAGTGTTGCGTATTTTTCCCCCGACTGTACGTTTCTAAAGGAGATCAATAGCATTGTTAAAATGGCATATTGGATTTTTAAGCTGTGGTTATTATGTATACATAATACATACATAAATAAATATAATATTTATACATATGATACACTTTGTACATTACATAATATACATAATATTTGATATAAGAAATAACAACATATTTTTAATATAAGAGAAACAAATCACTTAAATAACAAAAAATAGGAGCAGAGGCCACCATGACTTAGGACGGTTGAAACGGGTAAAATATTTTTATTCGCGCCAAAATTTTCAACACCATATGATAAGAAATTAAAAAATTAAGATGAATTATTTATATATATATTCATTTATTTATATTTACTATTCCAAAAATGTAGTTGGAAAATTTCAAGGTACAAAAATTCTATAAATTTTTCCTAGGTATTGTTCTTGTAATTGTACGTAACATTTTTTTCTAATGAAAATTTATGTATAACAGAAAAAAAAGAATATTGCATATTATTTAATAAATATTTTTTTCTTTTTATATAGTTTTATCATTAACAATATAGTTTTACATACAACCATATTTTATTATGAAATACCTTATATCACAATAAAGGATATTGGTAAAAATCTGATAGGTCTAAAAAAAAAAAAAATAATAATATATTAATTCATAATTTACTTTTGACAATACTGTAAGAGAAGTTATTCTCCATCATCTATTACATTTTCTAATAACCTAATATCAATAGAATATCATGTTACATTAATAAATCATGTTCACCAACCAAATCATTATTAAGTCAGTTATTCTAGGCAGAAAGTAAAGAATCAAAACATGACTGATTTTTGTCTTTTGAAGAAGATTGATTACAAAATAGTATTAAAATATTGTAAGCTGTCTAAAATATCCAGAAAGTACAAAAATAATTGAGAAAATGTAGTCTATTTCGAGTACTGTATTAAAAAAATGATTTTTTTTTAAACACAAGCGTATTTAAAAGATTCATATAAACGAATTATATTCACATATATAAAAATATATTACTTTAAAAAATGGCTACCTAAAACGATATATTTATATAATTTTCTTTTTTCACATTGTAAATTTAATACAAAAATATACACAAAATAATGTTTTCTATAGAATAAAGTATGTTTAATGTAATTAATTTATCTCATTACAGGAACCAACGAATTTGTTTGGATTCATTATTGAATGTAATTGGAAATAGTTGAATATAAAATTTTACTGCTATCATTATAACTATTATTAGAAGTTATGCAATTTTTTAGAGAGTAATAAAATTTTACATGATATACAGGTGTATCCAAATGATTTTGTGAGATTATCGTTTTAATATTATATATATATATATATATATATATATATATATATATATATATATATATATAATATTAAATTCTGAAGATCAGTTAAGAAAAACCGGAATTATTTATAAAAACCTGAAACTTAGTATTTATAAACCAATGCGCAAAATGCAGCAAAAAGAAATTTATTACGAAAATAAATTCATAATAAACCGGGGAGGGGAGATGGGGGAAATATGGGAGCTTTCTACAAGAGATCCGCCACCCGCCCCCCCCTCTCCTACACACACCCCATGCAGGGAAAGGAAAATGAGAAGTTTCTGAAGCAATGTGCTCTATAAGCCAAAATATACATCTCCAACCCCCAACTTCACAAAGATGAAAGCAAAAATATATACACTATACAGCCATCGACAACAAAGCATTAATTTATACAAAGCATTAATTTAAAGAATTGAGATCGTAATAAAGAACATTAATACAGAATAATACATCAATATAAAAACGTAAAAAGATAAATATATGTGAAGATAAATTCCTAAGACAAGCAGATAAAAAAAATTATAAATGAAAAACTTCCCACCGAAAAGAGCAAGCCATCTTCGACTGGTAATGTCAATTACCAGCTCTTAAATGTCGCCCGAGAGGAAGAAAAGCCTTAGATTATATTTTATTCAGGTAGATTAAAAAGTTTCCTTAGTAAGAATGTAGGGTAAGGTTTGGTTGGTTGGATGGATTTTACGTCGCACTAGTGCTGCGCAATGGGCATTTGGTGATGGCTCGGGACTCACCCCTAGAGGTGGATAAAACTGTTTGCGGAAATGCTTCTTTTTTATTATACGTCATATATTTAGAGACATTCATATGGAATAGGTATTCCATCTAATGTATTATTCTCCAAATAGTTGGATTCTCAACTGTCATTTTAGTATTAAAATGCTCTGAAAATGTTAAAGTAATAAATAAAATATTTTGTGATAAATTACTATAAATTTGAAACAAATAAATACATAAGTAAAATATATATCAGAAACCTTGCATTTAGTAGTATTGAGTCAAATAAATAACATAGCTCTTCATCAAGAAAAAATATTTGTGAATGCAAGATAAAATCTACAGACATCCTTTTAAAAAAGGAAATAATCTTCAGGACTGCCAAACATCTCATTAATAAGCGTAAACTTGTTAACGCCCCTTGAAAATACACCCCTTTTCCCACACCACTTTATATTTAGAGCAATTCTCTCCAAATAGTGTTACGATTATATAAGAATGAAATTACTCTAAAAAATTACTGGTGTACAAAAAAAGGCGGTCACTAAAAGTACTACGCTTCATAATGAGATGGTTGGCAAGCATGAATCTTGTGTGGCGCTCTTCAGATTTTCTCTTATTTTGAATTTTAGTATTATAAAAACACATTGCTGATTAACGGAATAGGTACACTACCTTTCCATAAACGACCGGACTCTTTCGATTTTAGTATTTTGTAAAAAATATCTCAAAAAGTACTGGATTAATCCTCTTGAAAATTCAGGAGTGGAAAGAACATGTTTTTCCCTTATATATTTCAGTGAAAGTTTTGCCTACAAAGCAAAAAGGGGACCAGCTAAAAATTAAATGAAAATGAAAATTTTTAGGATTATTCTGTATCTAAAATGTAATAATGCTTGACATAACATCTCACTGTAACATGTGATTATGATTTTCTCTTTTATTATCTGTATAATTTCTTATGAGGCTACCAGATACATTCACAGAGATGGTTTTATTAAAAAATTGCAAAAATATTTGTCACTTTTTAACTATAGCACGCAATGTATTAAACCCAGTAGAAAACAATTTTCAGAAAACTTGGCATACTACTTTAAACGAAACATACAGTATTCAGAAAAAATATATATATATTGATTATCCATAGAAATATTAGCAAACTTACTAAATAATTTTAACTATGCATGCGAAAGTTTTAACAATATTTAATTGGAATAATATAATAGGCAGTATTATAAGGCTAATTAAAAGAAAACCCCAAGCAAATATCAAGTAAATTAAAAAAAGTTACACCTGATCGAATGAACTGAAATTCAATTCTTCTCAAAAACAAGGGAAATGGTAAAAGGTTTTATCAATATTTATTTACAATCAACGAATATGCTATTACCATTGACTGAATCAAATTAAAAATGTGATTAAAACCTCTTAAAGTTTAGCTTTGTGATACTGAAAAGCAGTTCATTATACCACGTACAATGTTTTAAATTTACAAAATACTAGTTTGGCGTTTTCGTATAACTAGCTCTGTACATTTGGCTAATGCGTTATTCAAATGAAATTTCGCTATCGCTAACGTGTGCGCACTCAAAAATTACTTAGTAAAAATGTTCATATTTCATTAGACATTTAATATTTAATATTTTTGTATTTTATTTGCACTATGCTGTGTCTAACGCTGTATGTCAAATTTCTTAAAAATGGCTTTGCACTAGTTTTAACACCTTGCGTATTATAAAAAAAAATGACTTTTTTTTTTTTTCACATTAAAAAATAGATGTATGTATATTATATCTTCATGTATATATATATGATAGACTCATAAAGAAATTATGTAGACAATAAAAAATAATCTCATAATCACATGCTACATCCAGATTGCATTACAAGCAATATTTTTTGGCATTGTGATCGCAAAATATTTCCTTTATTTATTTTTATTTTTATCTCTCTCTTTTACTTTTGGGACAAAAATTTCTCTGAAACATATGGGGTATAATATGTTCTTTAAACTTCTGTACTTTCAAGATGATTCGTCTTGTATTTTTTGAAATATTTGAATAAACCTCTGAATCAAACTCTGAATCGAAAGTGTCCGATCACTTATGAAAAGGTAGTGTAACAAGTACAGTATATAAATGTACGTTAAAAATAATCCAAACTAGGCTTTGGAACAATTTTATTTATCAAACAATTGTATGCGATGGAAGATATTGGTCCCCTCAAAACTTGGTTTAAATATGGCACTTACGTTTACATAGAATTAGAGGATGTTATTTTTCCATTATATTTTTTTCAGATATATTCCACCGTCCAGACTTCCACTTCCCAGACCGTCACCAATTACCCTTAGAGCAATACTAGTGCGTTGCTAAACCCAACCTACCTACCTACCTACCACCATTCATTCACCCACCATCATTCTTTGAAACTCATCAAACTTGATCAAACTTTTCATATAGCACTTCATATGGTATTCAAAATATAATATTTCAATTGTCTCGAATTATTTGCTTTTCATTTATGTTGATAACAAACAGTATTATACAAAGACCAATCGTTATAAACGTGACTTTGATATTCATGAAACCTAAAAACTCAGAATTATGGAAAAATTAGGCGCTAAAATGTTAACTTAAAAAAAAAAAAAAAAAAAAAAAAGACATTATTTACTGAATAGGTATAAGGAGTTATTTTTAATTATTGTGCAGTTTTCCCGGAAAGGATAAGCTTTAGTGAAATATGGTAAAGTGCCCTATTTTCGTCCCCTTCCCTAATTTCACCCCCTTTACTTCTCTGCTCATCTTTAAGCAGCGCCATCTGTTACGCAAAGCAGAAAAAAGGAGATGTAACGTGTAAGTAGGGAAAATTTCGTTTGCCAAGACACATACATGTGTTGTACAGTCGATAACTCCGAGCACTAGCAAAAATTCCTATGTAAAAAAAGTACACTTCTTACGGTTTTGTTAAATAAATCCTTGTCGAATCCCGTTTTCAGGCAGGATTAAGAACAGGATTCGAAAAGGATTTATTTTAAAAAACCGTATGAAGCGTACTTTTTTTACATACGAATTTTTGCTAGTGTTCGGACAATTTTGTTACCGACTGTATATGTTGGCTTTCCTGCTATTAGAACAGATGAGTTCATTCTATGTCTTTCGTGAAACATTATTTTGTGTACTGTAAGTTAGATTCTG
Source organism: Salticus scenicus (assembly GCA_963930645.1). Classification (NCBI taxonomy): domain Eukaryota; kingdom Metazoa; phylum Arthropoda; class Arachnida; order Araneae; family Salticidae; genus Salticus; species Salticus scenicus. The sequence goes on along the minus strand of OZ005652.1, from coordinate 152,916,509 downwards.
TAATTACTGCAAGTAAGTTCTTTCTTATACGTTGTATGTATTCTTTGTTGGTAATATGCTAATAGTAGTGTGGTGACTCGATATCTTCATGGTTACGAATACCTCGACGAAAAACTTTTCTTTGAAAAAAAGGATTGGCAACTGAATTTATTTTGAAGCAGAAAAAAAAAGTTTATGTTCGACGCAGCCATGTTGCTTCTATATACGTATATTCGTTTATGTAATTTGTAAATATGTAAATATTTTTATGCTCTATATAAATTTAACGTTACTAAAAGGAAACTTTGTTATTATCTCACACTGGTGACCCAGTACAGTGAATATGTACTTCTATTTTTCAACTTTTTGCAAAGAGGAAAATGCCATATGTCTATTACAACTGATATATGTTATTGAAGTTCACTATCGAGCGTTCCCTATAGAAAATGGAGTTTATACCTCTAATGGTTTGTGTACAGGGACACCCGATAGTATTTCATTTCATAGTGTTCTATGAGAGGTATTTCTATAAACCACACTTACATACCTTTACTGTAGATATATCTTAATGAAATAAAAAAATGTTATTCAAGTTCACTATTGGATGTTTCTTGCATAAAATGGAGGAAATACAGCCATCGGTTTATGTACAGGGACACTCAAAAGTATTCCAAAGAATTGCGTTCTATGAGAGATATTTCTATAAATCAAATTTAATAACTTTACTCAAATAAGAACGCTATGAATTATCGGAACTAAAAATTAAGGAAGATTGCAAAATCCACAGCAAAAGTACCCATATAAAACGTGTGTGCTTTATATTTTTTTTATCAACCAGAAAGGTCACAAATCACCAGAAACGCCAAACTTATAGTAACAGAAAATCTTACAATTACTATTTTGGGTTAAAAAAAAATAAATAATTAAATAAAAAAATAAAAAATAAATGATCATTTATCAGATCAAAAATTTACACACGATTGCAAAATCTATAGTAAAAATAACCGTATAACTCGTTTATACTTTATATTTTTCGTTAATTAAAAATTTTACAAAATACCAGAAACGCATTAAACTTATAACATAACACACATAATTATAATAATGAACATTACAGCATAATAATAAAGAAAAAAAACACCAATATTTGTCGTCATAAAGAATGATGTTTAACTTTCATGAAAAGCAGAATTATAAAACAAATGCTTACATCAGATAATATTTAAAAGATAAATTAAAAACAAACCCAACTTGTATGCTGTGGCCATCACAAAATTTTCTTCTACTTTCCCTTATACATATTTAAGCGGTATTAAAATTTGCAAAAAAAAAAAAAAAAAAAAAAATACTTTTTGTTAAAATGATTAAAGTGGCAATCTTACGTTATATTACATTGAAATGATAAGATGAAATAATGTGAAGACAGAATAAAATAACAAAATAAACAAATGAATACTAATAAATTTCTACTTATACAGTTGAATACAAGTTTTATCAATATCTTTAACAATATTTGCACGAAAACGACATTTATTTAGAAAATTAGATTAATAGATGCAATTTGTTTACCAAGAAATTTTATATACTGATTATCGGTTAAAAATAAATTAATCAATATACATTCGTAGCCTACCAAGTGTAAGTTATACGATCAGTTATGCAGGAACGACTTCAAGTGTTTCTTAAAAAAGAACTTTTAGCAGAAGTAATTTAATAGGAAAGATTCTTATCAAATAAATCAACGTCATAAATTTCTAAGCAATTCTTGATGTTATTTTAAGAAAGAAAATTAACTTTCTACTAGGAAGTCTGCATTTAAGAATTTCCATGAAATCAGTAATTTTGTAGCAACAGAAATTATTTTTAAAGGATATATTATTTTAACCTGCGCAAATATATACAAGTCGTAACATTCTTAATTTTATTGGTAAAGCAAGGTATTATTATTTTTTTTAAATTTTCAACTTAAATGAAAACCACTCAGTGAAGCAATAAATAATAATAATTTAAAAAAAAAAAATCATTGATGTTCACTGAGAAAAAAAAAAAAAAAAAAAAAAAAAAACTACCTTACTCTAGAAGCAATAAATAGTCATTTTCTGAATCCCTAAACCAGAAATATAGATTTCCGAGCTATATGTATAAGGTAAAGGAATAACCTGAATAACGAAATGATCTGGATAATTTCTAGTCTATACACTTCTAGACGATGAAACAAAGATTCGAATGTTATAAGTATTACGAACCATCTGTATTGCGAATAATTTTCTATTAATTTCCTAGAATTGGGTCAAAAACCAAAATAACAGTTAGAAAATAATGTATTTTCTGTTAGCATATATTTCCAGAGATTTTTAACTAATTGTAATCACGAGGGTATAGAAATATACTCTAGAATTTTAATAGGCGGTTTTTAGAGCTCAAATACCATGAAATTTCAACGGCATATCTCAATTTAAAATACTGCAAAATATAAAAGAAAACTTAATCTTAAATTATTTTTTGGTCACGAGAGTCGTGATAAATATAATTTCCAATAAAAATGTAACTTTTTTGTTTATTCACATATTTTCATGAAAATTTAACTGCATCTTTATAATATGCTGTCTAGGCCGAATATTAATTTACGTGTACGTGAATGAAAATTTGAAGACGTTTGAAAATCGCAATTTTTCACCTTACTATAAAACATGTAACATCTTATTTTTTTAGAATCCTATCCTATTTTATTGTCGTCAGGCATATGAAATGATGTTACCACCTAAATTTCATACGTTAGTTAATTTTAAAAAAATCTAATTGTTGTTTCGATATGCCGCTTGCACTCTTAGATTCGGAAAAATCGCCCCTTTCATTTGATACTAAATTCGTAGTGATCGGACTAATATTTCTAATTTACATTCCAACTGTTCTGCTTTTAACACTGTTAAATTATCTATTTTTATGCAATCGCGATTGAATTCTCATTCATTGAGATCGCTTTTTGAATAGACATAGGTCGACATTTTAATTAATATATCCATAAATAATGAACAATTTTAAATTATTTTTTCACTATCCCCTCGGGAAGGCTTCTGAGCACCTTTTTGTCAAATATTGTACTTCTACGTTCTGTAGGGGCTGAACGTATAGGTGTTCAGACAGACAGACAGACTGAGAGAGAGACAAACATATTTTATTATTATAAACTAGCCATCTTCGGCGACCAGCTGGTTCGCGATCTTTGAAAAGTCCAACTTTACGAAACTCGCGCTTGGTGGCGACTGCGGCGCCTTTTTCCCGTTTCAGGTGCTATAACAGCTCATTGATATATAGTGAAAATAACTTTATGGAAAAATTTAATCGCAGTAAATTCCCGCTCAGAGGCGCTTGCGGCGCCCTCTTCCCGTTTCAATATCTGTATCAGCCTGTTCGCTCACCGTGTTGCGATCTTCCAAAATTCAGAGATACAAAAGAAAACCTAATAAGGACACATTAAAATATGTTGGGGAGAACCGTGTATTATAAACACCCTAAGCAAGAATGCTCATAAAACTTAAATTATTAAAATTAAAAATAAATAATAATAATTAGGTGGCTGCTCATTACAATTGCATAGTTACATAGTTTAAACTTGGTAAAGTGCGCTGGGAACTATTAATAATTGCAGAAAATAATTATTTTATTTACGTATCTGTAGTCCATATTACATGAACGTATGTGTAATATGGACCAAGTGGACTTTCCCTTCTCCCTAACAGTTGACACACTTGGGATTGTAAAACGAACTGTCCAGCATGTTCCCTCACATACTTGAGAATAGTAGAAATGGACAAAAAAAAAAAAAAAAAAAAAAAAAAAAAAAAAAAAAACGTTAATGGACGGGAAAAAAAGGAGAGGTTTAAAGGTTATATCCAATGGGTAGTCTGCGAAAGAAGTATTAGTTTGATTACCTCTGCTTCCCTGGCCTATTCTATAGCCTCCAGATTTTGAGTATGCGACATATGTACGCCGAGCATTAACAAAATCTCTCTGTTTTTTATTATGGACCACTGATCCATATTACACAACACAACATGGTTCATATTACACGCGTAAACAGAGCAACGTGGTTTCCACTCCCCTCGGGAAGGCTTCTGAGCACCCGTATGTCAAATTTTATACATCTGTGTTCAGTAGGGGCTAAACGTATAAATGCTCAGACAAACAGACAGACAGACACACAGACAGAGAAACAGATAGAGGGACATACATCTTCCTTTATTATTATAGATGTTTCTGGGTTTTATAGTTTTTAAATTTTTAACAATTAACGCTTTGCTACGTTTTCTTTATGAAATTGTGCTATTTTTTTAATGTGTATTTTTATTTGGTTGCTTTTATGTTTACGTTTTTAAGAAATTAGTTTATTGGGTTATAATTTTAAAGATTTTTTTTTAATATACACAAAACTGGAGATTTTCAGAAAATAGCCAAGTAGTGAAGCAGAAATACGTCGAATTGGCGATTTTCGGAAAATTTGCCAAGCAGTGGGCTGAAGCACATTTTTACCAGTTGAACTACTAACTAGAATTCTTTGTAGCTTTAAAGTTATTTTAATATCCATTCAAATTGTAAAAATAGATAAATAAATATAAAAAAAAAAAGTGGAGGAAAATAATAATAATAGCACTATCAAAATGTCTGTTTTCTTTACTTGTAAAAAAACTATACATTAAAAAAAAAAATCTACATTCTTAAAAAGAGGTGAACATTCCTCTATAAAATTTATAGAAGCCCGTTAAGTGCTCCAAGATTCTAAAACACGTAGTTTAGACATATATATATAAGTCCCTAAATCATTTTTACTTTCCGAATTCCGTTCAGCCGTTCTCAAGTGATGCCCGGACAAAAAAAGCGACATTCGGACACGATGACACACACACACACACACACACACAGGCAAAATTTTCTGAAGTCATTTTCGGCTTTCATGGGGTGTGGAACGTGAAGATATCGCAAAATTTTTCGATTCCGACAAATTTACAGACAAAACTCTGATTTTATTAATATAGATTATTATTATTATTATTTTGTATTCAGTCTTGTTTTCATCACCCTATATATGTTTTACATAATATAACAATATGGACATTTCAGATGTATCTTAGGTTATTACTTTCCGAACACTATAGTGAGGAAAGTATTGTAATCATGTCAAAAATCCGAATTTGAGATTTTGATGTTTCTATACGTTTCTAGGTCCCCTGAGTCCGTCTTCACTATTTTTACGATGATGTATGTATGTGTGTGAGTGAACACGCTAGCGTCTAAACACTTTGCTCGAATAGGCTGTAAGTTGGTACGCATGTTGCAAGTCACCGTAGCACGTACCCTATTGATTTTGATAAATATAGCACTTATAAATTTTTTTTTACAGAAACACAAAAAAAATTCTTTATCATTATAGCCTATGGGACCAAAATCTTAAAAGTGCGTTAGCATCTAAACGCCTTATTCAACTGAGCAAAACATTTATGCACATATTATAGGTCACAGATACTCAGTCTGTATAGAATTTGGAGAATATAGCTCTTATAGTTTTTTTACAGGGACACAAAGAAAAATTCTTTATCATTATGGCCTATGGGGTTAAATTTTTAAAAGCGTGATAGCGTCTAAACGCCTTATTCAATTGAGCTGAAAATTTATATGAATATTATAAATCACTGTTGCACTAACTATAAGCATTTTGGTGAGTCTAGCATTTATAGGTTTTTACAGGGACACAACAAAATATTCGTTATCATTATGATCTATGGGCTCAAAGTTCAGTAGCGTTAAATAAAACATCGTGTAATATATGGAGAAAAATACTCAAACACTCTATTATGGTTTTTCACTTTTGTTTGTTTAACAACTCCTCTTTCTTTACTTTATCTACAAAACTGTTAATTTCTCAATGTTCGGAAAGTACAGTGGAGCCACTCCAGATTTTTTTAATAGTTATTCAGAATACAGGGCGATTATAATTAAAGTTACGATTTCGAAACGCTATAATTTTAAAACAACCTATCAGAGCGATTTGATATATTACAGGAGCAATCGTGAGGCAATGCTTTTTATTTTTTTCTTTATTTTCCAAAAGGAAAAAAAAATAGTTCCTAAATGTGCCATTAATTATTCGTAAAGTATATGTTTCATGAATCTCCTCTATTTCTCTTTTCACTATGACTGTTTCCGCTGCAAACAGGTATTATTGTCTTTTTGTTAAAGAAATTGTAGTACACGTTTGAAGTATATTGTTTCCTGCTATCCCATTGTGCTGCTAACAACATTCATGTGTTTAATGAGTCCATTTAGGCGTTTCTCCTCATATTACCCTGACAGCGGATACCCATCTATAGGAACATGTTTGAACTTCTTTTTTCCTTCTCCAAACAAAAGTTCATTGCCTTACGATTACGATTACTCTGGTAAAATATCAAATCACTCTGATTAGTTATTTTAAAAATATAGCTTTTTGAAATAGTAACTTTAATTATGATCAACCTGTATTTTACCGTTGACCAAACCCTAATTAGTTTCTTATGTGTATTACTTCCTACAATATCGATAATTCTGCTTCTAAATCATAACTGGAGACGTTAAAACATTTCGAAATGTGTAAGAACTTCTGAGAAAATTTATTGATTTCAATTGTATTATACACAGTAATATTTTATTTTAACTGATTACTAAATAAATATCCTTCGTATTTTCTCCCGCAGATACGTCCTTACAGCGAGTGATCCTATGCTACGTTTCATTAAATGTTATTGCTCGAACACCAGTGAGATAAGGATTAAAACCCCAAAGTTATTATATACATCTATATTCTTAAGAAAAATTATTCTTTTCGCATAATTTTACGTCTTCCAGTTTTTGAGAGCTCTTAAATGCATTTTAACCTTTCCGAAATGATATTTGACTCTCTATGTGTCTGTGTATATATGTGACAAAATTTTGGCTTCTCAAGATCAAATACTAATTGCTTTCGATCACAAACATATTTTTTGGAAAATTTATATTTAGTTGCATCTTGACATAAATTATTTTTCATCAATATTTGGGAAAACTGCTTGTCATGTAAAACTGTTATACTGCAATTTTTGCAATTATCTTCATTTAGGGGAAGACTGTACACCTCATATTTTAAAGCGTGCATATCCACCATACTGACATAAAAATATTGTTATAAAACGCTGTGCTCTTTGAATTCGGATGTATTTTGCTAAACGATTATGTTACTATGTTACAATTAACTTTGTATGTGTGTAGGCTTATATAACAACATCTATGAGATATAATTGCATAAGTATGTGATATATGCATTATAAAACCTATGCAGCATCAATTCAGGTTCACATCAGCCAACCGATAGAGCTTTTTCTACTCAGTTCATAAATTTTTTATGTAACTGCTTTTAACCATCTCTAGGTAATATTCCCATCAAACTGTATAAGTAAGATCTTTATTGTGAAAAGCTAGGTTAATAAAAAATTTTAGGCATTTTCCTTATGTAGCTGACTCTAGTATGTATAATAACATAGAAGAAAAGTTATGATGGCCACAACTACCTAACTTTGAAACGATAAATTTATTTTCTGTTTCAAGATCTCTAGTAAAATCCTTTTTGATATATATGAACAAAGAACTACAGCGAAAAATATTTAAATTTGTTTCTTCTAAAAAAAGTAAAATGTTCTACAAAAAATAAAAAAAAATCTCATTTTAATTTTCAAATTATTAAAAAGTTAAATGAAACTAATTAAAGAAAAAAAGCATTTTTTTTTTCCTACACAAAAGAAAATTTACATATTTACATGTGATATTTCTTTTTATATTAGAAAAAAAAAGTAACGTGTACAATTTTTTTTTCCTGTATAAATCGAGGGACAAGATTATTATTATTTTTATTAATATATATATATATTCCTTGTTAATTTATTCATTTTACGCGTTTTGTATATTAATTATTTATATTCCATTTTTTTTTATCCTTTTTCAATCCTGTATCATTTAAAAAATCTTAACTGAAATTGAGAAAAATTGGGCGAAAGAAATGAAACTGTTTTAGTTTATAACCTTCTTGATGAAATTGACCTCGAATTAGCTAATAAGGAAACATTCAAAAGGTGTCGTCTTCAAAAAATATTGAAAAAATTGCGTGTGATTCTGATCTTCATAAAACACCAGAAAGTGAAAGCATTATCGACTGAAATGTATTACAGCAACCACAAAAAATTATGAAAATTAAGCATATTGGCTATTTCCCACTGTTAGGTTAGGCGATTGATTTTGAGTACTTGGTGGAGAAGCAAAACACGGTTCTGTTCGTACACGGCAGTCTCGGTGCTAGCGAACTTTTCGCCTAACAGCTCTAAACCGCCAAATATGCTGAATTTTGATAATTTTTTTGGTCGCTGTAATTAATTTCAGCCGATAATTTTTTTCACTTTCTGGTGTTTAGGAAGAGAAGAATTACATTTTTTTTTTTTTTCAATATTTTTTGAAGACGACACCTTTTGAATGTTTCCTTGTCAGACAATTCTCAATTTCCCTTTTACATGATCAATTGAGAAAACCATCTTTATTTATCGCTAATACAACAACAAATGTTCAAAAGCCGCCAATGAGGATCCTATGCTAAGGCCGTAACAAAGAATTTTTAAGAAATGAAAATAGAAAACATTGCGAATGAATGCCACACATTTATCAAATGCCTTTATAAAGAAGAATGCAAAAAAAAAAATACATTGTTCTACTAAACAAAAAATTTATTTTAGCAGAATTTTATATTTATTACATAGAGAGCAAAGGTAGTCCTCGTTTTTTACCCTTTACTGTAATATATTACCCTTTCCTAATTACCCTTTCCTGGTTTTATTTTATTTGTTATTGTTTCACATTTCTACTATTAAAAAAAAAAAGTAAAATTAAATAACTCTAATACTTATGCATTTTAATTATATCACCTAGTTTTTTCTGATCATCCGTTAAGCTGTTAATTATCTTTTATAGTTCGATTGAAATCTATGTTTATGATTGATATAAATCTGTAAAATTACTTGTCCTTTTTCTTTAAAGTCCATTTTTTTGCTAACACTAGTCATGTTTCTGTCCCTGGATATTGGAAAGGGACTTGAGTTACCTAATTCTTGAATATCTAGTTAAAGTATATATGCATTGAAATTTCCATCACATTATTTTAAATGGCTATTTTTATTTTTGTTTTAAATTTCCTTCTCTGATGTTTCATATGGTTTAGAAGAAAAATAAGAACGGAAGCACGGTATTTACTTAACCTAATTTTTCGTGAAAAAGGGATTATTATTTTTGGTACTCATTTCTGTGTCTTTCTGTGGCATGTGTTTACGTTTTCTTTCTGCATAAGTTTTCAACACTCTGTAAATATTGTGAATTTCAGGTTTATTCAAAAAGGTTTCCAGAATTTTTCATTTTCGTTTTATCAGTTTAGTAAAAGCTCTCAAAACAAATCAAAATTTAATTTTCCAAGTGCACCACCACAATGATTATGTTCTGCAACCACCTACTTTGAAAATGGCTTATGATTGAGAGAAACTAAAAGTTCGACAAAGTAACCTCATTCACATTACATCATTGATAACAACGTCACACATCATTAATAACATGTGTTGTTACGTTAAGTAACATTTATATAAGTAATATCAAATCAAAATTTGAGTTTTTTTTTTTTTTTTTTTTTTTTTTTTTTTTTTTTTTATCCTATCTTATTATAAGTATGGTAATTGAGAAAAGTTTTGACCTCAGTTTTTTTGTGTTTTTACACTTTTTTAGGTGCGGGGAATCAGAAAATAAACATCTTGATATGGTAATAACAGGAGACTTGGCGTCGTAATATTAAAACCTGAATAAACTACTACGTCAGAAACACAAAAGAAAAATATTGGAAATGCATACAGCTGTTACGGTAGCCTAAAGCGTACCGTCTTCAGTGAAAAAGGATTCTGAATCAGGAGAAGTGCTCATATAAATAGGAGAGGGGCCGGATTTAGTTCAACCAATAGGATTACGGGAAAGGTGAGGAGAGTGGCCAATAGGAATTTCGGAAAGTAAGCTGTGTAAACAGTAGAAAAATTAAGAAAATGTGGACTGAATATAAAATTTCCAACAGTCAGACAAATAGGGAATAGCGAAATCACAATTTACAAGGTTTTTAAAATTTTTATAAATATGAAAAGCTTCAAAGAAATCGAGTTCATGAATGGATTTAGGTCTGCAAATTATTTTAGCTGAATTAAATTTAAAATTATGATTTTCCTCCCAGCAATGTTTAGAAATACCCGATTTATTGGTTTCTTGTTTGCGGACGTAATTCATATGTTCTTTTAGACGAAATTTAAGACTGCTTAGTTTGGCCAATATATGATAAACCACACTGACAGGAAATACTATAAATACCCCAAGAATTATGCATATCAATGGGATCTTTTAACTGAGAAAAGGTGAGTTTATTGGAAGGCGAAAATATTATTTTAAAATCATATTGTTTGAGAATTTTAGCTATGGTTTGACAGGATTTAGGAAAATAGGGTAAGACAATACTGAAATTAGAAGAGACTGAAATAGTAGACGAAATACGAGGGAGTTCTAATTTTTGGATAGCTTTGTCTATAATGGAAGGGTCATAACCTCTGTCAATAGCTATGGCTTTCAGGTATTTAATTTCAGATTTTAATAAAATAGGATTTGAACAAATATTAAGTGCACGGTTTACAAAAGTATAGAAAGCAGCCATTTTTTGGCTAGGTGGGTGACATGAACGCGCATGGGGAGGAAGGGAGACAGCAAAATGTTTTCGATAGACGGTGGTTGAAAATCCATTTACAGTGCGAAAGACGAGTGTATCAAGAAATGGAAGGGATATACCCTCGTCCCTCGCACTGTAAATAGATTTTCAACCACCGTCTATCGAAAAAAGTTAAGGTTAATACTTTTAAATATTAGGTTAATACTTTTAAATATTTTTAAATAAAAAATAATTTTACGTGTTTTTAAAGTGTTTTTAATAAAAATAACAAATGATGCGTGTTAAATTAACTTTTTTAAAAGGATATTGTTAAAAAAAAAAAAAAATGGTTAATTTACAAACATACCGCTAACATTTTACCTAAAGGATAACTTTTAGATAAAAACTCTAACAAGAATCATAACAATTCAAATGTAAATTTGATTAGAGATTGAAACCGTAATGTTTTTCTGAATTAATATTTAAATTTCAAACGACTTTTTTTTTTTTTATGCCTAATGTAAATGCACGGACAATTTTTAAAATCATTTTATTTTTCCTTATAAAATCTCAGTAAAACCCATATATTAAAATGAATCTATGCACAACAAGAATTAATTAAACACGCACTTTGTAATGGAAAGCGCTTGCGTCTCATATATTTTTGTTTACGAGTATAATATATTTTTCTTAAAAAAAAAATATATATATATATATATATATATATATATATATATCTTTAACTAGTTGTAAACAAAAGTAATTTTTATTTATTTTTTATTTTTATTCCCATTGTAAATTTTTCTCCTTTATTTATAAAATATATCATTCCTCTACTCTTGAATTTTAATTAGATTATTATACGTTCCAAAACCATTTTGCAAAATTAATTTAAGTGCTATCCATTTTGATTAAGTGTCATCCTTCAAAAATTCTTCGAGTAAAACATTTTTCAAGTGAATAATTTTCTGATCCTCAGAAACTTCAAAATTATTTCAACAACGGATTTTACATTAAGTGATTTGAAAATTTTTCTGAAACCTTTTTTTTTTTTTTTTTTTTTTTTTTTTCCTTCTTTTATAACTCGACAGTGTAATAAAGCAAAAAAAAAATTAAATTATTCTTAATGAAATAATGAAATATGTAAATTATCTTGACACTTCAGTTAAATTAAATTCTGGATTGTGTGCAGCAAAAAATGATATTTGTGAGTTGTGGTTACATGTAAAAAATAAATAAATTTTTAACTATTCAACATTAAAAAAAAAAAAAAAGAAAAAAACTATTATTATTAAAATATGCATATATTTAAATTACTTCTATTATATTATATGAAGCAATTACATGGTACATGTATAAAATAATTCAAATTGATATTTGAACAACATACATATGCTTTGTATGCCAAAATTTGTAGTTTTTACAAACTATTTCTAAAACATTCAGGATATAATAAATTTTGTAATAATAATAATAATAATAATAATATCATCATCCATTCATCCAACACTACCAATTTTAATACAACATTAGCACCGACTACTTTAAATTGTATGCCTTATACACTTAACATTAGAAATTTAATTTGGTCATTGTCGCTATATTAAGATGTAAATTTAGAACTTTTATGAATTTAAAATTGTAAATACGATTCAATATATAGATCCAATACCTTTAATTTTTGTAAACATAAAATTTCACTTCGCAATTCGCTACTTCGCAATTTAATAAATTTTATGTAATTTGAAACTAGAGTATTTTATGAAATTTTTGAAATTCTAGTAACCAAGTTAATGCAGCAAGCTTTATTTTTGTTGTTGTTATTATATATTCGAAATAATAACTGAAAAATTGCGTTATGAAATATAAAGAATTTGAAAGATCCATAAATTATTTATTTATGTAAAAAACTTTTGATAGTAAGTAATTCATGTTTTTGAATAATAAATTCATTATTCATACTCTTGCTGTAAAATAACAAGTTACAAAAGTTTTCAACTCTTACAAACAGCGTATTCTAATATGCATTGCAAACATTTTATATTAGAAAATGTGAAAAAAAGTATCTAAAATTAATTTAATAGGATGCTTGAAAAATATTTCAAATATTCTTGTTCAAGTATCTGGTTTTATAACAACGAAAAATAATTTAATCTCTAGAGGACTCGTTGATATACTAAAAGCGAAATACATTACATATTTGATAGTAACAGAGTTCTATACTTTCCTGTATATACTCGAAATGTTTTTGTTGTCTGTAGGATTTTGTGCTATATAACTTCGTTTATACTTAAAGAACGATCAATGCAATCATCCAATTAAAATGAAATTTCATACAAATATTTATTAAATGAATGGGATTTACTTTATAATGTTTAGCACAAATACGTGTACTGCTCGTACACAAAAACAGAAAATAGTCAGAAAAAAGTATATCTTACCTATTCTTTTAAGTAAGACCCCCTTTTTTACGTGCGTTCTAACACGGTTACAAGAAAGTAAACAGAATGAAATTATTATATATTATACGGTTGCTAAAAAACCACGATGAGTGGGACTTCCCTTATTTGACAAAAAATGTTTTCATTGTCTTTAGATTGTAAAGACGTTGTCTTGTCTACCAACGTCATACTTAATAAAGTAGTCATAGAAAGTAATTCACAGAGACAAATGTAAAACTGAATATTATATTTAATTAAATTTCAATTCAAGGGAGCATGGGACTACACCATTAAACGATTTTTTGAAATACAATTATTTGCGCAAACTTCCTCGTAAAATTATAGATACTAAATACTTTTACTAGCTAGCAAGAATATAACTTGACTAACATAACATAAATCAGTAAACGATACTATATTACCACTTTTGAAAAAAACTTGACTACTAGTTCGATGATCTCTCGGACAGCTAGATATCTTACACGCACTCGTAGCCAGACTTGTGCTTCCCGGCAGAAGCTACTTCACATCTAAACCACCTCTATCCCCCGAGCACGATACCATCATTATTTTTATACGTTTTGCTAATTTGCATCTTTCCCTTTAACCGCGCTTGTACTAAAACTCCCTTTGCGAATCTTGTAAAATACGCAAGACTTTTTAAATCCTAACTCCTTATTAGAATACTTTAGTAGGAAAGTAAAACACTGAAAACAGTTTCGCGACTCGCACTTTGCGAAACTGCCTCCTACCTTACAAGACTTTTGTGCTATGTAAGTTTGTTTTCAAGGGAAGACAGTAAAAATACGTATGTGATTAAAATTAAATTTGATACAAATATTTATAAAATAAATGAAATGTCTGTAAGGTTTTTATTGCACATATACGTCATTCAAGATTTATGCCTTAAATGACGTATATATGCGATATTGTATGCAGGGATAAATAAAATTATCTATAATATTACCTTTATTTTCATGTGCAATACTCCTTTTACGTCCATTTTAGGACACATATAATTTCTATTCAATATATTGAAATTATCATATATTATATGGTTGCTTCAATCCACGATTTTAATAGAAAATGGTGTGCACAGAAGAAATAATGCGTTACAGGACACAAAGTAATATTCCAATATATTACCTTTCGTGCATGTAAGCTAAATAAAGGAAAAAAATAGCACTGTGATCATACTATGTGAAGAAGACAAATATTTTTCAGAATAACTCTCCATGCTGAGAATTACAAATTTTTGGTGTATTATGTATGGGGTTTTACTCTCATTTTTATTTTGATTCAATCAATAGTAATACAGTTTTCATTAATTCTAAATAAATATTGATTAAACCCCCTATCGCCTTTCTTTTATTTCAGGGGAACTGAAGTTCTGTTTATTCCATCGCATACAACTTTTTTAATAGACACGATATTGTTTTGGGGGTTTTCATGTAAGTAGAATAAAACTTTTGCTATTAAATTATGTTATTTTTAAATTATTAAAGATTGCGTATGCGTAATTAAAGATTAATTAGTAAAATTGATCATATTTTACAAGATATTTAATATTTTTGTATACTAACAGTATGCCGTGTCTATTGTACTATACTATGCCAAAATTACTAAAAATGACATTTTATTGGATCTAATACCCTACGTGTTACAATAAAATAAATAATCTGGTGTGTCACTCACACGACTTTCTCTTACCCTGAAATTTAATGCTATAAATACAGGTTGCAGATTAAGAGGTAAGATAACGAGAACTGTCAAGTAAACATATGCTAAACAATTCAAATTAGGCTTCAGAAGAGTTTTATTCGATAATTAGTTCTGTGTGAGGGGGGCTAGAGCCCCCATCAACCCCCCGTTTCATTAATGCACCTACATTTATATAGAATTTAATTCGGTTATTAAAAAATAATTCTGTTTTTAAAAAATAATTTATTTAAATTATTATTTAAAAAAATTATTTTTTATGATAATGCAAACGATTTCCATATTAGAGAGGTAGTGTAACACTAAATATCCAAAAAAAAGTCCCTTTTACTCTCAATATTTAACTCAATATATAACTTTGTTTTAAATTATCATTGATTTATAGTTCAACCATTCGTTTTAAAGGTATTCGCAAGCTCTTTTGAATGATACCCATCATGAAAATTTACTCCCCTCGGGCGGGGATTTCCCCCCAGGGGGGGGGGGGGGAGGTGAGGCTCCTACATACACAAAAAAAATTTTCCCAGTTAACAATCTCCATTATAAAAAATATATTTTCGTTTCATTTGGTTTAGTGCAGTCTATAGACGTTAAACTCTACTTACCTGCAATTTCCCCCATAGACGTAATGTATTAGAATTCTCTTGATTGTCCCTGTACACGAACCATTTGCTTGATCTTAACGAAAAGCTGACTGTAGCATCCCTATATGATACAAATTTAGAATAGCAAGTTTGAACTTTCTGCCATAATTTGTTTTTGAGATATCAAAACTTTTTGATTTTGTGTAATTTTTTACTCATCCCCTTTTCTCTTCTGGAGAAAACTTTTGCCTAAGTATATAACGCATAATATGTTCTTTATACTCCCAAAATTTCAAGATACTTTGTGAAGAAATTCTCTAGGTATTTCACAAAACTACTAAATTCGAAAATTTCCAAATACTTATTCGTAAATATTGTATAAATAAAACTGTTTTCTGAAAATATTTGCATTTTACTCAAATAATATTTTTGACTTAAACATTTTATGTTTAAGTCAAAAAGAGTGAGTCAGAATTTTTAAATGAATCACTAACAGAAACTTTAACTATAATTAATAAATAACTAAAAGAAACTTTTATTCTTAAGAAAGGAAATTTAAAAGAAAAAAATTCACTTCTGAATCGGGTAAAAAGTCGCACCGAGTCAACACTGCCTTCCGCAGTGCAGTCTCGTGCGCGCAGAGCGCTCTAATTCCTTCCCTGACCCTTCGTGCCCCCTAAAAAAAATCATTTCTGATCGGGCAAAAAGTCACACCGGCTCCCCACTGCCTTCGGCATCTCATCTCTAATTAGGGTCGCATAATTAGGGCAGCTCTAATTAGGGTAGCAAATTATTGCGGTGCCGAGATGAAGGAATTAAACGTCTTCTGGTACCAGTTTCGTGCCGCTGCGACCATTACCGCTTGAGATTTAGCAGCTATAAGCCATTTCTCACAGACACACACATAAATAAATAAATAAACACACGCGCACAGATTCCTTTGTGTTTCCTTGGCAATATTTGTATGCACTATCTGACTCAACTCGCCAAATTGTGCTTAAATGTATCTTTTGAGGATTGTGCTTATTATAAATAAGTTCGATTAATTTCAACATATTTTTAAAATTGATTTAAATCTTATTGAAACGAAAATAACTATTGAAGTTAAGAAATAAAGTAAAACATTCATTTACTTTTTAGAACGGCATTTAAAATTCATGTGAAATGGAGAAAAAAAAAAGTCTTTTTTGTGATGAAATTTAGATATGCAAATTATATACGATTTTTTTTTTTAATCTTACACAATATTTTTCAAATCAAAATTGCCTTAAAAAAAAAAAAAAAAAAAAAAGTGTAATTATTATATAAACCTTGAAAATGATTTTGTATAGGCACTAGCAAAAGATTTCAAAAGCTTTACCATCAATGAATAATATTTTAAAGCATATTTTATTATATTGGTACATTACACAATAAAATGTAATATAAATTTATAAAACCAATTTACTTGCAAAGTAAGGAATTATTAATGTAATGAATTAGTTTACAATGCCCAACAATGTCATTTAGGTACATATATAGAAAATAATCCATTTGACTGTTCATGGATATACAGCTTTCATTGTTAATTGTGCTATAACTTTACAATAAAAAACATCGTCTCTGAGAAAAAAAAAAAAAAAAAAAAAAAAAAAAAAAAAAAACATTTAATTTTAAACTATACATTCACAAATATAAATGCAATCTATGAATGTATAACCATTTTAAAATAAAGAGATAAAATCGTAAATTAAACAGTCTATAATTTATTATTTCCTCTAAAGTAATGTACGATATTTTGCTAATTCGACTAGAAGAAAATCAAGAATTTCTTTTCGTACTTTTCGTATAATAAAATTTTCCTTTCAAGTTACTGGGAATGTATGAATAAAAATTCAAAATGTTGCAATAAAAAGCATCTTGCAGGAAATGAATTCAAAAGCAAAATACATATTTCAATAGAATACGTTTCTAGGCTCGAATTTTTTGCTTTTAAAGTAGGATATGAGAAGGAAATAAAACGACTTTTTCATGAAATAAAGAATTATGTAACTTTTTTGGGGCTGCATTCAGGAAGTAAAATGTAAATAATGCATTACAGTACCTGGTAGAAACAAAATCTTTCAAAAATCGACATACATTCTTAAAATGCGAATTATATTCGTCTTTTAAATAAAAGAAATACGATGATCTATTTTTTATGATTTTTTTTTAAATAGAAATGAACATAAAAAAACATAAAATTAAAATGACTACATATTTAAATAATTGTTATTTTTATTTATTTATTTATTTTTAGTCGTCAAAAAACGATTAAATATTTTTCATTCAGCCAAATGGAAAAATACTTACAGTGATTTATTTATTTATTTATTTTAAATAACATTGACGAACATGTTTCAGTATTTAATGTTACGTGATTACACACATTTTTATTTTCATGCTAAAAATTATGAATTTGAAGGCATAACTTGCTGGAATTTTGCCACAGAAGAAACTGACGATACAGACAGAGATGCTTTTTATTAAATATTAAATGTTATATGTTAAAAAAAAAAAAAAAAAAAAAAAAAAACTGTATGTTATATATCGCTAGATCTTCAGTGAACAATTTTTTTTATTTTTAAGTCTGAACAGTATTTTTTTTTTTTTTTTTAATCTAATCCTTAAGTTTTGTTAGTGTTTTTATAAGCTTCCAAGTTGAATCATTTAAATTTGTTCTTTGTTTTTTACACCAAAACAAAGAATCCACTTAAACATAATTTATACATTTGTATAGTCCAAAATTGTAGTATTTTACTGAAAAACTTGGCCAAGAGTACATTAAAATATGTTACCTATATTCCATAAAATATTAACAAATATATATATATATAACTATTTGACCATTTAATTTGTCCCCCTTCGTAACTTTTGTGTCAATTACAAAAGAATTGTTATAAGAATCCTATACTTCAAATGAAGAATATCAAAAAGTATATATGAGATTTTATTTAGAAATTCAAATCGATTTTAAATCTAAACCACTTTTAAATAAATTAGATGAGAAAAAAAGTAAATAAGATAAAAATAACCCTGAATCGTTGGCTTGTAAAAGGTTAGAAAATCACTAGAATTGAAGAAATAGATAGTTTCTTCAAAGAAATGCTTCTTACAAATTAGTCTTGATATAAATATCATTTTGAGAAAAACCTCCTATTTACTTAGTCTTATCTAAAAATACATTTTAAACAGATCCCTCAGTTGAATACAGCGGTTTTAATTTTCAAGATATTCTTTTACACCTTTAATACAATTTTCCAATTACATAATATATATATATATATATATATATATATATACATTTTACAGTACATACGCAAAAACTTATTAATTCATTTCCATATATATATATATATATATGCAAATGAATTAATAAGTTTTTGCGTATGTACTGTAAAATGTATTTCATATGTACAATGATATTTGATAAATTATTTCTGTATTTATATTTTAATAAAATGATTAAATTTTATTTTCATTAAGTAAAAAAAATATACCTAAATAAATTCAGTGATGATTCCACTACAGTGCAATTCTACACACATGAGAAGACTGCTGCATCTCATAAATGTAACCAAAAAAAAAAAAAAAAAAAGTCCTGTATTCTGTCAGTAAGTAGTTTCTTCAATAAGATTTTCCAAAGTTTATTTTATGAAATTAAATGTATATGCATGCAATGATTGCCATCATCCTAATTAATATCCCGTAATATTGGTATTACCCGCCTTTTTTTTTTTTTCCAAACCATTTTTTTAGAGCATTTTCTTTCTTATTTAATCCTAATTACTTTTGGAGAGGATTACTCTAAAAATTATGTAATGTGGTAAAAGTGATTAGGACTAACAAACGAAATATTAATTACTATATTGGAAGCTGTGCATAAATAAATGGATTAATATTATACATAATTTTTTTGCTGGCGTAGTAGCACAGTCCGTAGGGAGCTGCCATCTAGAGCCTCACGTTCCGGGATTGAACCCCGGTTCCGGCATGGATGTTTCTGGCGTCCATTATTTAGAAAACATTTATAAGAAATTGTGATTTGTTATTGTGAAACTATGCAATGTGGATCAATCGTGACAAAAGTCATTGTATCTATAGGTCTCAAAATTGGGAAATAAAGCAAATACTTAATTTCATAGAATGTAAATTTTAATGGAAATTACGGAAAATAAGAAAGCTCTATTATTTTTATTCAATTAGAAATACTTAAATTACGACAAATAAGTACTACTTTTGAAAATAATAAAAAAATAATAATGTAATAATAATAATAAAAAAAAAAAAAAACTGCAGTTTTTTTATGATTTTTTTTTTTTTTGATTTTATTATTATTATTTTTTTTTTTTTTTGATTTTATATAATTTTTCATAGTGTTATATTTTTTTCACAAATTAGGTAAAGACATTCAGAATAAATGCGTGCAAATAAAATTACGTCATTTAAAATTAAATTGTCGTTTATCGTTTGCTAAAAATATGATTATATATATATATATATATATATAATTAAAAAAAAAAAAAAAAAAAAAGATAGTTTTTATGGATATGTTTAAAACTGAATCACACTTTTACCTATACATACATTTTTATTTCAAGGAATCAGTTGTATGAGAAAGTTGAATTTGTGTTCTCGGACTTCTGATTGTAATCAAAGAAGTGCAGTAAAAGAGATTTGCAGAAAGAATCGATAACTGTAAAAATTTTTGTTTTCGAAAAATAAATGTTGAAGAATCATGTCTTTTACAAGTAGAAAACTTTTTTTTTTTTTTTTTGTGTGTGTGTGTGTGTGTGTGCGTTAAACGTCTTAAGCTAAACAAGTCTAAAACGTATTTTCTAGAATATAAATTATTATGTGAAAAAAAGAAAAAAATACTATGTTCATTGATTTTAATTAAAACGAAAACAATAGATTTTAAAAATAAAGTGTACAAAACTAGAATTTAAAGAATTACTGCACACAAATACTTGTATTCGCTCTTAAAGATATATATATATAAGAGTAATAATTTAAAAAATTATAAATAAATTAAATAATTATTTCAGAAGGTTTGAACTAACTATTTAATGTAGTTAAATTAAGTTATTATTAATTTTGTATTAAGATGCAGGGTAACATAGAAGGGTAACATAGACTTCATATGTGGGATAACTTAGAAATATTTCGTAGCTTGTTAAATCGCAGCTACCATAAAAATTTTACTGAATCAATTTAAATATGAATGGATGATCTCAGGAAAAGGAGTGAATATTACTTACTCTCTTTCCTGAAGTCCCTAATATATACTCTTCAGCCATGATTATTTGTCAAATAAACAAATTTGGCACCACACACACACATACACACACACACAAAAAAAAAAAAAAAAAAGAAAGGAAATGTATTAATCAATGATCAGAGAGTATAAACATACAAATTTTATTCACAACCATTAAGAAACGAAATTGTTACATAAGAAAATTTACCCAGTAATTCGTAAAACCTTACTTATATTTATATATATCAAAAGAAAAAAAAAAGAATAAAAACTCTACATGGTTTTTAAATATTGCTATGCACTATAATCACGGTTTTTAATAATACAAATTTAATAAATTAATTTTGTCTTTGTTAACCGAAATCTTGAGAAAGTCACTCTCAATTTACACAATTATTACAGATTTTTGTACGTTAGATGACATTAGAGGTGGCTTTCTCCTGTGTGCCCCCATGAACACAAATTGAAGAAAATAGCATATATGTTTAGACATATATGTATATACTTATTATTATTATTATTATTAATCTTTTGCACTTTTTTTTTTTATTATAAGAAGAAAATGTTTCAACAAACTTTTACAAAACTCGCAGAGAAATTTACAGATTATTAGAGAAACATTATTACAAGATATGAAATACATACATTTATTTATTATTATTATTTTTTTTTATGTGAGTATTTGTAGCAAATTCTTTTTAGATGTGCATGAGCAAAACATAGTAATTTTTATTATATATGTAGTAATCCAGATATATAGGGTAACTTATGTCAAATAGTAATTTGAACAGGACACAAAATTATATACATTTATTGTCAAAAGAATAAGTTAGATTTTAGATGTTTTCTAAGAGTTACAAGCCTTTAAGGTTGCAAGATGCAAAATATTTAATTTCGATACTGAATTATTTTTACCCCACTGGGTGAAATTATTTTTAATAAAAGAACTTTATGGTCTCGAAAATCTTAATAAATAAATAAAGTTACGTTGTTAAAGTTAGACGTTACGTTTTGTCTCACACGTGTCGTGTTAATTTTTCCTGCACCTAGATCTTTATTTACTATTTCCTTAATTGCATCATAGCTTTTGTGGATTTTATGCCTATGCCCCAGCTGATAGCTGTTTTAACAGTTCTATTGATAAGTAAGGTTTACATTATCCATTTTCACTGATTTTTGTAAGTTTAGTTCGTATAAGTTGTTTTTGAAGTTCCCTTTTACATATATTTTGCCTTGTTAATTTGCAATCAACACCTTGAAATAAAATATTACATTCATTTTGAGTTGCCTTTGCGTCTGACAGAATGTCTGATTGGAGATCTGGTACACATAAAATATTTTTCAATTTTATTTTCTTTAACTTGCCTTGCGATGTTTGTGTATTTAATATAACTTCTCCTTAACCGCGTTATAAAAATTTTCCTCCGTTTGCAATAATCATTTCAGATTTATCAAGTTCATTTAACCGGGTGCGTAAATGTTTCTTATTAGTGATATGAGGAGAGCACCTGGAGTTTATTATATAGCTGTATTGATTGAGTTTGAGGCTAAAAATACCAAATTGTTCTTAAGAGAAGGACGATGCTTCAAAGCAGAGTGATATATTATTGAATTTTTGTTTAGGAGGATTGTTGTGCTTTTTATATGTGTTGTTGTTATTATTTTTTAATTGATTTATTTTGGTTTCTTATTTTGCAGTAAATGCAAAATTTATTTTCTCTCTTATAGTTATTTTTGTAAGATTCTGTTCTGTAGTTCGTTGTAAAGGCTTTTGTTATGCTTTCCATCGATGCTGTATTTTCAATCGTCGTATTTTCAGTTATATTTATCCTTGAATTTGTTAGTAAGATGTTCTGATTCGGGACTAGATTCAATAGTTCTTATCAACGTTTCATAGCTGTGAGTTAATGAGCACGAAAAAGTGACACTATGAGAGATTCCTTAATGTCTTCTCCAGTTGTTTTTAATTCGTCAACAGTTTCTAAAATTTTTGTTAGGTAGTGGTTCATGTTGGCTTTTTCTTCTAGGTTTTAACTGTACAGCTTTCACAATAAGCATAGTTTGAAGGAAAGGTCTCTCCTTTCATGAATTGCCTTTAGTGAGTTCCATGCATCCCCAGATTTAGATAAATTTTTAACGTGAAATATTTGTGAATATTCTATGAATAAATAAAAAAGCGCCCTTGTTTATTATCCTTTCTTGTGTCTCTGTTGTGACGGGATTCAAGATTTTGTTTACAATAGTTACAGAGTCTAGAATACATAGCGTGGATTTCGACCAGCAAATCAGCACCCTAAAGATTAAGCTTCTCAGGAGAGGTCAGTGTGTCCGAGTTTATTGCTTGAAAAACCGAAATTAATATATTTACTGGTTATTTATGTGCTTAGATCACGTGACTGAGCAAAAGAAACTGCAAAAAGCCAACCAACTCTTATGCAACGTTTACGATTTGAGCAAAAAATTTGATTTCAGAGCTATCTGTGAGGTTTAAGTTTTTAGAAGTATTTTAAGCATTCGGTTATAAGCGCTCGTCACACTGCCCCAGCATTAAAATATGTAGCAATTTGAGGCGGTGCTGCACGTTTGTCATGTTTAATGATTCCCGTCAGTCATCTTGTAAGGTAGGAGGCAGTTTCGCAAAGTACGAGTCGCGAAACTGTTTTCAGGGTTTTACTTTCCCTACTAAAGTATTCGAATAAGGATTTAGGATTTAAAAAGAACTTGCGTATTTTACGAGATTCGCCAAGGGAGTTTTAGTGCAAGCGCGGTTAAAAGGAAAGATGCAAATTAGCAAAACATATAAAAAGGATGAAGGTATCGTGCTCGGGGATGAGGGATGGAGGTGGTTTAGGTGTGAAGTGGCTTCTGCCTGGAAGCATAATTCTGGCCACGAGTACGCTTAAGATATCTAGCTGTTCGAGAGATCATCGAGCTAGTAGTCAAGTTTCTTTCAAGAGTGGTAATATAGTATCGTTTATTGATTTATGTTATGATAGTTGAGTTATATTCTTGCTAGCTAGTAAAAGTATTTAGTATCTATAATTTTACGAGGAAGTTTGCGCAAATAATTGTATTTCAAAAGGTCGTTTAATGGTGTAGTCCCATGCTCCCTTGAATTGAAATTTAATTAAATATAATATTCAGTTTTACATTTGTCTCTGTGAATTACTTTCTATCACTACTTTATTAAGTATGACGTTGGCAGACAAGACAACGTCTTTAGATTGGGGCCCAATACTTTTCGATACCCCTCTCTCGAGAGACAAAGCATATCATGATAACCTTCCTTCAAGAGTGTATTTTATCGGCTCCTGCAATATCAGTCACTTTTTTGATGAACTAAACGAATATTTTGATCTAAATAAAATTGAAGATGCGGATAAATTTAATATATTAAAGTATAGTCTAAAAGGAGATGCCAGGATTTGGTATAATACTGTGGCTTCAAGGACTTTAGGAGAAAACCCCAGTTTTACGGATTTAGAGCGTAGTTTAAGAAATTCATTTTCTCATACGATTGATAAAACAAAACTAAATGAAGAATTGTATGGCCGGAGCATGTCATTTTTTGATAAACCAACAAAATTTTTGTTGCGTAAATAGGAAATTATTAAAGAGCTAAATGTGCAATTATCTTTTGATGCTGCAGTCGATATAATTATCCCACTTTTCACTATACCTCTGCAAGATTTTTTAGTTCTGCAGGTTATAAATTCGTATGATTCACTTTTTCAAATACTAAGAAAATACGAAAACCGTCATTTTTCTACAACTGGTAAAGAAAACGAAAGAAACTTTGGGCACAAACGGAACATTTTCCGAACTCAAAATTTTTCTCGTAACTATAATGATCACGAACATGAAACCACACAGCATCCCAGAAATTCAACGTAAATTTTCTAGAAGAGATTTTCGGCGTAATCATAAATATCAGCTTAATTTGCCTAGAAATACATACAACGTAGCTAGAGCACAAGCACACGGAGTTAGAAATTATTCTGCAAATCTTCATAGTATGTCAGTTAGTCCTGTGAAGTTTTTATCTTCATGGACTGTCCATTTTAGAAAAACTGATCAAATTAAACTTCCCTCATCGAATGAATCCGCTCTTAAACCAAATGAACAGACCACAAATTGTTCTAAAAGTGTACTCCCTGTATATAATTCTGGTTTAAAACTACATGAAGATTTAAAAAGTGATAATGTAACTAATGAAAGTGAAAATTACCTTTATGACTCAATTGATATTTTTGAAGAAAATCTGGATATTAAGTGCATAAATAATGTTAAATTATCTAGAAAGCTTAAATATGATTGTAAAATTGAAAGTTATTTACATAATGATGTTTATATTTCTTCGGGAAGTGATGCAAGCATTTCTAAAAATTTAAAATGTGAAAGTGAAATATATTTTGAGGAAGCCATTGATATTTTCAAAGAAAATTCTAACATTCAGTGTCTAAATGCAGATAAAACTTCGGAAAATTTTAAATGTGAAACAAAAGTTTATATACATGATATAGTTGATCCTCATTTAAATATTGCAGAGTGTAAAAATGATCCTAAAACTGTTGATAGTTTTCAATGCGATAGCGAAAATACAACTTTCTTAAATTCAATAGATATGTTTGATGAAAATGCTTCGATTAATGACGTTGAAAACTTTAAACTTTCTGAAGTTAAAAAAAGATAAACTAAAATGTTTCAACAATATTAAACAGTTTAATTGCATGGAAGGAGAAATTGTGAAAGTGTATTCTAAATTTCTGGATGTTAAGTGTAATGATATTTGTGACAAACCAATTTTATTTTCTTTACATGATTTTCATGTAAATGGAAGGTCTGCATTAAACCTTGGTCTAAACGACTTTTCAAATATTTTAAACGTTGGCAATACCGTTACTTTTGATGGTTTCGAAGTAACTAGTGATCTAAAAATCACTCGGTACAAAATAACTAAAGCGTGCAAAAGTTCGAAAACTAATTCTTCAAATTAAATATTCCCAGAGAAATTTATTGAACAAAACGAGTTGTCGAAAAACAGAAATTTCGATGCAATATTTGACGAAATTCTTGAAAGCAATTTCCCACCTTCAGTTAAAATTTCCGATACTGATATATCTATAGAAAAATTTCCTAAAAGAGGAACACTTATCGTAAATTCAACAGCACCACTATTGCATGATGATAACTTTATTTTTCTTCCACCTAGTCATCCTGTATTGCAGCATTACAGCAAACGAAAATTGAAGCGCCCCCCTCCTTCAAATGATGACTGTAACTACAGAACCAGGAAGCGACCTAGGAAGGGTTTTCAAGCAAGAGTATGGACAGAGGTGGCTACCCCCCCCCCTTATGATCCATTATCCCCCGCTATGATCCATTATCACAAAATCGATGAAACTACAGCACAACTTAGATGGGAAAACGAAATTTAATGCTTTGTTAGCATACATGTAAAACGAAACATAAACAAAAATTATCTACAGTATTTACAATTAAATATTAAATTGTTTCTTAACATTAAAGTCTTAAATTCTGATTAGTTTATAAATGTTCATTTTTAGTTTAAGTTCTGAAAGTTTTAATAGTTTTGTTTTAGGACCGGGGCCGTCTGTAAACACAACGATCTTAACGTAGCCCCATCTCTGTTCAAGGTCATTTTCTGTTCTGATTCTAAAAAGCATCTTTCTCGAATGAAAAAGTAATATACAAAATGACTTTCAGCATATCACTCTTAAAAACTTTAATAAATTTTATTTTATTTCCAAAGTTTCGGTTAAATTCCTTCATTAACCTTCTTCGGGGAAGAAACGATGTTTAAAAAACTTAAACATAGATAATTTAGGTTATTCCTTGATATCACAAATGCAACTTCTAGGAAAAATAACAGATGATTACACAACTTATAAAAATATACTATATACATTTTAAAAATATGCTAAAACTTTTAAATGAACTTGAAACAAGACACTACAAGAAAAGGAACTACTAAAGCAAATGGAATCAAAAGTATCAATATTGCGGGGTTGCCAGAACTAAGCTAAAAGCAGGGTAACCATAAATTAATTTAAGCCCAAGAAATGAAGCCAAATTGATGGGGGGTTTATGGATAAGAAATCGTTACAAATTTCTGTTTTTCTTTTAATAATTTCGAATGATTCATAAAGAAGAGCTTGGTTTCTATTGTCAGTATTGTAAATTATCCTGGCATTTACAAAATCGGGGTCAATGGGGTTAGTATTATAATTTCGTGAAAAAGTTGTGTTGGGTCTGTTATATTTTAAATCTGTAATATGTTCTTTCATTCTATCACAAAATGGTCTATTAGTCATTCCTATATAGTAGTTAGTTTTATTATCCACTTTATATGGGATTTCATAAACACCAGATTTTAATTTGGTTGGAGGAGGATCAATTTTTTTTTAGAAATTAATGAATTTAATTTTAGAGGAGCTTTAGCAACCAAATGAACTTTTTTATGTTTAAATAATTTAGAAACTCCTTCATGAATACCAGGCCAATATTGAATTTTCTTAAATTTATTAATAGAGGAGATATTATCATTAGAAGATGAAGAAGGGGGAGGAGGGGACATAATTTTATAAATTAATTTATTTATAGTCTTGATTTTATAACCATAATTTCCCCAACAATCTTAACGTAGCCCCACCTCTGTTCAAGGTCCTTTTCTGTTCTGATTCTAAAAAGAATCTTTTTCGAATACTTCTCATTTCAAATCGAAAGAGTGGTGCAATGAGAAAAAGAGGCACGCGGCAGTCTGTCTGGAAAGTCATTTGTTCTGAAAGCAGAAGAATGAACGGGAATTCTCGACAGATGCTATAACCCCACTTTCGTGCACGAATTATAAAGCTATGTTCAAAGTCGCTTAAATCTTGTTAGTCACTTTAGAAGCAATAATCGATCAAACAACTTTAGCAGACTCCCATTATCTTATATATGCACTGCCGAGGGCATCTCGTTACTCTGATTAATTCCCAAACTCTATTATTTGCACATGCATGCTTCTACAGTTTTTAGGCACTTTAGTGTACAATATGGAAAGCGTTTAAATTTGCTTTATATCAGTCGACTTAATATTTTTAGAAAATGCCATTGTCAAAAAGTTTATTATATTTACTATTACGAGGCAGCAAGCGCTTAAAAAATTACCCAATAAACTTCAAGCAGTAATTATAATATAATATTGTAAGTGTAGAAGTAAGGTAGTACTTTACCTTATATTATTATGTTCTTATACTAGCATTCTCCAGCTTTCCATGTTTATTCGATCTCCATAGCCGACACTTCATCGAAAGTAATCCAGTTTCTTTGATTTTCTTTTCTTAATAAATATTTTGTAAGTAAGATTTTACTTCACACATTTGAACATTGGTGAGCGTGTGTGTTTAGAAATGATAGTTTCATTTTAATTAATAAAAGCATTTTAATGTTAGGCTTTTAAGGATACATAATACATATAACATAGCTAAATGTTACATACTTTCTGTTTAAAAGAAAACTAACAAATGCACTGCAAAATGCATTGCAAAATACATTCCAATATTAAATATGTGTAATAAGAAAAATAAAACGAATATATATAAAATAATAATTACACGTTATTTATTTAATAGAATATGACAGAAAAATCTTATTGACACAAAATTTATATTCTTTGAATATTTTAAAGGTGACTTGAATGACAGTTCAGTAATCCAATGTTAAATGAGTCTACAGCATTTTGCACAGTTTGAAAGTCTTTGGGTGAATGACTTTCGATTATGTATTAGAGGAAGTGTTTATGGGTTTCTTGTTGAGTTATTATTATAATTTACGAGATTTTGACAGATAGTTTATTTTACTTAATAATAGGTCAACTCTCCGATCCGTTCCACTTAGCCATCAACAAAACATTGATTAACAAGAGGTTTTCCTTTGTGTTTATTGAATTAGGTTTGATTTTCTGCATTTTGTATTGCTGGAACTCATCAAAACCATGCAACCATGGAAAATGAGTTGTGCACGTACCAGTTGTATACGGTTACAGCTACATTGCGTCAGATTCAGACCGCACATGATATAAGGGATCCTTTATAAAGACAGCGGCAGATCTCAAATCACATAAGCGATCTCAAGGAGCATGCATGTCAAGCGATCTCAACACTATTTGTTGATTTTTTTTATATATATATATGTATATATAAGGAAATCACTATACCTGACTATGACTTATTTTGGGTTTATAAATCACTATTTACATTAAGTAACATTTCCAAGATCAGGATCACATCATGCAAACTGCAGGCCTCTTTTTTGTTTTCAAAATTGAGAATTCCAACAATCACGGCGCTTATAAGCATACAGCACATTGGGACCAAAGGATTGAAGCTGTAGAAGGTTATGAGAAAAATGCTTATGCAGAAAATTAAAAAATCATTATTTTCTTTTTAAAATTAGGGTACAAAGCTTTTGTGATACTAAGAAGAAAGAAATATTTTATTTTTAACAAATGTTTTATTTGAATTTGCAAAGAAACTGTAAAGTCTGGTTAAGAACTTTTAAGCACGTTAAAGTTATTTGTGTTATATTATTAATGGCATCAAATAATAAAAAGAAAAAAATAGTTTTGAATGGATATATATATATATATATTATGTAATTTCAACGAAATATTAAAAGCAACTAGTTAAATATAAAGTGACTTGTTCAATTTCATCATTTTTCTTAGGTATCGTAATTTATTGACACTTATTATTAAATTTTCAAAATGATTTTATGACAATTTTCATACCAAAATTCACATTTAAAATTATTTTACAAAATTCATTTTTTATCGTATTCATTAATCGAATTAAATATCCCAAAATATGAAAGTATGAGTTAGAAGAACAGTGATTAAAAATAAATGAAAAATATAAATTACTTAAAATAAATAAATAAGCAAAATATTTTGGTTGAGAATGTTTAATTAGTGAAATCTAGGCAATACAAATATCAAACGAGATATTTACATAACCCATGTGATGGTAAGAATATATCTAAAAAATATTTTCATTTATATGTACATAAAATGACCAATTAGATGAAAAATAAATTCCAGATGTAGTGTTTATTTGTGATGATAATGAAAAATTTTTAGAAAAGGGGAAAATATGTAATATGATGCTCACTCTTCTTTAAGTGGTAGTTGTATTTCCTTATTATAGTGCATGTGATATAAAAATAATTTGCACGTGAAAAAAAGATAAATATATAAAAAAAGTACATAAGAATCATACACAAAAGGCTTTGGTAAACATATTTATTTACATTTTATATGTATTTCCGTAAATCGTAAAAGCATATAAATACTTTTTTTTCTTATAATTTAACGTTGCAAAAATTCAAATTATTCCCAGAAAAAAAAAAATAAACAATTCTTTTAATAATATTTTGTGTACGAACATATCATTGATACATTTTTAAACTCATTAAATATATCAATAAACAGTTTCAATTCTATTTGCAACATAAAACATAAATTTGCATGAAAATAGAAGTAATTTATTTGTTACTTAAAGACTTTCATTTGCTATTCAGAGAGATATATTGCGACATTTATCATATTAAAATAGAAATAATCAAATAAGAATCTTTCGACAGAAAAATATTTCTAAGAAACGTAATTGAATTCTGACATTTCTTTCACGTTTCCGTACAGTTTTCTATAAGTTATTACAAAGAATTACATGCAGGAAGAACCGCAAAGCTATTGATTTTCTCATTCTTATATTAAAATAAACCTATTCCATTTTTCTTCAGGGTAACCTATGAAATCCTTTTCATTTGTAAATTCTTTTTCTTTCAATAATGTATATATTTTATTTATTTATTTAAAATGTATACACGTAAAATGTATTTTGTTATTTAGATTTCGTTTCCAGGGTTAATGCATTAGATATCGTTATTATAACCTGATTAATAATTCGCACAAGTTTGTTTACGTGACAGAAAAGCCATTTATTAATAATAATGAAACTGTTGAATAAAAATAATGACTCAAGCGACAAATTTCAATTAGAGTTTCTCCTTCCTTTTTATTCAAACATATATATATATATATTTCTTTTTGACTTTGTTTATTAATAATGTAAAACTGAATTAATACAAAAACAAAGAAGAGACTTTAAGTTCAAGATTAGTAAAACGAATTACATGACTTAATTTTTTATTTCGCATTTCAAATAAATTATTGTTAAAATATTAAAAATTTAACAATTCCTAAAACTGATGATAACTCTTATGTCAAAAAGCACAAATATTCAATTTAGCTCATTTAAATGTTTGTGTTAAATGAATTTGTCGACCTTGAAAATAATATAAGTGTTCGATGAGAATGAAAAAATAAAGCATTTATTTTAGTGTGAATTATGTTAATGGAAAATGTATATATATATATATGTATATATATATACACTGCTCGACATTGAAAATGCAACACCAAGAAGGAATGATAATAACGGAATGAAATTTGTTGGACACATATATTATACTAGGAGAAACAATTGATTAAAATTTCATGAAATTTGGAGTAATATGTACTGAGAAAACTGTGCATAAAACAGCGACCTCTATGAGGAATAACAGCACATATCTGCCTAGGCATTGAATCGAACAGCGATTGAATGACATGTACGGGTAGAGTACTTCATGCAGCTTCAACACGATGCCACAATTCATCGATCGAAGTTACTGGTGAGTGGAGGGGGCTAGTCGCTTTTCAACGATTAAACAGTCATTTTCATTGGGGCGAGATCAGGAGAACGCGCCAGCCAGAGCAACAGTCGAACACATTCGGCATCAATGAAGGTCTAGACAATATGAACAACTTGCGGTCGTGCATTGTCCTGCTTAAATGTTGCGCTTCGGAAGCCTTGAACATAGGGCAGAGCTAAGGGCCTTAAATCGTCAGAAATGTAATGGCTGGTATTCAGAATGACGGGAATGAAAACAAGAGGTGACCGGGACGTGTATCCAATGGTACAACATACCATCAATCCAGGTGGTGACTCAGTATGCGGCTACCAAAATTGTGATTACCCTCAAAACTGCATCACTGATATGGGCGCCATTAATGTGTGATCGACGATGAACCTGGACGCAGGAATGGCGTTAAGTCTCTTTTCAGACAAATCACAATCCTGTTTACATCATCAAGATTGCTTTATCCGTATTTAACGGCATTATGAATAATGCACATTGCCAGCTGGGATTCGACATCCTTATACTGTCCATCATTTGCAATGATGTTATGGATTCCCATTGGATACACGCCTCGATTACTCCATGTTCGTATTCCTGGCACTCTGAACAGCGGCCATTAAATTTCTGATGAGTTAAGGCCCGCCCCTGTGCCCTGTATTCGAAGCCTCCGTAGGGCAAAATTTAAGCAAGATAATGCACGTTCGCAAGTTGTTTGTATTGCCCGGACCTTCTTTGATACAGAATGTGTTCGACTGTTGCTCTGCGTAGCGCGCGTTCTCCTGATCTTTCACCAATGAAGGTGACTGTTTAATCATTGAAATGCGACTGGCCCCCCACCACTCACCAGTAACTTTAATCGATGAATTGTGGCATCGTGTTGAAGCTTCATGAAGTGCTCTACCCGTACATGTCATCCAATCGCTGTTCTATTCAATGCCTAGGCAGATATTTGCTGTTATTGCTCACAGAGTTTGCTGCTTTATGTACTGTTTTCTCAGTACATATTACTCCAAATTTCCTGAAATTTTAATCGATTGTTCTTCCTACAATAATGTATGTGTCCAACAAATTTCGTTCCGTTATTATCATTTCTTCTTGGTGTTGCATTTTCAATGTCGAGCAGTGTATGTAACATATTTTCTTTATTTACCTTTCAAAGAATACAGAAAGTTACGCAAAAGCAATATATTGTATAGATTTTCTTTAAAACTAAATTCAAAATAGTTTTTTGTGTGATTTCATACAAAAAAAGTAAAGTAATAAAAATAAAGTAATACCAAAGAATTAAAATAAATCAAGGTTAAAGAAACTAACCGATAAATATAGTTGGAATGCATTTACAGAATACGGGAACCATGCGCTTTTTCTTTCCTATTTTAAAGCAAATTTGAAAGAAAAAAAAAATATCGCGGTTTCTTCATATTACTGTTACAAAGATAGAATCTGTGTTAGTGAATTGGAAATGCTTGATCAAAATGCACTATTAAATCACCTATTTGAACATTTAAGAAGGTAATTTCAAAAAAAAAAAAAAAAAAAAAAAAATGCAATAAAATATTATTTGTAACTCTCAAAACTAGATTTAAATTTCAACATTAACGTTATGCTTGCTATTTATTATTATTATTATTATTATTTATTTATTTATTTATTTTTGCATAAAGGCTTTTAAGTATAATTTTAAATAGTCTCTTACTGAAAAAAAAAATATGTTTGTTACTTTTTTCTATTTATATCATAAGAAGATATTGTATCCGTGAAATTTTCTGGCTTCCAGTTCAGGGTGGATGTGCATGTTTTGAGATATCAGGAAACGATTTAACAATTTTTATAAAATACACGTATGTGTGTCTGTACGTCAAAATATTCAGAAAGCGGTATCTCACAAATCAATGAACAAAATTTAACCGAAATTGATTTTTAGTTTTACATTGACTTAAGATGGTGCGAATTAAATTTGTGGTATAGTCGCTTAACAGATGGTAATGTTAGCCCATTCCTTCTTATTGCAATATAGAAGTACAGTATAATTTTCATATAAATGTACATAAGGAAATTTATCTTTTAATTTTTCATGTCAAATATACATGAATATGTCTCTACCGACCCCCCCCCCCTCTCTCTCTGTCTCCGTCCCTCTCTCCGCCCCCCCCTCTCTCTCTGCTATATCTGTACTGATAAGTATAAAGGATTTAAGTCCATATTCTTGATTTTTCAGGAGACGAAAAATAAAGTTAAACTAACTAAAAACAAATCAGAAGAATCGATTAGGGAAAAGGGATTTTGTTTATTTATACCCTTTATACCATTCAGTGATTCTCAACTTTCATTTAAAAACACGAAAAAACTGAATTAAATATTTTATATCATACATGAATGGTAAATTTCTGACTTTAACCTTTTTTAACCAATGGATTTTCTCAAAGACTAAATGGCATAGACTTAAATCCTTTATATTAATCGACTGAGAATTTTTTTCTGAGTCTGACTATGCACTTAACTCAAAATCGACATTTTTGGACTTAAATCCTTTATACTTATCAATACAGATATATACGTATATAATTGTAATTGTCAACAAGAAAAAAAATGTATGTGTAGGGATATCGTTTTCTGGGGGTGGTAGAGGACGTCGCAAATTTTCGATACGAGTAATAAAAAACTTTAAAACGAAATCGGCACTAACATTGACATGAGTGTTTCAGATATACATTTGTGACATTTTAAAACAAATTTATTGCTTTATTTATTTATTTATTTTCATTTTTATCAAAATAAATTTCATTTTATCCAAAAAATTGAAGTAAATAAATAAATAAATAATAATTGAAAAGAACTATTTTAGGTGTTATCAAACTATAGGATACAAAACTATATAGTATACAAACTATCTATAGTATACAAACTATAGTAATGTCTTTATTACAACACTTAGTACTATAGTTCTCTGAGATGAAACTCGTCTATATATTTAATGGAAAATAATTTTAATTAAGAAAAATATCATTAATTTGCTTGCGGACTAATACACAGGTTTTTTTTTTACATTTCTTTTACTTTTAATAATTCATTATTTATTTCTTGAAGAATTTATCAATGTGTATTATTGTATTGTGGCATATATTTCTAAAAATACAGGGTATAAATATTCTCATATAAAATGACAACAAATTTAAATGTCAATAACTACATATTTCAACAAATAATTTTACGATTTTACAACCGCTCAATTAAAGATACATGGACGCACACTCACACGTATATATACATATATATATATATATATATATATATATATATATATATATATATATATATATATATATATATATATATATATATATATATATATATATATATATATAAGAGATTTTTTGAAATAATGTTAACCTCTATTCAAATAAATAGAAAAATACCTTACAGCCATATAAATAAGTTTAACATACGTTCACATTGTAAATTTGATTTTTTTTTTCCCAAAGAAGATGTTCTGCTATATGACATTCTCTTTTACGGAAAGATGCATCGTCCTATGCAACACTATATTGCAAATTCTTTTAAATTGAAAATTTCCTGTAAGAAAAAAGCATTGTGTTATTCACAAATAGTATAAATATATACAAAAAAGATGAAAAGATCAATTTTACTACCCTCGAGAGTACATAAAAGGATCATATTTTATCGAAAGAAATTCCTTTAGACACATCCTATTGATTTTTAGGAATAGCAATATATGATGTTCCGAGAATTCGATTAAAAATCATTTTTGAATATATATATATATTATTACGCAACTGTTCAAATAGTAAAAGAAAAATAAATAAATAAATGAATAACAATAAAAGAATAAAAGAAAATCTATATTTATGGATTTAAAATATGTATGTCAGATTTCAATAATATTTATGTAACACGTATTGAAATAAATGTTAAGAAGATTACATTAAAATATGAATATCCTATACTGGAAATTAACTTTATTAATATTATTGAAGTGTATATTTATCTATTTTTACAAACAAAATGAGATTTAAATTTAAAATATAGATTGGTGTAAACGAAGGAATAATCCCAGTCTGTCATTTTATTTTCAGTATTAAACATTTTTATGCTTATTATATTTTGGTCTAATTAAAATTTTTACCTCTTTAGATTTTGTTTGTTCACGCGCAGAATAAATATAATACTATAAAATATTGGAAATGATTCTGTAAATGTTTCAGTAAATAATTCCTTGTCAAATCATGTCCTTAGTCGACTAAGACCATGATTTGGCAAGGATTTATTTAACAGAACAGTATTAACTCTACTTTTTTTACATAGGAATTTTTGCTAGTGTTCGGATACATTTGTTACCGACTTTACCTAAACAATATCCCTATAGAAACAATTTTATAAAGTTGACTGAATTAAGAAGTTTTTTTTTTCTTTTCCTGTTAAATCCCCTGTTCGTAATATTTGTTACTTATTTATATCTTGTGAAAATTTATACTTTTAAGTACGTATTAAAAATCTTTTTGACTTTAGAAAATTATAACAAAATATGGTTTATTCGATTTCGATGTAAAATACACATTTTGATGAAACAGCATCTGTTTATTTTCAAACACATTAATGACCCGTACAACGCTGAAACAAAATATTATCTGTTATCTTATATTAATAATTTGATACATTTAATGTATAGATGTAACTTAAAACAATAAAGAAGATAAGCAGGCATTAGTTACAAAACGTAAATCCAGTATCAATATACCACAAAAATTTTTCATCATGAACCCAAAATAATTTACAAGACAAAAGTGAAATAATTAACTTACAAATGGGGAAACGAACCCCGTTTATTGGTTTAGGAAGAAGACCAGACACTTTTAAAGATGACGTCAGACAAAAATTACCCGAATTATTTTTTCCCCTGTTTCATCTAAGGTTTACAAATCTAGCTAATGAAAAGCCCGGTCATTTTTTTAACACTTACCAGATAAATTAAAAAAAAAGAAAAAAAAAAAAAAGATATATTTTTAAAACAAATTAATCCTACTGATCCCAAAAAATTCTCAAAAAATGTAACATATGTTTCGCCACTGAATTATCTCGGCTACGAGTAACTAGCGTCTCATTCATGGTACCTGCTTCCAAGAAAACCACGTGACACGGTACCTTGTCCAATGTGGCACCTCACCCCAACATACACTGTACTTTTTAGCTTGAAAAAAACAAAAGTAATTTAATACTATTATTTATGAAGCAACTAATAAAAATGTATATATATATATATATATTATATATATATATATATATATATATATATATATATATATATATATATATATATATTTATGTTTGATTAACAATACTATAAAATTCCATGCATTTACTCAACACTGCCTCAAATATATATTATGGAGAATGAAATAATAATTTCGTATTAACATATATAATGTTCCTGTAATTTTTAACACGAAAAATCAGGTAATTAAAAATATTTTTCCCTTTTCTAAATTTTTCTTTTAAACCTTGTTCTGTTATTAAAAAATAAAATAAAATAAAATAAAATAAATACGATTTCAAAAAGTAAGCGCCATCACATAATTCGAACTGCTTCAAGTGTGAAGCAAGTCCGCGTACAGTGTTATGATAAAACACCCGCCTTTAAAACAGGGAAGAACAACACTGCTCTTTGAATCCTTTGAGCACCATAAAATTTTGTCCTTTATTTGTGATTATCCACAGCACTTAAAAAGACATAATTACTTTTTAAATGTATGTGTAATAGACGTGTGTAAATTAAAGTCATAATTCAATTAATCGCATTCAGGTTTCCATTTACAATGTGTAGACTGACATTCTTACGCAAGAAGTAGAATTTTTTATGAACATCAGTGGAGGCTTTGTCTTTTGGATGGAGTATTGGAAGAAGTTTTATAACACATCTTTAGATAAAACTGAAATGGCTTTTTTTTTCTGGCAAGGAGAAAATAATGTGTTCATGGACAGCGACTGAGGCTAATTCTATTATTTTATTTATTGAAGGATCCGTCTGATTATCTTGCACATTTCTCCAGATTTTATAAGTGAACGTTTAATGTGTCATCCTATGATTGAAACTTATTTGTAAGTTTTCAATATTTTTAGTTTCTTTAGTTTAATTTGTTTTCATTAAATAGTCGTAATATAAATTTCTTGATGCTCCTAACAATAGTGAAATTGTCCGTGATTCGTTACCAAAGCGGAATTTGCTATACCGTATTCTTCATTGTACATTTTGATACTGGATCTTTTCTTGAATACCATATCATATATCAGTAGCATTTTTGCTCCGATTTCCCGCATTTATTGAGAGTGTTGCAATAACATCTTTATATATGCCCATTACTAATCAAATTTTGAATTAAAAAACTAAATAAAAAATTATACAAGTTCTTCCCTCACCTCCTTAAAACAGCAGAATTTAAATATTAATTTCACTGCACGGGTTTAATAGTATTCTAAAACAATGGTTATTGCAATATTAAATGCTAACTTGATATTTAAAAAAAAAAGTTACAATTACATATTTATAACATTTCAAAGTGAAAGTGGTTTATAGAGAAAAAAAAAAACTGATCATTGAGAGGATATGTCGAACAAAGTCTGTCAGACGCTTAGAAAAACATTTATAAAAATTCTGGTTGCAGTTTTATGCAAACTAACACACATAATATTTTTTGCAAATATATTAATCTATAACAACACAAGTTTTCATGTTACTTCATAATGAGTTCCATTAACGTATATAGTTAATGAATCTTTCCTAAATAGTTTTTAACATATCACATTTGGATTAATTTGATCTTGTCATGCATTTTCGAATATTTATCATTACAAGGGCGTAAGGGAAAGATTTTTCACTAGCTCGAAAATATTGTTTAAAATATCTTGTTTAAAAAGAGAAAATCTATTTTATGTTGTGTTTGATCATGTAAATCTAAACAATAAATACACCAGTTCTAGAGAAAACATTTTTATTAATACATAACTGTCAATTTTACTATATTTTGTGAAGTGCAAAGTTATTAAAATAGGATTTGTAAAAATGTTTCTCATAGAATGGAATACATTGGGATTATTTTAGGTGTCACTGTACGCAAACCAGTTGTGATATTTATACCATTTTAAATAAGGAAAATTCCGTAGTAAATGCAAATATCATATATAGTTTTGAAAATATTCTGAAAATATTTACGGATGCTGGAGTCGGACAAATAGACAGACGTGGATAGTCAGGCAGAGAGAAATACAGACAAATAAATAAGTTCAAACAATAATTAATCTGAAACAATTTTAAAAAGTGTTAAAAACGCTTAAAAAAAACGAAATTGCTATATTGCATTAATTTACAATTGCAAAGCTTAATGTAAGTGAATATTTTTGTTGGGCCTGTAAATCCTAATGCTAATCATACTACATTCCATTGAAATATATTTTTAGGCATAGGAATAATAAATGACGATTTTATTATGAATTTTATATAATAAAAATATTAAAATATGATTTATGTAAATAGCTTTCATAGAAATCAGTGCTTTGGGAATCTATGGGTAAGAGAATGTAAAAATGTATTTTATAAATTTTATTAAAAATATTATTTTTATTGAATTATTGTGGTAGTATATAATTTTATGACTAAACAAATAATTAATATTTATATATTTTTTTATATTCACTGAAAACGTTTATTATTTATAAATTTACAAATACGAAAATTGGTCCATTGTTTGTGTCAAAGTCGCTTTATGTAAATATTCAAATTTACACCGTGTATATAGCTTATAAACATTTTTTTTATAGAAGACATTGATATAATTAAACAAATTTTGCCTTTTCTATTTAAAAATTATATTATTAATAAAAATAGTAATATAATAATATTATTCAAATTAATGTTCCATATTTTTAAGTCATGATCTAATCAGAAACTTTTTAAACGTCCTACTTTAATCCGAAATCACATAGTATCAAAAATATTTTAGTTAAAATAACAACATATTTTTTGTACAAATAAGTTATAGTAATTGTTAAAGTACTTTTCAAGAAATTAATAAATACAAATATATTTGAATAACTCATTCTCACGTTATTTAATAGTATTTTATCAATAACATTTTAGCAAATAATTTTGTATGACTTATAATAATTTTCTGTTAATGAAGTATACAGTTCGGTTTCCTTTGTATAAGTTATAAGTCGAACAACAATATTTCAACTAAGCAATGTTTCACTTTATAAATTTTTTATGCACAAAATTTACAAAGAACTAAGTAAAAAAGAAGCAATTTGAATTCTTATAAATTATGTAGTATTTCTAAGTTCACGTTTAATAAATTAATATTCTGTCAAAATTCTTAAAAATTAACGCTGTTTATTTGCTATTATAATAATAAAGTTTGTAAATATATTCTTTATTTTATTTAAATATAAACATTTTCATATTTCCCTGCTCTATATTCTCTTTTAGTATAAAATAACATTTAATAATTATATTAAATACAATAATTTAATAAAAATTGTTATTTCCATTAAATTTTAGTAAAATCGCACATTACATAGGGTAATTATATAATTTGTAATGAAATTATTGATGAAAACTCAAGAGCCAAAGGGAATAATTCTTGTATTTGAAGCTCTACCGTTAAATAACTGGACGAAGCCTGACCATGTCACATGACACATATACATTACGCTCTTCCACATTATTAAATGCCCACTCTCATTGTGAGAATCACAATGACACTAGTTTCGAACCAATAATTTCCACTCAATAGAAGGAAATGATTTATAGAGGACAAATTGCCTGAAAGTGAGGTGAATTGATTATGTTTGTCGCGAACTATTGTTCAGTACATTTCAATTGAAGGTTTCCTTTAAATTGTTGGACTTTTCGCATTTAATTGGAAACGTAGGGATTTTCGCACAAAATACTCAAGAAACGAAGTTGTTTCATAAAATATAACATAAAATTCTAGTTGCACATACTCATGTGTACATATATATATATATAGATTTACATACTTGTACTTTATATATACACATGTATATTTATCAGTCTTTCTATCTCTTTCTCCCTGCATATATATATATATACACGTGTATAAACATGTAAATGTTTTTCAAGCTTTCTTGATTTACTTTTTAATCATTTATTGTTTTGAACGTATTATGTATTTGCATTATTGTTGTAAATGAATAAATAAAGTTAGAATTTTTTTTTTCAACTTCTAGTTTTAAATCGATTATTATTAAAAACATTCAGAATTACTTTTTTTTTATTTTTATTTATTTTTAATGTTTGCGTTATTTAAATTAATCCAAATCTTAATAATATTGTACAATGATTTAATCACAAACTCATATGTAACATCTTAATTATTAATTTTTTTTTTCACATGTAATACAAATTATAATTATTTGTAAAAAAAAAAAAAAAAGAGAGAGAGAGAGAGAGAGAGAGAGAGAGAGAAGAAAAGAATATCTATCTATATATATATATATTTAAATCAGTCAAAAATTCAACTTTATTTAATACAAATATACACAAATTCGAATAAAATATACATCCTTCTAAAAGAAAGAAAAAGAAATACACACATATATAATATATAATTAAATAAATAAAATAAGTAAAGTACAATATAACACAAGAATGCTAGATATATATAAGAAAAAAAAATTTCAACTTTGTATCATAAGATGTCTTTTATAAAACAAACTTAGAATATGTTAGCACTTAATTTAAATTCAAGCGTATATCTTTCTTCATTTTATGATCGTTTTAATTCGTAATTAGTTTATGACCCCTGAAACGGTTCGATGTTATGAGGACCATGCTTCTATTATCGAAATGAGAACTTATGTGAATATTTTAAAGTTGAAACCATTTCTTATTTAATTCTGCCGTATGTCAGTGTATCTGTGTTATGTAACAATTATATTTATGCAGAATTCTTATTGAAAGACGCAACTCACTTAGAAATATTTTAAATATAAGTGCAGCAGAAAAGGTTTTATTTGTGATTAACAAATTCTTCAAATTTTTAATAGGTTTAGGAAATAAATAAATAGAACACCACAATATGTAAAAATTGGAATGTTTCTGTGAAATTTTCAAAACAGTTACTTAATATATATATATATATACTGAATAAATAAAATTGGAAATTTGCAGCAAAAAATAAATTAAAAATTAACTTTATAATAATATACTGATAATTTGACTTATATGGAAAAAAAAATCTTTAAAAATCAGGAAGAAAATTAAAATACTACAAAATACAAAAAAATGAAAAATAGCTACGATGAACCAAGTCTCTTTCTAGTTGTACTTAAAAAGTTAGTTTTTAATTTTATATTTAATTTTATTAATTTTGATTTATCATTTTAAACCTTCCTTTGTTTTAAACGTTTGACAGCTTTAATCTATAATAATTTTTTAAAGAATTCTTGTTTTTACCATCTAAACATGGCAAATATTGTAAGAAAAAAATTGTAATCATAACAAAAATCCAAATTTGAGATTTTATTGTTTCTACACGTTTTGACGGAATTAGCTCATATTCTCTATTTTTACGGTGATACATGCATGTACCGTCGATAACAAAAGTGTTCGAACACTAGCAAAAATTCATATGTTAAAAAAGTACACTTCATACTGTTTTGTTAAATAAATCCTTGTCGAATCCTATTCTTAGTCAATCTAAGAACATGATTCGATAAGGATTTATTTAACAAAACCGTATGAAGTGTTTCTTTTTTTTTTTTTTTTTTAATGCTGATTAAGGAGAATATATTAAATATTTACCATCACGTACAGTTTAGACAAAAAGTGGGATTTTCGTTGCTTAAAATTAAACATTTGAACTCCAATCTAAATTTTTTTCCCGGAATATCTGGATGATGTGATTGAATAATAAACATGCTATTTCATCATAACATCATATCAATATGGAGCATGTTTCAGTGACGATGAAGAGTTAACATATTAGCAGATTATTGTTGGATGTTGCTTAGGAAATACCCGCCCCCCCCCCCCCGCCTTACAGCCGTAAAGACTTGCACAAAAGAAAAAGGCTCTAATGGGATCTTCTTCGTCAAGAAACACATTTAAATTAATGATGGCCTATTTTAATGCATTTTATATATAAATAATTTTTAATTTAGATTGAAATTATATGTAAATATATTGTAATTTACATATAAACAATTTAATCATAAAATGCCTCTGTGGGGCCTTTTTCGATTTTCATCCTTACTTTGTGAAAAAGTCTTAAGTGATATAAAAACAAGCATTTTTGAATTCAGCGTATCAAAGCACATTAGAGACACCCAGCGCAGTGAAACAAATAAAAAAATAATAATAAATACAAATAAAATAAAAATAAATAAAAGTATTTCACAGGCCTGTGTTTTTAGAAACTCTTTATATATATATATATATATATATATATGTCTATTCTGATTCATCCCATGTATCCTACCTAATTGGCTGAGCGCTAATTCGTCATTTACTTCTCCCTCTTACATCAGAGTGAGTAAAATGTGAAAGGTGAGTATTAGGTTGTATAGCAAAAATTTTATTGCAAATCATCACAGATCTTTGGTTCAAGAATTCGTTTTACATGTTTACATGTACTGATAAGTTCTTTTGAATGATATTCATATTGAAAATTTACACCAACCGGGGGAACTAACTCCACGGAATGAAAATGATGATTTTACGCACATGATTTTCTCGCTTTTGCTTGTTACTACTGAATATATAAATTTACATATAAAACGCACATCGACTGC
The DNA here is from genome assembly GCA_963930645.1 of Salticus scenicus. Taxonomy (NCBI): domain Eukaryota; kingdom Metazoa; phylum Arthropoda; class Arachnida; order Araneae; family Salticidae; genus Salticus; species Salticus scenicus. The sequence goes on along the minus strand of OZ005652.1, from coordinate 152,873,165 downwards.
TAAAAATAATTTTTATTGTGTACATGTATAGGAAATTTTGTCCAATACTTCCATCTTAATATTTATGACAAAAAATGGGATGGAAGCCCTGCATGCTAGAAGATTTTTCCCCGTAATTAGCAAAATTTTAAGGGAAAATCTAAATAAAAATCAATTTCGGATAAATTTCTTTGATTGGTTGTCATTCCCTTGAGCTTGCTTTGATTTTCATTCCACAGAGTCTAGAAAGATTTTGTACCGCACGAACACAGGCAGATACATAGATATTTTTTAAACTGGCCAGATTGCGTCCAGGACACTTCAAAACTTAGAAAACTACCAAAAACAGAAAACCTAAAATTTTCAGGAATCCAATAGTTCTGTGTATATAGAAAAAATTCTAATGTACATATAATAATGTAGAAGGTACCAATAAGGAAAATCAAGCAATTTCATTTATTATTATTATTATTATTATTATTATTATTATTATTATTATTATTAAAAATAAATTAATAATATTAATAAAATGTTATCCTTTTTCTTATTCGGAAAATTACATTTGCATAGTTTCAATTCTTCATATAAAAATTAAAATTTATATACATTATATTTCATATTAAACAAGAAATAATCATGCTATCAATTTTATTACTACTTTTAAAAACAAAAATATGGCTTTAATTTAATATGCCTAATAATAATTTAATGTTTAAATGGGAAAAAAGGCAATAATGAAATAATCACTAAGCTCAAGAATTCAATTATGAAAATATGGTTAATAAGGCACATGGAAAATAAAAATAATTTACTTTAATGCCCTTAATTATTTCTAAAGTAAATACATACGAATGGTAAATCACGGAGATTATCTTGAATAAATGATTAAAATTTGAAGTTCGTTAAATAAAAATTCGCAAATTTAGAAAACGAACTTATTAAGTGAAATTCAAATCGATTAACTAATGTAAACATGAATAGAAATTAGTGAGAGATGAGAAAATACAGATGGTCTGCTTAAAATCCTTAAGAGATGTATATTTGTTCCTGAAAATAAAATAAACTGGTACGGCGTTTAATGAGTATTCTTTTAACCTGCATTAAGTTATTTTTCATTTTATTTATGAGCAGATTTCCTGGAAGTATTAATTTTTAGTAAAACACTTACGTCAATTTTATTTATTAGTAAAAAATGTGTTCGCTTAATTTTGGGTAGCACTGTATATGTTTTATTTATTATTATTTTTTATTTACTTACTAAATTGTGTACTTAAATAGAGCCACGTGTAAAAAACACATAATTAATCTGAAATGCACTTCCATCAGTTTTTAAGTACAACTCTAATATAACCGCATTATTTTGGTTAAATGAATGGTGAATAATTTTCATAACACATAATCTACATGACATCCATATATATATATATATATATATATATATATATATATAGAGAGAGAGAGAGAGAGAGAGAGAAATATATACTGGTCTGTTTTAGTTTAGAGAACTTTATGAATATTAAACTATATGATCCAGAAATATCACTCAGAGACGTAATGTATTTGAGTTATCTTAAATCTACCTGTACACAAGATATTTGCTTGACTTATACGAAAAGCATAGTTTTCCATCTATGTATGGTCTAGATTAAAAATATTGAGTTTGTGCTTCCAGCTTCCATTCTATCTTGTGATAGACAAATGGCACACATATAGAGACCAATACTGACGCAACACAGACGCACAGAGACACACAAGCCATATGCTATACATCCTAAAACTTCAAATGTACCATCAGAAACTGAATTCGAAAAATTCAACCTAAATATGGCACGTTCTCTACCATATATTTACCATACCCTACGTTCTCTCTACCATGTAAGAGAAAGTAAAAAATGCTATTGTATATTAATAATACTCTAAATAAATAAATATAGTAGAACAAAAATATATCCATTTAAAAATATTTCAAAATATATTAAGTATAAATTCAGGAGTTATTTTATGAACTACTTTTCCAAGACGTTGTATTCGAGAAATCTATTAATTATATACATACATATATATATATATATATATATAAGCGCATTCTCTAAAGTAAAAATAAGAAATTAAATGATATATTTTGGAAATAATTCAAATATCGATTATTTTACGATGAAATTTGTAAAATTTAGAAATTTAAATTCGTGTGTACATAGACGAATATTAATCTTAACTTTCACGATACTTCATAGTGTTTATAATTATTACTCAATATATATATATATATATATATATATATATATATATATATATATATATATATATATATATATATATATATATATATATATGTATATATATATATATATATATATATCGGGTGATTCAAAATAGATGTTACAGCGATTATCTCGTAAACTAAGAAAGATAGAAACAAACTTCCAATTACAAAATTGGTGCAAATTTAGAGTAGATTTCAGATATGGCATTCTTTTGTACAAGGGGCTGTATACATGTTAAATACGAAATTTAATTTTTGTACGGCCCCTCCTATCATATGACTTATATTTAGAAAAACATTCTCCTCTCTCTAACAATCAAAAAAAAAAAAAAAAAAAAAAAAAAATCTCTCTAAGTCAAAATCTCGCTGAGTTATTGCAATTTGAAAATTCTAGCATTTTTCGCCAAGTCTTAAGGGGTTGTATCAAAAGTGAATTACTATTGCTTTTGTAATAAGGCACACGATGATCAGCGTTAGGGGGGGGGGAAGAAAAAGAAATCATTCAGGGAAAGACGGCTATTTTAACCTGTTATGTCTCCTTTTCCCTAGTGAATACACAAGAGAATACTCATTGATAATTTAACAAATAAAATTTATGAATAATTTATGTACTGAGAGGGAATTTTTAAATTCATTTTTCTTTCTTTATACATTCTCTTACTCATATACACGGTGTAAAGAAAGAATTGTTTTTGGGTCAAATTTCCGAAAATTAGCTTTTGTTATATTTGCACGTTGTCAGATCCTCTGAATTCAAAAATCATGTTCTTAGTGGTTGGTCTCTCTGTATGCGTGTGTGTGTGTGTGTGTGTGTGTGTCTGTGTGTTATTAGAATATCTCAAGAACAAATAGTAGCAGAAAATCCAATTCGACATTCTAAATCCGTATCATATTGCGGTGCTACACTAAAGTATTCGTTATGATCAGACAATTGTTTGTTTACAGGGTCATCCAAAAGAATTCAAATACATTACGTCTGTGAGCGAAATTTCTCATATGTACAGTGTGACATGTACAGACTGCCTTAAACAAAATGAAAAGAACAAATTTTTTATACGCATGAAAGCATGTTTTATGTAGATTCTGGTATAGCAACCATTCATCATTGATTTACAGGGTTACCCAGAGTATTTCGATATATTGGAGCTATACTTGGGAATTGCTGGAAGTGTATTACATTTTGTGTTACTTGTTTTACATATAACACTAAATTTACGTACACAAAGACATGTGTATATAGTTTATAGACAATATACAGGGCTACCCAAAATTAAGGTAAACATTTTTTTAAATTATTATCAAATGTAATTGGTGTAAGTGTTAGCTGCATTTTTTTTTCGAAGAACACTGCTGACACAGAACACAAAATTAATTTATCATACCCATACTGTAAACAAAGTAGCTTTTGGAGAGCGATTTTTTTTCTGTATAATATGACATTTTGAGGCCTCCTGAATACGGAAGGTAAATTTTTATTCGTTGATCTGTATATATATGAATTATCAGCATAATTTAACAACAAATAATCTGGTGTGCCACTCACACGACTTTCTATTACCCTGAAATTTAATACCATAAATACAGGTTGGAAATTAAGAGGTCACATAAAAAGTACTGTTATGTAAACCTACGTTAAAATAATTCAAATTAGGCTTCGGAAGAGTTTTAATGATAATTAGTTCTGTGTGAGGGGATCTCCGAAAATTATTCGTTTCTTGAAATTATTCGACGCAGGCAATAATCAAACATTAAAAAATATGGCTTTGGTAATAAGGAAGCCTTAAAACGTGTAAATACACAAAACACAAGCGATGCATATTTAGCTTAAAAACATACATTATTTATCATATGTCTATGAGGAATTCATTTCCATTCCCGAGCAGCTTTCCTGGACATGGTAAAATATTATAGTAAAGCACTTTCACTAACAATAAAAAAGAATAATATAGCTTAAATATTTGCAACCCTGTACATCTTTTGAAGAATATGTACAAACCACAAAGTGCACCTAAATATAAACCTATAGTAATAATATACGGCACAACCTAAAATGCACATCCATCAATTTTCAGCTATTGTCGCATTATAATCTAGTTATTTTGTGTAGCCCTGTAAATGAACAGTGGATGATTTCCCTGCCATATTCTACATGAGGCATGTTTTTATGCATATAAAAAATATATATTCATTTCATTTGGTTTAGTGCAGTCTATAGGTAATAAACTCTACTTACCTGCAATTTTCCCCATAGACGTAATGTATTTGAATATTCTTGAGTGTCTCTGTACACGAACTATTTGCTTCATCTCAATGAAAAGCTTAGTGCAGCATCCCTATATGATACATATTTAAAATACCAAGTTTGGAATGTCTGCTGCTATTTTTTCTTGAGATAAACTGATAACAGACAGACACACACACAGACCAACCGCTAAAAACACGATTTTCATATTCAGGACACCTCAAAACGTCTAAATATAACAAAAACTTACTTTTGAAAATTTGGCCCAAAACCAATAGGGTCATTCTCAGATAATGGTAAATATTGGTTTCAGAAAAAAATAAAAAAAAATTGTTTTAATTCCTGATTTTTCTACATTAATGCCTACATTCAATGCCTAATTCCTTCTTATAATGCCTAATTCCTACATTCAATGTCTGCTATAGAGGAAAAAATTACCAGCAGAGATCGTTTGCCTTAATTACAGATTAATTAATTTTTTAATTTCCATTGCAACATGGTAATGACATTTGTGAACATGGTAATGACAGACAGAACCACAGAAATGACCAATGGCGAAATAATTACACATTTATATATGGATAGCGGTATTTATCATTCTAATTTGTAACAGAAAAATTAAAATATCTAGACGATATATAGTGGCGAGATTTCTTGGAATAATTTTCACGATACGAATCCTATAGCTGTCTGTTTTAACAGGCGATAGTGATTACACTTTATAGTGATTTACACTTTACTGCCCAGCAGTCATTACCATGTTCATAGATATCATTACCATGTTCATAGATATCATTACCATGTTTTCAGAACACCTTGGTAATGACCACCTTGGTAATGACTTTTTTAATGTTAAGCCTATTTATGGCTAAATTATAGCAATTAAAAGCTAATGCAATATTCATTCTGTATGTGGTCCCAAAGATCTTTATAAATCATTCAGTAAATTTAAATTTATTAATTGCGTATTTTCGTAATAATGGACTTTGTAATGACACACAATAAGTACACTGACTATAATTTTAGAACAAAAACAGCAAATGAAATAATTTGTATTTACTTACACTAAAAAAAAACTTGTCTGCTTGTAAGAGCATGAAACACTTTACTTTTGACAGGTTGATAATTATGACAGCACCATCTAGTAGTGAGGTACTGAATAAAAACTTACACATCTTGGTAATGACAATTACCCTTAGGGACAAATTTTAAATAAGAATAATTAATAGATTTCTTTTTTTTATGCCCAAAATTCTAAAGATATTTAAAGTAGAAAAGTGAAATATACCTAGCAAATTGTTAGCTTTGTTTAATTTTTTTTCAATTCTTCAAAATAAAGGTTCAAATAAAAAGTTTGGAGTTTGGGACAAGCCTTGGTAATGACATTTACAACTTTAAAATTTTTTTAAATATTGAAATTTTACTTTTTTTGGTATTCAAATTACTGCACAGTGTAGTGCTTGAAAAGAATTGTTGAAAAAAATTTTTAATTTTCATAGCTGACTTGCTCAAGTAACGTTTTTTAGCCAAGGACACAAAATTTACCATTATGTGAGAATGACCCAATACTTTCTCTACCTTATGGGTATGATAAAGTAATAAGTACAGGAAATGCGAATTTGGTACTTTGGATTCCATATCTAGTAGCCACTTGAAAAGTTGATGAAGGTTTGCAAGTTTCAAGGAAATTGATAACAGACTTGATTTTTGCTTTGATAAGTATAGGCACTATAATTAAACGGGGGTTGAGAAGGGCGGTAAACCCTGGCATAGAATTATACATCTATACCATATCGTATTCTATACAAATCATTATTTTAGAATATTAATAATAAATATGAATTTCCTTATGATTTTTAGAGTATAAAGTTATTTAAATGTAATTCATAAGAATATCTGTCCCAAAACGCAATACATTGGCATCTTTTGTGCGTTCCTGTACATAAACCAATTGTAAAGAATTAATTAGTGCCATTTTAAATAGGGAATATCATATAGTAAACCTGAATAACATATATCATTTCTGAAAATTTCTGAAAATATTTACAGACGCTGGGGGCGGGCAGACGGACAGATGGACAGTCAGACAAAAAAAAAAAAAAAAAAAATGCAAATTGAAATCTTATTTACAGTTAAAAATTGTTAGAAAATGTTTAATGTAAACGAAAATAGAATTCCAGCAAATGTCCAATAATAACCTTTAACGTAACTGAATATTTTTGCGTGCCCTGTAAATCTAATGTTAGTAGTACTGTACAGTATAGAAAGCATTCTTTTGTGCATATGAATAACATATTTCAATTTCATTAAGATTTATGCAAAGTAATTAAATTTTGGTTTATAGAAATATCTTCACATAGAATACAATGCTTTGGAATACTTTCGGGTGTCCCTGTATACAAACCAGTGATGGTGTTTACTCCATTTTCTATAGAAAATATCCGATAGAAAACTATAATAACGTATTTCAATTTTATTAATATATGCATAAATTAAAGGTATTAAAATATGGTTTATAAAAATACCTCTCATAGAACACAATGCTTTGGAATACTTTCGGGTGTCCCTGTGCACAAGCTAGCAGATGTATTCACTCCATTTTCAATAAGGAACATACGATAGTGAACTCAAATAACATATATCAGTTTCAGGAAATTCTATGAATATTCACGGGAGTTAGAGTGCAGACACACAGAAAGACGGATGGACAGACACACAAATCGAAGTCATTAACACTTTTCAATCTTGCTGGAATTGTTAAAGAGCCGAAGTCATTAAATTTATCAACCATGATGGAAAGTGGTAAAAATAAAGCGCGAAAATTTCACACGGTTTTGCTAGTCTTTTAGTTTTTTCCCTCTCTCAACGTGTTTTAATTTGCAGGTGACCCCTAAGAAATTTAACTATTAAATTTTTTAACAATACGAAATAATGTAAATTTGCATTAAATTCTTAAAATTTTTGATTTCACGTGTTTGAACGATTTTAGTTGCTATTTTAAAATAAAGGATCTTTTTTTAATTTTTCTCAACTCATAGATAACCCCCTAAAGTTAGCCCGTTGGCGTCGAAAAATAGATGCCAAAATTAAAAAAAAAGTGGTGTAAGTCATCATTTTCAAATTGCAATAACTCAGCGAGATTTTAACTTAGAGAGATGATTTTTTTTTTATTTTGCTTGTTAGAGCGAGGAGAATATTTTTCTAAACATAAGTCACATGATAGGAGGGACCGTATAAAAATTAAATTTCGTATTTAATATGTATCCAGCCCCTTTGACAAAAAAATGCCATATCTGAAATCTACTCTTAATTTGCTCTAATTTTGTAATTGGAAGTGTGTTTCTATCTTTCTTAGTTTACGATATAATTGCTGTAACATCTATTTTGAATCACCCGGTATATATATATATATATATATATATATATATATATGTGTGTGTGTGTGTGTGTGTGTAAAAGAAGTTTTTAAAAATCCGCAACATTACAACATTACTTTTTTAAAGAAATATTCTTCTTAAAAATAAATAAAATAATAATAACATTTATATACATTATAGTTTACACTCTAAAAGAAATAATAATATATTATCTATTTTATAACCAATTTTTAATACGGACATATGTCTTTAACTTAATATACGCAATAACAATTAGAGGTTTAAATGTGAAAGAAACGAAGCAATGATTGTATCGTTACTAAGAACATTAATTTAATTATAAAATTTAAGCGAATAAGGCACTTGGGAAAAAAAGAAAACTTTAATAGCCTTAATAATTTTCCAAGTAAATACATAAGATTGGTAGATCATAGAGATTATGCGAAATTAATGATGTTTAGTTAAAATTTGGTAAATAAAATTTCGCAAAAATATAAAACAAGATTATCAGAGAAAATAATAATCAAATAATTGTTGCGACCATATAGTAAAACAGCAAGAGAGGAGAAAATTTTGTTCTTGAGCTGCTTATGTCTTTAAGAGATTCGAGTTTACTAAAAAGGAAAAAAAAAACTTAGAAATTTAAAAATGTTATAAGTTTATTTAACTTTAAATGGATATATTATCTGTTTCAAACATTTTTATAGATCTAATTTTTGAGATCTAATTTGACAAAATAATAAAAAAAATTAAAAAAATTCTTACGTCGCAGTTTTTTCATTAAAAAGAAATGTTGAAATTATCAGTTTTAGAAAATGCTCAGTTGTTGAATAAAGCAGTTTTTTAAAATTTGAAAATTAAAATAAGACGTGAATCCCGCTACAGTTACCACGAATGAATTGCATTTTATCATTGAATTTTGCAGAGCAATTATACAATTACAAAACACAAAGCGGAATATACACTATCTTGTAAAAAAAAAAAAAAAAAAAAAGTAATCATGAATGACTTACATAAAAGATTACTTATGAAAATAAAAAGCTAGCTATAGGTGTTCGGGTATCTAAATTATTTTATTATAGCATACTATTTGAATATAGGAATAAATTTCAGAAGATGAAAAAATTATTAATTATACATAAATATCCGATTTCCTATTTCAGTCACATTTTTGAAGAATATAGAAATCAAATCAAAATGAAATCATTCATATTCAAGTAGATGTTCACATAATTGAAGAACTGCAAATTTTTGAAACAGTTAACCTTCTGCAACTGACTTTACTGTAACATATCGGCTATGAAACTAAATAATGAGGATTTCCCCGTTAAAAAGAAGTCATCTGCAATTATAAACTTTTATAGCCGCAAAAATGCAATAAAATTTCTTAAAATTATTTTTATCCTTTCATTAATTTCTGGAGAAAATCCATAAATTTATAGAGACATTTCCCTGGTAAAGAGTTGAACTTAGATTAACGTAAGATATTAATTTCATTTCTGAATATATAGAATTCAAAACAATCATTGATTTAAAAGAAAATACACTAGTTTTTCAAATAATATGAGTACTGGAGATATATGAGTACTGGGGTATAAAAGCATAATGTGAGTACCTGGATATAAAAAGATGACAGCATCAAAATCGATAGATATTGTACTTTATACAGAGAAATCGAAATTAATGACATTTAATTCCTATTAAAGCATTGTAGTGCGTATATCGTGCGCGAAAAATATTTATTTATTACTATAGTAAAGATTAAAATGTGTCAGAGGCTTTGGTTTCCCTTGTATAGTATTTATATTCTCTAAGAAATATTTTCTATATATCATGATATGATTATAATTAGTAAACAATGACAAACATAATGAGGTATATATTTGGATTCAAATGAAAAGTACTGAAACTTTCGATATGCATACACCCTCCATGCTAAAAGTTCTTTTGAATTTCTTTTGTCTATCTACCTCTCTATGAGTCCGATATTTAAATGTTTTTGGAATGCCTTCAAAAGATACAAGTAATGAAATTCGATACATTATATTCTTTATTGAAAATATTAAAAATAGGATTTTTTTTCGGTACACGTACTCAGAAAATATTTCCAATGGAATGCGGTCGATGAAAAGCATATTCGTAATCACATTTTAATATCCCTGAATATCAAAACCTGTAACAAAATTAATAGAGATTATTAATATAGACAAAATTTTTCTCTATAAAACAAAGTATGATGAGCTGATAAGTACAAAGTAGAGGGTACCAAAATATTTTGAGATACATAAAGAAATATAAATGGTAATTAGTTAAAGGTAAAATTTTCAGTTTTACGAAACCGAATTTATATTTAAACTTGAAAATTTCTATACACAACATAAAATTAAGGAAAACATTACCTGTTTCAAATAGACGTGGCCTTTCTTCTTCAGGGGAAAAATACCACCAAAAATACCGTTTGGACGCAAAATTAAGACATATTTTTATACATTACATATTAATAGCAGAACAGATGCAAATGTTATAATATATACAGGGCTGAATAAAAGCAATTTTTAATGTTGTCTATTTAAAAATTAAACTATAAAAGGTTTTTATACGATTCCTTTTTTCATAGTCACTAATAAATAAGTAAACAAATAAATAAATAAAATAAATTAAAATAAAACATAATTACGCGCACACACACAGAGACACACACATATATATGGGTACCGAGTGCCCCATAAATCTGTAGACATTTTAAAAATTCATAAAAAAATAAGGAATAAGTAGAATTAAACGCGGTTTGCGAAAAAGTCCTTCTCGTGTATGGAGATTTTTTTAGCAAAGAAAAAAAAATACTAGTTAAAAGTTTCGTCAATAGAGGACGCTGTACGTGAGCAACATTTCCGTGAAAAACTGTATTTGTTTGCATGCAAGAATATACAAGCATATAAATTCTATTATATGTGTTCGCCATCACAACACATTACAGTTTTCAAATGAGTTACAGCATCGCTAACTGCAGGTTTTGTCGATAGCTCGTACCTGAGTGAAAATACCTTCCCCAATATAACACTTTCTTAACCAAGTCAGCATAGCAATCAGAAATTCATGTATGTTAATGTAGGAGGCAAAATAAGAATTAAGCAGCGTTAATCATAAAACCGTGAAAATTACAGGACACTGATTTACATAGTTCTAGTTATGCATCCGTGCAGTGTCCTCTGTTGTCGAGAAATGTAGCATTTTTTATATATTTACAAGGGAAAAAAAATGTCCCTTCACAAAAATGACTTTTTCGCAAAATGCGATCAATTCTACCAATTCCTTATTTTTTATGATTTTTTAAAATGATTAAAGACTTGTGTAATACCTGGTATATATATATACATAATGTTTGCACGCTTTCTTTGTAAAGTAGTAAGTACACGCATACGTGCATGTTAATGTTAATCTCTATTACAATAAATAGAAAATACCTTACGTACATATAAAAATGTTTAGAATAAGTTCACATACTAAGGTTGATATTTTTTTATCAAAGTAGATTTTCTCTTATATGACATTTTCTTTTAAAAAAAGATGCAACCTCCTGTGCAACATTATATTGCAAATTCTTTCAAATTGAAAAATTCCTGTAAAAGAAATGCATTGTGTTGTTCAAAGATAGTATAAGTATATACAAGAAGATGAAAAGATCAATTTTGGTACCCTCGGGAGTACATAAAAAGATCATATTTTATCGGAAGAAGTTTTTTTGGGCACATGTTATTGATTTTTAGAAAGAGTAATATGAATTTTTAAGAAATTAGATTTAAAATCGTTTCCACATTTTTTTTTTCATTACTATACCACCCAAATGGTTGAAAATAATTTACAATCTGTATTTATAGATTTTAAATATGTTTTTCACATTTTTTAATTATTTATATTTTGCTTAAACGTGTAGCACATTTACATTACATTAGGAATAACCTAATTATGATAAGATCTTTTTTAATATTATTCAAAGTCATCATTTCATTATTTTAAATTTAATATCACGAACCAGTTTCAGTATATTAAAAAGACTTTATTCGGAAAATTTATCCATATTACAAGCAAATCGTCTTCCAACTTGAGACAATCTCGTCAATACTGTTGTGGTTTACTTATAGCCATTTGAAACCAAGGAATCGAGACTTTTCTCTTTTGATCTATTTAGAATAACAGAACGGTATCTTTCACATATTATCCACTGCACGTGAAAATATAATAATTACTTAAGTAAATTTCTACAGAACTGATTGAATGGTGACAAAACTACTGTTTATGAGCAATAATCGCGTTCAAGTTCAAAATTACGGTACGTAGTTTGTTTCTCATGCAAAAACTAAAATGATTTAAGTTTTTTTAGAGTTCTATGTGCATGTTGCATAGAAAGTTGCTCATATTCCAGTTTTAGTGTTTTAAAATGACATCAAATTCCCAATCAACTTAAAAGAATTGATGTTTGACAATGCTACCTGTGCAAGGTATGATATCTTACGCGGTCTCTTGTTTGTAAGAGTTGACGTCACAAGTCGGATCCATCGTTAATAGTGATGGTTTAAGGGACAGGATCGAGTTGTTCATCGCTCATATTCCAGTTTTAGTGTGTTAAAATGACATCAAATTCCCAATCAACTTAAAAGGATTGATGTTTGACAATGCTACCTGTGCAAGGTATGATATCTTACGCGGTCTCTTGTTTGTAAGAGTTGACGTTACCAGTCGGATCCAGCGTTAATAGTGATGGTTTCAGGGACAGGGTCGAGTTGTTCATAGTGTCAGGGCCACCAGCTGAATTTAGTGTTAGATGATGGTGGATTCGGTGAATGTGTCAGATTGGCATAGAAGTATTATTTTGAAGTAAAAGAAAATTGGTATAAAAGGTTATCAGCTATTTAGAAGTAATTTTCCAAGATGTACAATGAGTTTCAGGGAAGTTACGAAGGTTGATGTTGTTCAGTTGAATATTATTAATTTTAGGATGAGTATTTTATGGAAAATTGAGTGAATCATAACGTAATTATTTACTTAAATTGATTTCCGAATTAAGAAAGTCTGCTTTTTTATTATCCTTAGAATTTTAATATTTGTAAAATCTGTTTTTTTTTTTTTTTTTTTTTAAGAATATTTAAGCATTATTTTTCTTAATTTCACTGCACACTTAAACTGTTTTATTGCACCTTTCATTCTTTTTAATAAAATAAACTCATAAAAATGTTCTTATAATCGGTTAAGGAATTAAACAGAATGAAACTATTATTAGAAAAACACTTCTTTTCCATACGGAAGTGATATTCTTAGGTTATTTTTCAACACAATTGCCGATTTTAATGAAATGCAATTGAAATAGTTTATCCATAAAAAGAAAATGGAATATATGCTTGTTTATGTTTTTTTTTTTTTTTTTTTTTTTCGTTCTTGGTCAGGTTTGTCATTATCGAAATTACTCTGAATGCGTAATTTAAAAGAGATTTTTAGAGTATTTCCTTCTTTAAAGTTGATATTTTATAAAAATTTTCGGAATAGGTAATTTTTTTTCAAATGTGTCTGATTTTATTCTTTTCTTTAAATTAATTATATAATGGCATCAACTTCGCCGTGGCTTCAAATCCTTAAATGTTATTTTTGAAATACGTTGCATTTATCTCTCTATCTGTATATATACATATATACACACACACACACTCATATATATATATATATATATATATATATACATCTAAGATTCTAAGACGGGAAGAGGCCGCTCACCACTACGCAGCGGTTTTGAGCGTTTTTAACCTTTAGAGAGGACTCCAAAGCCACTGTGGAAATTCAAAAGAGCCCGTCTCCAATGGGTAAGTCTTCCCCGTTGTTTATTGCATAAGCAAAAAACAAGAAAAACAATTACAATGGTCGCCAGAGCGGAGCTCTCCCGCGACAAAATGCGACAAAGTTGCATGGAAGTTTAAAGGACCGGAGCCAAGTGGTAGTCTATTTACAAAGTTCATGCAGATAATGTACAAAATGGCGAATCATGTATTTAACGAATTCGAGAGGGGCCACTTTTGTTGAAAAAAGTTTAGGCCCGGGTGGGGGGGGGGGGCTAGGGGGCCGCTATGGAGGGCAATTTTAAAATTTCAAACAGGAAGGTATATCTTGTGATACATCGCTGGAAATTTCTTTTCAAGAAAATGAATTTGATAAAAATAGTTACGTCCTACGATAATTATTATTGAAGATACATGAGTTTTTAGATTTTTGAAATGTGAATTTTATACTTATGTATCCCCTTTAATAATCACTGCAGGACAAAACTATTTATAGCAAATTAATTTCTTCAACAGACGTTTCCAGGGATGTATCACAAGACATACTTTGCGCAAAAATGTTTCGGCCTGACCAAGGGGGTTTTAGGAGTGCCGCTAGGGAATGCAACTTTAAAATTTCTAATGCCAAGGTATGTTCTATCTCTCCAACGTCTTCAGACTCTTACACGGCGATTGTCATCAGACAATCAGAACCGAGAGTCTTCGCTGAACACTGCACTGTGCCATTCAGTCGTCCAAGTGGCTCGGTTCCGACACCATCTCAATCTCTCACGTCAGTGAGTTGGCGTCAATGGCAGTGTTCTCATAGGCCGACATGTGCGCAAGTCGCTTTCAGCCAATTGTCGTCAAACCATTCTATCATATATTTGAGTACCCAAATCTCCTTGCACATTTCGCAAAATGTCGAGAGTAGATGATTAAGGGTCCATCCCAGCCTCCCTTCGGATGCGTCGATCTGTGCGTTCTGTGCGTTCTGTTGTACGCCTAGTTGGATCTGGTCTTACGCGGGAATTCGTATGTCCCTCTTCGTTCCATCGGTCCAAATTCTGTACACAGTGGATGCATCAACGTGCGTTTCAACAGCGATACGGCAGTGCAACCAATCAGCCTGACGCAAGCCTTCAGTTTGAACCCTCGTAAAATAGTCCGACTGCCGGAACTGCCTTCGGTGTTCTTATAATCTTTTGTTTTATCATAAATTTTGTTTATAGAATTATCAGCAATATCAATAACAAAATCAAAATAATTAGCAGTTAAGACAAACAAAAAAAAAAAAAAAAAAAAAAAAAAAAAAAAAGAAAAGAAGGAAAGAATCACATCATCTACATATCTATATATTATATTAGGAATAAAATTATATTTTTTTACGCAAAAGTAAAGATAAATATTAGTTAAACTCTACTAAAGAGAGCTCCTTCAGGAATACCGATAACTTCATTGTAAATTATATTATTCATTAAAACGTAATCTTATATATTAAAACACAAGCGATTTTCTTTAAGACCAAAATCGCACGATTTCGGCATGCGCGGAGGCTGTTCCTGTCTTTAGACGAAACCAGTGACCAATCGCTGAGAGCCTCTTCGGATTTCTAGGGCGAGCGAATTCAGAAACCTGATTGGCTCCTGTTTTCTCGAGACTCGACGAGGAGATGATGGTTTTTACACAGCGAAGACGCTGACGCTAATTTTCAATATTGGATAAAAATTTCACAATTTTCAAACAGTAAGGTGTGTATGCATTGTTTTTTCTTTAGTTATTAAATTATTTCTTTCACTTAAAGTTTATATTTGTTATGAATTCTAGAGTATTGTGATAGATATTTTGTTTAGTGTTTCTGTTAACATTTGTATACGTTTATATTAAAATGTTACTGTTAGCATTTTAACCTTTTTACTACTTTGTATATATTTATATGAAATATTACTGCGTTGACTTGCATTTTTTAATGTTTTGTGTTCGTATAGTATATTCAAAATGTTAGATTATTACAATTTTCGCGAAATTGCACCGAGCTTTATCGATATTTTTGCATTGCACCAAAGATGAGTATTTTTATTAATAGTTACTCCCATTATGTATTTAGTTTAAATACCATCAATTTATATAGTTTGTTGATTTTTTTCGGTGCCATATAGAAATAATGATAATGCACATAAGCATGCAGAGAGAAAAAATGTAAATGGTAACACTTTAAATAAACGTATAAGAAACAAAAATAATAATAATAATAATAATAATAATAATTAAAAGTAGTTTCCAATGCTAAAAAATATAAACAATACTCTAGAACTCAATTTAACATTTAATTATTGCAATTTTTAGCCTTCACGCATTGTAGTTGTTTGTTGATATAATAAACACTTCAAATATCCTCTTAACAAATATTTATAATTAAAAAGTATTCTGAAATAATTACATAATATTTCCTTTTTTTTTTTGTAAATCAAGAATTTTTATAAAAGTTAAGTAAATAAAGGACACTACAGGCTTCGAACTAAATAATATATTACCCAACTGAACTAAAAAAATGATGAAATACTCAGAGCAATGTGAAAAAAGTTAAGGGGCAATCCCCCTTATGATATATTTTTGAACGAGATTTTTCAAAATATTGCGAAATTCTCACAACCCCACCCTATAATGGGAACCTTGAATTAGCTGTGCTTATCTGTACATTATAGAAATACTTTGACTTATATTAAATTCTGAATTATTTTTTTTTTTCTGAGTTAGTTGAGTTCTAGAGTATTGTTTATATTTTTTAGCATTGGAAACTAATTTTAATTATTTTTTTTTCTGTTTTTTATACGTTCATTTAAAATGTTACCATTTACATTTTTTCTCTCTGCTACATATGTATGTCTTATTAAGTATATTCAAAAAATTATATATGCTTATGTGCATTATCATTATTTCTATATGGCACCGAAAATAATCAACAAACTATATAGAATGATGGTAATTTATTTACTCAGCATAGTGTTTTAAAATATGCAAAGAAAAAAAAACTCAGCAGTTTGTATAATGCAACCAAAACATACAATTTACAATCGAATTTCAAAAATAAACTAAATACATAATGGGAGTAACTAGTAATAAAAATACTTATCTTTGGTACAATACAAAAATATCGATAAAGCTCGATGCAATTTTCATCGGGTGCAATTTCGTGAAAATTGTAATAATCTAACATTTTGAATATACTATACGAACACAAAACATTAAAAAATGCAAACAGTAATATTCCATATAAATATATAAAGTAGTAAAAAGGTTAAAATGCTAACAGTAACATTTTAATATAAACGTATACAAAAGTTAACAAAAACACTAAATAAAATATCTTTCACAATACTCTAGAATTCATGACAAATATAAACTTTAAGTGAAAGAAATAATTTAATAACTTAAAAAAAAAAAAAAAAAAAAAAAAAAAACAATGCATACACACCTTACTGTTTGAAAATTGTGAAATTTTTATCCAATATTGAAAATTAGCATCAGCAACTTCGCTGTCTAAAGACCATCATCTCGAGTCTCGACTTGAGAATAGCGTTCTTCATGTTGCATAATTTTGCAGGCAGAAGATTAATCAGAATTCAAATGAAATTGTGTCCTGCACTTTGTCGTTTTTTCCAAAACAATGCTTTACCTAAAAAAGGATTTTGTTGCAATTTGACCTCCACTGGTGTATGATCCGAATTATGAGTTTTATCTTTGATATTCAAATTATTTTTTATGTTATCTTCCTATATGGTCAATTAGAAATATTGTTCTTCTAAACAATATGTAGAAACTACAACCTAACATGTTTTAGTTTATCAGTACGAGACACCAAGCAGTGCAAACAACAGTTCCTTTTATTTAGTGTGCGCATGTGGTGGCATGATGCTTACATCCACAAGTTATGTAAAGTGTTGAGCTATTGTCGCACTAAGCCTAGCATGCTTAAACGATAAATTTGCTGCTAGCTGTATAGGCATCTCTCAATGTTAGTTTTCCTGTCGCCTGCTTATGAGAGCACTGATTTTTTTTTTTTTTTTTGGACGAAAGTTTTGCAAAATTTTTCTAATTAGAGATTATGAATTATTGTTTTTTCTTTTTTTTCATACTTTTAAGTGAGAAAATTTGTGAAGCTGTGTGCTGAATTTATTTACAAAATGTGATTCTTTAAACACAATTCACATGTAGGGAAAGATGTGTGTGTGTGTGTGGGGGGGGGGGTGATTTTTTGTTTATCACATCTTAAAATGTAAAAACAATATACCTTTATAATGAAGATAAGTTAGGTGTACAGATGTGTTTACCAAATTTTGGTAAAAAATTGGAAAGTTTTAAATCAGGTCACAATTTACTTTTATTTGTATCTCAAAAACTATTTTAACGATTTTCTTTAAATTCACCATATATACCATATTGCAGATGCTTTTTATTGGTTACTTGCATAAAAATTGTTGTGTTCTGATTTTGTAGTCCAATTTTAACTCTGCATTCAATTTCTAAAAAAAAAAGGGGGGTTCTACAGGTTTGTTCGCAAAATCGCCATTTTATCTACCCTTTAAATATCCTTTCATATGTATTACCGTAATTTCTGGTAGATACCCCGCAGGTTATATAATCCAGTTTTGCACCAGAAATTTAATTGATAAATAAATTTATCTTTGTATGAGCTCTTCCTTCGAAAAAGTATAGATTTCTCCATTAAATAAAATTTCTGGTGGAGAAATGACACATCTTACCTGCGGGGTAGCTACCAGAAATTACAGTAGTTGATTTCCAGTGTACACATCTGTTTGTAAAGTTTTGATAAAATTGGATGGAGTATGGAATACCAACATTGGTATCTAAAAAAGGTTCATTTTCATTAATTTTGCTATAAACCTCTATCTAAATATCTTCTTGTCTGAATTAATTGGTTAGCAAAAAAAATTTTTATATGTTTCTGATATGAAAGTTCTGAGTGAAAATATTAACCGAAAATGACTATCACATTTGCAGGCCTCGTAGCGCTCCTATATTTCCTGTACTTCCTACATATTTATGAAACCTCCTATTTTCCCTATATTTTTTAATTGTCGCTCAATATTTCCTATATTTTAGTTTTGACTACTTCCGAATGTCTGATTGAATGTGCTGTATCTACATAATAATGTGAAACGTGTTTTGTCTTTATCTACTAAATTGAGAGAACGGCTAGGTGTAAAAATTTGGTTGAGGTGTCTAAAAAAAGCTCTTGGTCTGTAGATGTACCATCAAAAGAGGGAAAAAAAAAGTCGAACGGTTCCCCTCCCCCCTCCCTGGGGGTAGAGATTAAGAACATGTTTGCGAGCTTAACTCAGCTCAAAATTACTGTTATCACGGTGAAGAAGTTGTACATGAGGGGACTAGACTCAAATACTAAAAAATCAATTTCTGCGATTTTGGAATTTTCGATTTTAAAGGGGGAAAGTAGATTTGGTGGAGAAAAGGGAGAAATTAGTTTGAGAGGGAAGTCCGTTCTAAACCCACACATGTAGCACATCATTTTAAAGGTCTTGAAAATTCATGAAGATTGGGGATGTTTGTATACAATATAGTGCACCCTCTGGTGGTGAAAAATGGAACTAGGTGATTTTGTAGTGGACCCTATCATATCATGTTACACCTTATTTTAAAGGTCTTAGTATTTCCTGACCATTGGTGATGTTCGTACAGAACAGACTGTGCACCCTGGCGGTGGAAAGTGCAACTAAAGGATTTTGCAGTTGACACCACCATGTGACACCTTATTTGAAAAGTCTTGGAAATTCAAGGCAATTGGGGATGTTCGTATACAATATACTGCGCCCCCAGGTAGAGGAAAATGAATTTTGCATAGCATGTCTGCTATACGGTGCCGCAGCCACAGGCAGCAGAAACATGAGTGAAAGGTTCGTTCGGTTCAAGGTTCATTTTTGAGAATTTTTTCATGTTATTAGTGGCCCGCATATACACTGCCACAGGCACCGGGGTCACAAGGCAGAGCTTCGTTCGGTTCAAGGTAATTTTTTTGTTATTGCTGATTATTTTTTCGCTATGCTTTTATTTAAAAATAGAAATTCAAACAAAATCGAGTTACAGATATGAAATCATACAAATTTAAGGTTCATTTCTATTTATAAGGATTTTTCTGAAGTTCTTTTTTTAAGTGAAATATCATAAATTGTATTAGATGTTTTAACTTGAAATATATTTAAATAATGATGTGACGATTTTTGAAACATTACAGTCAATAAAATGACCGTCGAATTCGACGGGTTCCAGCTAGTTTTCCTTTGAAACAGTACTTTTTAAATGTTCATATTTATCGTTTTCATACATAACATCAACTCCGTATTCCTCATAAATCCCATTAAGAAATCTCTCTAAATTATTATATCGATAAAATTAAATAAATCTTAAAAGTCATTAGTAAAAAAGAAAATTTTGTAAAAAAATATGCATAGCATTGTTGAATTTAATGTTTTTAATTTAAACTTCAAAAGTCCAAACTGAAAAAAATATTTTTCAAAATTAATTTACGTAACAGTGAACTTCATAACTTGAAATAATTTTCTAGATTTTCGTTAACAAGTCCCTAAATAGTTTCTACTGATTAGGCTGTTAAAGTAAACGACGACTAAAATAAATAATATTAGCGCGTAATTTGAAAGTATTATATTTTTACTAATTTTTGAATGATATTAGAATGAAATAGACTATTTTCCTACTATGATCGGATACATTCGATTTCAAATATTTTGTGAAATAGCTAGAAAATTTCTTGACGATTTAGTTTGAAAAATTGGACTTACGAATGGCAAGTTATGCATATTTTTCAAAATCTTTGTCCCGATTTTCAGATGCATATTTGTTATAATACCAAAGACCTACTTGATTGCCCAATGCAATTCCTTTTTTAGGAAATCAGACATAAGGCACTCAGAATATAAAAATATTATTAGAAAATAATAATAATAATAATGAAATGCGATCATTTTACTAAACTATTTTTAACTGCACATGTGCAATATTTAAAGAGATTTGCTGGTGTAATTTGTAAAAAAATAAGTTAAAATGGAACTGCGCTAAGCGCTTTGCCAGAGGGAACAATGACCACCAAAATCCTATATTGGATACCGAGAGATAAAGAAAGACCGTGGAAGAGGTTGCAGTATCGTTAGAGAGATGAGATTATCAAGTTTGTAGGAGCAGAATGGTGAAGAATTTTGGAAACATAGGAAACTTGGATCACCCAGGGGAAGTGCTTTCAAGGCGAAATACTAGATGAACACTCTATCCTACACTAGACTGATAAAAATTGAAATGAAAAATTATATATACACTCAGCAACAAAATTATTGGAGTACTAGCAATAATGTTTAGATTAAAAAAATACACTTAATACTGTTTTATTAAATAAATCCTTGTCTCGAATCATGTTCTTAGACTGACTAAGAACATGACTCGACAAGGTTTATTTTTAGAAGATCAGTATGAAGTGTACTTTTTTAAAAATAATTTTACTGCTAGCGTCAAATAATTTTGCTGTCAACAGTTTTATATATATATAATGTTTCTTGTTTTCATCTCTTCAATGTTTGAAAAGGTTTTCAATATATATATACATTTATCGTTCATTTTTGTTTTAAATATATCAATAAAAAACGGAATTATTTCAAATTAAATGTGTATATATATATATATATATATATATGTTTATATTTTACCTTAAATATTTCTATTTTATTTATTTATTTATTATTATTATTATTTTTTATTCGAGAATTATATTTGTAAAATTTGATTTACATATGATTTTTTTATATATATTTACAATATATATATATATATATATATATATATATATATATATATATATATATATATATATATATATATAAACAAATAAATAAAAAAATAAGGATTTTAAGGAACGAAACAGCGTTATATACACGAATGCAAATTACCTATTTCAACTTGAAAGAAACACACACATTTTTTTTTTTTTTTTTTTTTTTTTTTTTTTATCAGGAACGTTTGATATAGGTTTGGAAATATCAGCGTTTGTTTTCAATATTCTTATTCTTTATCACTCAACTTAAGACTTTTTGTGCTTTTCATTTCTAGTTAGATTATTTAAAAATCAAAATACAGTCTTTAAAATAATATTCCAGATTTTTGAAATTACAATATGTATTTTTCCCTTAGATCCCGAGTTTACGTCCGTTGCTGAAAGTTTCTAGAAGAACTAAACATGATTTTCTTGCTGATTGGGAATATCTGGGTTTAGAACTATCGTAAACCACGGACGATTGTCTATCAATCTTGTCGATACGAACCCACATTTAAAAATTTCAAGCTCTAAAGGATCTGCTTACTGAACGCAACTGTGCAGTTTTTTCTGCCTGGCCGTCTCAATGGTGCAATGTACCTGAATTTACTGCGGAATATCTAATAAAAAGTTGATTGCCTGCTTCATCTTTTCAAATTCAGCAACGCATTTGGTATATTCACGATTATGGTACGCCTCATTATAGTCCCGGCGTGCGTAACTAATTCAAAGTCGTTTTTTCGGCAAGAGGGATTGGACTTGCTAGCCATGTTGCTTGTCTTTCACACTCGTCTGACCTCATCCTTTTTTCCCCCTCATTTGGGGATAGCTAAAATCACTCATTAATGTGACGTCAGATGAATTATTAGCAAGTAATGTGGACGTTGCACTCAAAATTCGACAAATTCTGGTTATCTTCGAGCACTGTGGAATTTAAGTCTTTCCACCTTTTCTGTACTTTATGCATAGTATGTCTGCGTCGGGCGTTTTAAATAATTGTTGTAAAACTGTTGTTTTATCTGTGCATTACCAGATACTTTGCATATATTTTGTGAAATATATGTATTCTTCGTTGTTTAATGAAGTGTTCATTTACTGTCCTTTTTAATATATTTGCTGAGACACTTTTTCAATAATCACCCATTGAATGATTTTTGCGACCACATGTTTCGTTACAGTTTTTGTTTACATAGATAACGATGATGATGATGATGTGTTTTTACAGTCGGCAGCAGAATTATTCTTGCACTAGCAATAATTCCTATATTAGTAATCTGGTGTGTCACTCATGCGACTTTCTCTTACCCTGATATTTAATACTATAAGAACAGATTGGAGATTAAGGGTTACGATAACGAGTACTGTTATGTAAACCTATGATAAAACAATTCAACTTAGGCTTCGGAACAGCTTTATTTGTCAAATAATTCCATATGAGGGGGACTACCGCACTTCTTTACATTCCGTTTCATTATTGTACCTACATTTATATAGAATTAAAATCTATTATAAGTTCAAAAATTCATTTAAAATTATTCAGGCAATTTTCACACGCATCATTCCTTGAAACTTATCTATCTTGAACAAACTTTTCTAGTAACAAACGCATTAAATTCAAAATACATCCTTTGAATCACCGGAAATTATTTGTTTTTAATTTGCTCTAACAGATACAGGCAAATATCAAACTATAAAACTTGACTTCGATATTCAGGAAACCTCAAGACGTGTAAAAAAACAATCGGTGAATATTTAGCATAAAAAAAAATACATTATTTATCATGGTAGTTTGAGGAATTAATTTCAATTCCATATCAGCTTTCCCTGACATGGTAAAATATTATTTGATATAGTATATTTAATAAAGCACTTCCACTAATAAATAAAAAAGAATGTTATGACTTAAATATTGGCAGCCCTATATATCGTCTTAAAGTTATGTACACATCACATGGTGCACGTAAATATAATTCTGTATTAATAACACACGGCACAACCTAAAATACACTTCCATAAATTTTAGTAGCACTATAATCTAGTCTTTTTATGTAGCCCTGTAAACGAACAGTGAATGATTTCTATACATGAAACATGTTTTTTACGCATATAAAAATATATATATTCTTTTCATTTGGTTTAGTGTAGTCTATAGATGTTAAACTCTACTTACCTGCAATTTCCCCCATAGACGTAATAAATTTGAATTATCTTGGGTGTCCTTGTACACGAACCGTTTGTTTGATCTCAAAGAAAAGCTTAGTGTAGCATACCTATATGATACACATTCAGAATACCAAGTTTGAACTTTCTGATAAGATATGCTTTTGAGATATGATGATAACATACAGACACACATACACACAGGCAGACAGGCAGACACACAGACCAACGGCTAAAAACATGATTTTTAGATTGAGGGGACCTCAAAAGGAGTAAATACAACAAAAACTCACTTTCCAAAATTTTTACCCCAAAACAATGCTTTCTCTACCTTATGGGTAAGAGAAAGTAATAAAAGTACACTTAATCTTGCTTTGTTAAATAAATACTTGTCGAGGATTGTTCTTAATCAATGTAAGAGCATGTTTCGAGAAGTATTTATTTAACTAAACAGCATTAAGTGTACTTTTTTTAACTGGAATTATTGCTAGCGCTTGAATAATTTTACTGCTGACTGTATGAATGCGTAAATATTGTGATTAAAATTAGAAAGTGCTTTATAACTTAGAAGGAAGAAGGTTTAAATAAAAAAAAATCTAAAATTGAAACAAAAGTTTAATAAAGAGTCTTTAATAAATAAATATAGACATACACAGTTATTTAACGACCGTATTATTAATGCCTTTTTTGGAATTCATCTTCTAAATTTTATGTTCTAGAAAAAAAATTATCTTTTTTTAAAATAATTTAAGGTATAATAATTAATAACTGGATATATTAAAAATTAAATAAAAATAAAATAACGTGAGCTATCAAAGTTATTGATCTGTCGTCATAAATTTTTCGATTAAATTGCCAAAAGTCTTTCTAAACATAATGAAATTAATAATTTCAATTATGTTTTCTGGGGTGATTTTATTTAAATTAACTTTTAGTAAACTCATCTAGCAACGTTATTTTCAATATAATAAGTTATTAATTATTTTCAATTAAATGAAGATTATTACTTTCCATGCATTACAATGACCTTTTAAAGAAATTGATCTTTCTAATATCTGTATAACATTGAATCGGTTGAATAAATTAAATAACTTAATTATAAATTTTGAAATATTTAATTGAAATACTAGAGAAAATTCTAATTAAATAATGTCCTTTCATCCTTTCTCAATCTTAGAAATTTCAGACTTGTCACTTTCAAAGGCAATAATTAATTTCCATTTTTTATTTCAACTAATAAAACATAAAATATTAAATGTGAATATTTTTTTAGCAATATTTGTCTTAAAAATCCATATTATAAAAATAGTACGAATAATATAAATAAATACCAATAATGAATTAAATAAAAAATATCGATAATTTTTTTTTTTTATTTTAGAAAATACGGTTGATATCTATTACAGTTTTTTAAAGTAACGTACAAGTTAATTTTCAATATGCATATTTATATTACACGTTCAAATCATCAAAATTTCATAATATATACATATTTAAAATTAATTCACATTTATATTTAAAGAAATATAATTAAATAAATAGATAAATAAAAATTTCATATACTATTTCCAAATTTTGACTTTAAAATATTGTTATCCCAAATCATTTTGGCAAAAAAATAAAAATAAATAAATAAATAAATAAATAAAAATACATAATTCATTAATATAATATATGTTGTTAATATCTAAATAAAAGTACTTAAGAAATGTTATTAAAAAACTGTATGATTGTGTCGAATATGGAGTTCAAATCTATATATATGTAATCGTTTTTCCTGGATAAGTGAGTGAGTGAGGGGGCGGAGGGGCAAAAAAAATAAAAATAGAGTTAGATCGTCCAAAATAGGTACAAAGAGGTTTTTGATACCTGGAAATCGATTGCGGATATTTTCAGATTTGTAAAGTTATTAGGATAGACGGGAAGGATGAGGGGAGAAGAGGCAAAAATATAGAAATAAGATTTAAAGCGTTGGAAATTAGTATTATTAGGTTTTAAGGGTCGATAAATCGACTGCGAATATTTTCGAAAGTGTAGAATTTTTACGAGTGGCAAGAAAGGGGGCGGCCGCATGGGCAAAAATAAAGAAATTCAGATAGAACGCTAAAAATTAGTATTATTAGAATTAAAAGCCTCAGAAAACAATTGTAAATATTTTTTCAAGTGTAAAATAATTAGGAGAGGCGGGAACGGTGTGGGAAGTATCATGTGCAACGTGCGCGCGTGTATACGCTGCCGCAGTCAGTGGGATCTCGGACCGACTATTCCACTGATGAGAGAATTTTTTTTTACATTTTATATTTCTGTTTTTCCCTTACGATAATATAGTGGTTCATTAAAAGTGTCCAACATAAATTTGCGCACGTAGCGCAAAATGTCTCGCGTTGCCGAAGGCAGTGGAAACCCGGTGAGATAGATTTTTTTTTTTTCCTTTTTATCACATGATTAAATTAATTTAATTTTGAGTATTCATTAATCACAGTGATTCATTTAAAAGTAGTGAACAGCGAAGCGGGTGTAGCCTGCTAGTCCACTTATATATGAAAATGTTTCATGCGTGTCCATTCAAACTCGTTGCAAGAAAATTTTTTTGGTAATTCCTGCTTTAATAAAAATTCTTGAGTGCAAAATATGGAGCATAGCTCAAAAGTATCAGACAAATTTTCAAACCTTTCGGAGCTACAGCCTTGTTTGTGTGCGTTTATTTTACAAAAAAAAATTTCTGGTATGAATTCATTGCTGAAATTATCTATGACTGTAGACCGACAAATAATTCTAACTCCCAGAGGAACATATAAATACAGAAAACACACACATACGCACAAAAAAACAAAACATATATATATACGATTGCATGTGTGTATACAGCTTTAAACGATACATAATTAATTTTGTTCTAAACGAGTATTAATGAAAAAAAAAAAAGCTCGGAAAAGATATAACAAAGGAAACTAATAAGATTTCTAAAAGTTTTAAAATTCTATTTTCAAGGCATTTAAACTGTGACATATATATAAAGCGTATACTTTGTTAAGATATACAGACGTTTTTATTTTAACGCAATTGAATATTACAGACAGTTTTAAAGTCATTGAAACGTTTTATACAAAGATTGAAACAAGACCGTCAATGTGTAAGCTGTATTTTATTTGTATAATTAAAACACTGTATCTCTTCTGTATCTCTGTGAATAAATATATATGTACATTGTATAAGAATAAATAAATGAAAATAAAGTTATAAAAAATTACTTATTAACAATAGGCAGAGGATACCAAATAAATTAAAAAACTAGCTAGTGTTTTTTTTTTTTATTTTTTTTATTTTATTTTTTTTTTTACATAATTCCCAAATCTGTTCAAGCATACATCTAAACACAGGGCGAATTTGTTTAATACTCCGTATTAAAAATTCAAACTTAGGCGATTGAAACGATTCATGGCAGATTTTTTTATTTTTTATTTTTGGAAATTTAGCATGCAGCAATGATTATATAAATATATTACAACTTAGTGAAATATAAGCATTTCATTAAACGACTTTTAACTGCGCATGCGCAATATTTAACGGAATTTACTCTAAGTTATTTGTAGAATAAAGAAGCTAAAATGAAGCTGGTTTGAGCACTTTTGCAGAAGATGCAGAGATTGATGGAGAGATAAGAAAAGATCGAGGAAGAGGCTCCAGTATCGTTGGA
Source organism: Salticus scenicus (assembly GCA_963930645.1). Classification (NCBI taxonomy): domain Eukaryota; kingdom Metazoa; phylum Arthropoda; class Arachnida; order Araneae; family Salticidae; genus Salticus; species Salticus scenicus. The sequence goes on along the minus strand of OZ005652.1, from coordinate 152,845,788 downwards.
GAGATAAGGATAACAAGATTGTAGGAGCAGAATTGGGATGAATGGCAGAAAACACTGGGGATTGCATTCTCACCTAGAGGGAGAAACATAGGACCTAGTTTTTACCAAGGACAGTAAGGATCATCACGACCTAGGATTACCTATGTCAACAAGGTGCTCACCTATGGCAGCATATCACCCTGCATTGTACACAATAAGACTGCAATTGATTATATCAGTAAATTTGTTCATTTTCGTGTTAAATGCATTATATATATACAAAATGGAAAAAAAAAAAAAAAAGGAATTATTTCAACTTTAAAATAATTCTGTTTTTTTTTTTTTTTTTTTTTTTTTTTTTTTTTTTTTTTTACATCAAATATTTTTTATATACATTTTTTATTCATTATCACTAAACTTAAGATTTTTGAGACATTTTACTTTTTTTTTTTTTTTTTTTTTTTTTTTAATGAAAATTAAAATACAGTCTTAAAAAAAAAAAAAAAAAAAAAAAAAAAATCCAGATTTTGGATATTGCAATGTGTATTTTCCCCATAAATCCTGAATTTATATCTTGTGTTTACACTTTTTGTAACTGCCAATAGGTCTCTAGAATTCACGAAAGCGTGAATGATTTCGTTGACCCAACGCATTTTATAAATATCAATTGTTCAAAGCAAACTCATCATTTCCTCACACATGTTCTATTAAATATAGTAATATCTTATTTTTTTCGCTGTCGATTACATGTCATTTTCGATTTCACTGAAAAACTTTGTATATTTCAATCTTTTTCGGGTTATAAAATTTTTAACATTTGGTTTTCATTCTTCTATGACTGATTTCTATTAAACTTCTTTTTTCAGAAATAGTAACCCCCCTGTGAAGGTGTTCACACATATTGTTAACTTTTAATTTAATTTTAAATAAAACAAAAACTGAGTAATAAATTAATGCATTATTACATTAAAAAAAAGAAAAAAAAAAAAAAAAAAAAGATTAATTAAATTTCAAATTAGATATTGTATTTTTCAAATAATTTAGTATCAGGCATTTGAGGAAAGAATTGTTTTTACGTGTCATCATTAATTACATACCAGACATCATCCATAAACCTAAATTTTATATGTTTTATAACTGAAAATGTAAAATCATAAATAAAAATGTTCATATTATTTTTTGAGTAAAAAAGTACTTCCTTTAATAATATATATATATGTGTGTGTGTGTGTGTGTGTGTGTGTGTGTGTATGTATAAAGAAATAAAATGCAACGAAATTTCTGACATTAAGTATAGATATAAAAATGTGTTCTCAAATATTTCTAAACAAGAAAACGTATCGTCAGAATTAATGTGGTTTAATAGCGGATGTAATAATTTATTTGAAATTGCGCAATAATAATGATGTTTCAGATTTGCACCTGCTTTCAAGTCGACAGTTAGGCACTTGGCAAAAACCGGCCAAATGCAGGGTTAATAATTTTATAAACCGTCTTTGATAATTCAAAAATTAACATTAGTTTATACTTGGAAACAAAGAATTGAAATTGGCTTGCATTTGTCGAAAAACACTGATAATGGAGGCAGATGGCTTCCCTGCTTGGAGGACCTCTCCGTGAGTATAAAACGAAAATCCCCACATTTTGCTCTCCTGCAAGCGGTCTAAGATATACGTATTTTGGTTCTCATCCCCCCCCTTTTCTCTCCCTTGATTCTTGAAATTTTGGAATTTATTCCTGAACACCTTTTGTTTAGTTCGAACCTGAAAAACCTATAATGTGACTTTTTTTAACAAATATAATAAAGACTGCATTTTACTGTCAAGACTTTTGAATCTTTAGTTATTGCGTAACAATGCTTCTAAGGATAATAATATGACATATTTTGAACAATAATTAGTATATGATGGATTTCAACAGTAGACAACCCCCATCCAAAAAAAAAAAAAAAAAAATCTGAAATTGACTGTGGTGATGCGTTTGAACAATTCTGTCTTTTTAGCAATAATACAAAAACAAAATAAAATAAAGAAATAAATAAAAAATCTCACTGTCATAATATTTTTAGCTAAACTTTAATTTTATTGTTTTATGATTTCCAAACAAACTTCTTATTAACAGAGGTTTGTCCGGGACTTTTCTCAAGGACAAAAATTCGTAAATTTAACAGATAATTTTTACAGTGTAACTGTAAAGTTAAAAAGTCACGTTAGAGATTGAAAATTATTAAAATGCGCTTCAGATTCTTGAAGTGAATTAAAATTTTGGGTTATATTACAATATAATTATTTGCAAAACTTATTTTTTTTTTTAAATTCACATACTACAAGTAAAATACCAGCCAGATTTCATGCATATTATGTTTTACCATAAATATTTTTTTTAAATCTGTCTGTCATTCTTTTCTTTTATTGGACTTTTTCTTTACCATATATACATCATACTTCATAAGATATGTTTCTGCAAAAATATTAAAAATGTAATCTGTGTTAATCAGTATTAATAATAGTTTTTCTTTCTTACTGATATTTTTAATAAGTAAAATATACCATAAAATAAATTTTAATGCCACATACAGCAAATCACAGTATTATATATATATATATATATTTTTTTTTTTTTCTTTTTCCGATTTTTTTAGAAATACTGAATAAAATTATCTTGAACACCACACATGGAAATGACCGTTCTAAACTCACACGAAGTACTCACAAATTGAAGACAAAAAAGAAACGCTTTGGTTTAGCCTAAATGTCAAAAACCTACAAATAGCCACTTAAGTTTAAGAAATGATATTACTTACTATGTACAATATTTGTATCTTTTTATTTTTATTTATTTATTTTTTTTAAAGGCAATCAGAAATATTTATATATATAGATGAATAAATAAATAATATAATTTATTTACTTATTATTTTATTTTACAAATATTTTGCTTATAAAAATAATGTATTTTAACACAATATTACAAAACGTCCTCAAAAAATAATAATAATAATAATAGTAATAATAATAATAAATAAATAAAAATAATCTGAAACATGGAATGATGACTAAAAATACTTGGAAGTACGAAACTATTTTTTTTTTTTTTTTTTTTTTTTTTTTTTTTTTGCGTGTGTAAAGTCCAAGGCCAAATCATAAGCTATTTCCTTAAAAGAAAATAGAAAATAAAACTAAATAAAGAAGTAATTCTAATACATTGAAAACCTAATGCAACTTTAGCATATATTGTTGTAAATAATATAAAGTAAATATTGAAACAATAACAATCTGGTATTTTTTTCCTGACACAATGTATGTAGAAATTTATGTATAAAGAAAGTTTTATCAAGAAATTGGTGCAAAAGTTTGTTACTAATTTAGTGTGGTAAAATATATATTTTTCTTTGAAAACTGATGGAATTAATTTTTTTATGGAAAAAAATAGCTGTTAAAATTTACTAAAAAAATTTAACATTTATGATAATTCATTTAGCTGTTTTTTGTATCATAAAGAATATTGGGCAAATATAAATTTTGACAATTTCCAATTTTACATTTAGGTGTTACATTCTCCATATAATTTTACATTTATATACATGATATTTTACTTTAAACAACACATATATATATTCTCAATTGTGTTTATGCTTTAAAAATGAATTATATATTTAACTTAATTTCCGTAATATTAATTAAATGCATAAAAGAAAAAAAAAGTGTAAGCAATAATGATAACATCATTAAGATCAATAATTTAATTATAAAATAAAGCTAGTAAGTGACTTGCATAGTTAAATCAATTTACTTTAATAACCTTAATAATGTCCTAAGTAAATACATACGATTAGCAGATTGTACAGATTATGTGAAATTAATGGTATAAATTTAAAGTTTGGTAAATATTAATTCGCAAATTCTGGAAAAAGAAATTTAGTTTATTACAGAAAATAATAATGTAAAATGTTATACAATCGTGTACTGGCAGCAAAGATATATTCGGAAATATTAAAATTATACCTAAACGCTTTAACATAATTAAGTTTTTGATGGGGAAAAAAATACAGATTACTATAAATCACTTAAATTAACAAGAAATGTAAGTGCTATTTGAATTATTTATTCAATTATTAAAATATAACAACCACGATGTGGTATAAAACAAGTTATGGCATTCAAATATTTTAAATAAAATTAAAATAAATAATTAAAAAGTTGTTTTGAAGCGTTATTTACTTTAATCTTCGTAAATGAAATATTAATAATTAATTTAAAAATATCAATTTTACACATGTCACATTTTGTTAATGAAAACATTCAAATATAAAATATACCTAAATATTTAACTAATATATATATATATATATATATATATATATATATATATATATATATATATATATATATATATATATATATATATATATATATATATATATATATATTTAATTTAATGGTTAAAATGAGATAGCTACGTGAAATTGTGTTTTGTTTAGCACTAAATTATTACATTTTAACACTAACATTTTCATTGTAAGTAGATCACATAAAACAATTATATCACAAAAGTAAAGGAAAGTGTCACAATCAGAAAATTTAAAGTAATCGCAGATGAGATACATGTAAATAGTATTTATGAGGATGAAAAAAAGATTGATAGATATCCGTTCAGCCAAATTATTTAATATTGAATACCGTTGGAATTTAGGTATGTTAAAAAATAATAATAGTAAAAAGAAGAAGTAGAAAAATAGATATAAGAATTCGTGTTTTAGTCAAATAAATTATTTGGATGAACATAAAATCGTTCCAATAGGTGCATCTGTTTACAAAACTAACTAAATTACAATATTTTAATTTTCTTAATGAATGCAATCGTCCGTAACTGGTTTTATTATATTATGTCTGAAAAAATAAAAGTAATATTAATAATAACTAGAGGACCTGCGCTGCTCCGCAGAACTAGGATAGACTACGTATGAGAGGGTGTAATTATTACATAAAATCATTTTACAGTACTTCCTTCCAGACAATATTAGCTGTGCGTCGGCCCTTAGGTTTAATTTCTACCTTTACATTTCTGAATGTTCTTCCTCGAGATAAAGCAACATACAATTGTCCGTGGCTAAAAACAGGATCAGGCAAATAGATTCCAACTCGATCCAGCGTTTGACCCTGCGCTTTGTTGATGGTAATACAAAACCCTAATCTAATCGGAAATTGCCGTCGTTTAAAAGAGAAGGGCATTGTCGTGTCAGATGGTGATAAATCGATGCGAGGTAACAGTACTCGATCTCCAATATTCACACCAGTTAAAACTTCTAAATCTAGGATATTGTCATACATTTTCCTGACTAATAGTCTCGTCCCATTCAGTAATCCTTTAACTACATTCAAGTTTCTGAGAAGCATTACAATGTCACCTTCTTTTAAAGTTAACACATGAGGAGATAGACCACTCATCTCAAGGCTGTTCAAAAACTCCGGAGGAAATTGCAATAGTTCACCTTCTTCTTCAGTTATCAAAGTATTGACACTGGTGTAAGACCTTGAAGTTCTGGAATAAGATTTAAAACTGTTCTATTAATTTCGTCACAATGTTCATTTTTTGGTGCAAGAATTGCAGTTGTGGAAAGATTCACACGGTCATATGAGGATGAAGATAGACTTTCACCATAAATTTCAGAGACAATATCTTTATCTGAAATTATTGAAGAAGGCAATTCAATTAAATTCTCATCATTAGAAGGGTATTCACCATCACCAATTTTCAAGAGGAAGTCTGCAAATTCAGATTCGTCCAACTTAGCTCTCATATTTTTCTTGAGCTTGAAGATTTTAAAAAATGACCACAGAGGTGAAAACTTGATTGAATTTTGTACTGTAGCAGCTCGTGATGAATGAGGAACAACAGGTAATACTTGTCGGAAATCTCCTCCAAATATGATGACTTTTCCACCAAATGGCACACCATTACCCATTATATCTTTCAGTAACCGGTTTATAGACATTAAAGAATGTTTGTTTGCCATGGGTGCTTCATCCCAAATGATAAGCTTAGCAGAACGAATAATATTAGCCTCTTTACTGTTCACATTCAGACCTGAAACAGAGTGTTCATGTAAATTAGAGGTAATTAAAATCGGCTATGAACTGTACGACCATGGGGAAGCAACATAGCAGCAATTCCAGTCCACGCTACTGAATTGTATTCCTGAATTAATGCAACTTTGGATTAAACACCGATACACAAAAGTAATTCCAGTCGCGCCTCGTCCATCCAAGAAGTATGCCTTGCAGTCACTTACTGACGCATCATTATTCTGAAGTAAGTGAAGAATTTCCTCAATAAAAACACTTTGTTCTTCATTAGCTGTAGCCATCATTTGTGTTAGTTTTCCAAATTGAATTTTCTCTCGATGTTTTTCTACATTTTGCGGGACATCCTCAATGGTAGGTAAATCGAGAGTTGAAATAGAAAAACCATGTAATTTTAGCGTACTGGAAATGTCCTGCAAAGCTAAATGGTAAGATATATCAGCTATGTGAGATCTAAGGAAATCTTCAGACATAGCATCTTTGAAAATGTTCCATAAATTCAAAGCATTTGAAGGTGATTGAAATAGACATATATAGGAGAATAACTGTCGAAGCTGATAGGGCATCTGAAAGGAAGAGACCTCTTCAAGAGCACGCTGCCATTCAATATCATCCAATGCTAAACCTCGTGCTGTAGCGGCTGCTTTAAAAGTAGGACATGTCACATTTTCATAAGTCCTCAAACCTTCAAAAATGGTGGCTCCTACCACATGGAGCAACAGTAGACGTAAATGATAGTGCTCACAATCTGAAGGTGGAACGTTATACATTCGGCCTATAGTTTTAGAATAAATTTTACATTTGTGCCATTCATTCTTAATCCATACATAGTGAACTGGGGTTTCTGGGTAAATGTAAGGACTTCTTGTCATAGGATTGCTGTTCAACTTAAACCACGCAACTAACTGTGTTGTACGTAACTCTGCTTGGATTAATGGTTCCTCAGGCGCATCATTTTTTAAATATACATTCTGAGAATTGGGCAAATGAACTGACAACCGAACTACAGTGTGCGATTGATCATGCATGGGATACGCGAACATTCTCCAAGCAGCTTCACTTGGCCCAACATATCTAGCTTTTAGAAATACATTAATTTCATCATGATCAAGGGTATCATCTTCAGCGGCGGCAGCTACCTCTATATTGCAGCAATCGTGGCCTTTATATACATACTTATGAATGTACTTGATAGAACGTACACTCGAACAGATTTCAACATTGATATGAGCGCGGAAATAGAGCAAGAGAAATGGATTGTATGGAACAATGAATTGATTAGTTATATCGACATACTCTCCATTATCGCGTTTTGTTATTGTACTCCCATTTCTCGTCGTCTGTAGAGTGGATACCATTCACATTTTCTTTTGTATCCTCTGTAAAAGCTTTAGGGAAATTCTTTTTACATTCTCCATCTTTCATACACACACAGGCCGGATTGAGATGACCACATGGTCGGTGTACCATATGGGTCTTTACCAGGTCATACAGTTCTTTTTGTGAAGGATCGGGAATTTCAGCAGATACAACTTTGTCAATATCTTCTGGATTTCTAAACTTGGAATTATCTTCTAATGTTAAAAGCAAATGAATATGTGGCAGCCCACGTTTTTTAAATTCGACGGTGTACAAAAAGCTCTGACTGCTCCAAATATCTCCATTTTATAAATTATTCGCATTAACTCTTGCACTTTAGCATGGAAAACTCCTACCACAATGTCTGGCCTGTTATTCGGTGTCTCCCAAGGATGAATACTATCTTTTATTTCCGGTCATGCAGGATGGCAAGTAAATGTAATGAAAATATCTGGTTTACCAAACTTCCTTCTCACTAATGCCATAGCATCTTGGTAATTCTGCATCATATTTCGAGGACTACCAATGAAGGACGAAGGCAGAACTACAATTCGACCTACTCTCAACTTTTCCTGTTCAGCTCTCACACGTAAAGCGTCTGATAAGCCTACATATGTTTCTGCATGCAATTTAGTTTGTTCTCGGTGGATGTGCTTCAGTCTATCACCTTCAATGCGACAATAATAGTCAACGAAAAGTTGTTGAGTAAGTTTTCCAGCATTTATCACAGGGTTGAAGGCACCAGCAGGACCACTTACTCGCACTGCAATTCTATATAAAACATACTCTCACATAGTAACAGTCTTTCTTATTTTTGTTTGACGTACACCTTCAATAGGCATATCTATATGCCAACCAGGTTCACCGCAGGGAAAAATCAAAGTATAACACATAGGATCACAATGCATACTATCATAATTTATTTTCTGCAATCCACATTCTTTTTCATACACTGAGATATGTCTGTGAGAAGGTGGCGCTCCGTCACCTGTTTCAAACACAGCAGCAATTTCAGAACATGATGGGTCAGTATAACTTCGCTTATCTTCAGATGGTTCATGATAGAATCGCATAACAAAATTGAGTGGAAGACGATTGTCTTTCTGAGCAAGAAAGTTTTCCTCCTCGACTTCCTGATGCACTGTCTTATATGAGCGAACATAAGGATTACATTTTTCCAACAAATTATTCAATTCTGTAAGTGTTTCTTTAGTCAAATCTGAGTTAGCACCATGGGACATTCTTATTTCATTAGCTTTGGCAAAATCAAGAATATATAACTGACCATATGAAGTGCTTTGTAAATCTTTGGGATAGAGAGGTGAAACTCGATGATGTACCATTCCGTGAATTCTGAAGGTGTAAGGACCATAATTTAGTGGCAATTCAACTTTTGCACCAAATGAAACAAGTGACATTGCATTATTGTATTGGCGAATTTTCTCTCTAAAATTCTTGGATTTCCCATCAATACATGTGAACAACTTTTCCAATTCATTGAGAATAATAATGGGTGGAAGTTTAATTTTACCATCATAGCGACAGAAGGTGAAGCAGCCCGCTGTATTTTTCTCGGCTTTAAAATACAGCGCAGAGCAATGCTGACAAACCTCCTGAAGACTACCTACAGAGAAAGGTTCCCCATCTGGAATAACATCTGAAACGGCGCAGCTTGAAGTAATCTTAAATTTCTCAATTTTGTGATTACGCTGCCTTACAGTCTTACCAGTTAACTCACGACGACCTGTTAAAGTGGCTTTACGTTTAGGCCTCTGAACAATAACAGCACCTATTTCATTGTTGGGTTGGCATTTACTGTCAGCCAATGATGAAATGTTTTCAACATGATTACACTCTTCCACAGCTGTTACATTCGTACTTGTAGTATACTCTTATTTTTCAAAACACTATAATGTCCATCGCCAAGTTGCCAGAAAATCATAAGTCGTGAATAATGAGGCCAGAACCATAGTCGGTAATTACATCACTATTCTTCCTGTGAATTCTGAACAGGTAATCGGAAAATAACTCGCTCACACTGTGAAGTTCAACATGCCCTCCTTTCTGTCCATTATCACCCATTACACGTTTATAATCAGCCATTCTATTAATACTTCCTAAATAAGATTCGTCACCAATAATATAATTTTTATATGCACGCCACTTCTTTATAATACTGCCAACAACAGCTGAGCGTATTTCAATATGCCTATCTTCAGTACCATACAGACAGTGAGAAATTGCCCGGAATAAACAATTACCATCACCAATAATAGGAATCACTTCAAAACTGTTTGTCTTTGAAAGACTACTCGTCGTTGAATAATTCTCATCCGCAAAGAGTCGTATTTTTTTTGTGGCAGAAGGACCACACGTCATTGGAGAATTCTCATCCGCAGAGAGTCGTCTTTTTTTGGTCAAATTTCGTTCCTCACATATTCTTTTAGCATTCTTCGTCTTCCTACCAAGACCCATAATTAAAAGTACTGAAATGCAAATATTTAAAATAATTGACCACTAAACTAAGTAATATAGGTATATGAATACCACTATCAGTCCTAAATATATGTCTTACAATAAGGAAATATATACGCACCTGTTTTCCGTAATTTCAAGTGTCTCCCATAGGTAAGAGAATATAACACTATCAGTAGTTTTCTTTACTAAGAGAAGATGTCATAGCAGTAGGATAATCTTTCTTGAATACAATGAAGAGACAAGAGAATTCCATTCAGTTCGCATCGCCAGTGGTTTAGTTCTATTGCTTGCACAATCACTGGAAATATGAAACAGTTGAAATAATCTGTTCGATTGGTGACAAACTTATCTCCACTTATAAAGGATTTAGAAATAACAGTAAGCAGCAACATTTCCGTCTTAGATAAACACGTGTCTTTTTTTTTTTTAACTCAATACGTTGAAAAATAATGCATAGGATTGTTAAATTTAATGAACACTATAAGATTTTTTTTTTTTTTTTTTTTTTTTTTTTTTTTTTTTAAAGGGGCATCTTATAAATTAAATATATAAATTAAAATTCTAGATTCTTTTTGAGAAATCTAAAACTCGTTTAGTTAAAAATTAAATCTCCTTCATATTAATTTTTTTTTCAAATAATTAATTTACACCAAACGCAGGAAAATCTTGAAAAGTGTTTGAAAAAATTGAATGTAAAGTTGATTGTGGACTCATAACTTTCCTCAAACTCAACGAATTTAAGCAGTTAATAGCTCAAAAGAAAGAGCTTGATCTACTGAGTGTTCATAGACTTGTGTCAACAGCCTACGGTAATTAGAACTCTAGTTATAGAGGTTTGAGTGAAGGAAAATCTTGAAGAATTGAATGTAAAGTTAATTGTGCACGCATAACTTTCCTCAAACTCAACGAATTTAAGCAGTTAATAGCTCAAAAGAAAGAGCTTGATCCGCTGAGTGTTCTGAGAGTGAAACGATCAAGATCCGTTCATTAGAAGAGGAGCTGTGAGAATTCGAATTCCTTGAATGAATGTGTCCCATAAGAAACGTACAGGGTAGAATCGCGTTTGAGTATAACTTGAGTAAGGTGGGAGTTGAGTAAATTTCAATGATTGATAACATATCTGTGTCTAAATACCTTTCATAAAAAAAAAAAAAAATGAAGGAAATCGGCCGGATAGAACGGCCAGACGGACTGACTTTAGTTTTCATAATTTTTTTTAATATATAGGATGTAGATTTTGACGAACAAGAAATAACGGTTGTTAGAGTAAAGAAAATAAAAGTTACCGCACATTATTGAAAAGAAAATGATATTAAATCTTTAAATATATATATATATATATATAGTAACCGCCGCGTAATAAATTAACTGGTTAATAAAATCAGCCGCTTAATTTGATCAAATTGTCGGGACCGGAATCAATCTACTTTTTAAACCGCCGTTTAATAAAATCAATATCGCCGGTTAATAAACTCAAAAATATCTCCTCAGCAGCCAAAAATATCATTTATTCACACTAAAAAATGTTTTTATTTTTCTTGCGATTTTTCTTTTAATATAAAAAGAAATTAAAGAACAATAATCTCTCCGTTATCGCTCATTGTCAAAGATTTTACACTTGCAGCACAATTAAACATGCCCCATGACTTATCTTCGTAACAATTTCAAGGAGCGTATTCTTCATAGCGCAGTAATAAGTTACAAATTTGAGATAGGAATTTTCGATGCACTGAGCACTATTTTTCCCTTAATACAATTATAATTAAAAATACATAATTATAGATTCTTACCTTTTTTTAAAAGTATGAATGTCACATATAATAGCCATGAGGATTATCTTGATATCCGTAGTCACTTTTTTTTTCACTAAAATAATTACTGTTTTAGGACATTTTAAATACCATGCAGTGAAATCAACATTAAAATTTTACCTTTTTAGAAGCCGTTCAATTGGTAAAAAGGTACTCAAAAAGCTATTTTAAACAAGTACAAAATCATTTATTTGATTAAAATTACGTTTACAGATTTTGAAACTCATATTAAAGAAAGCTTTTTTCATGTAACATCATAGCATATTCATGCTAAAAAAAAAAAAAAAAAAAAAAAAAAAAAATGTAAAGTTTTGTAAAAAATACAATCAACTGTATATAGTAGCATATTCCATTATTGTCAAAAGGGGAAGAAAAAAGTCCTTCCGGCTCACTCGTAAGGATAGGTTGATTTCTTTTTTCTTATCAAGTAGCTTTTTGTTTCAAAATGGCGGCTACAAATTAATAATGGGATGGTTAATAACATCGTAGAAATTTAGATGTGGGCTATGTACATATGAAGTTTTAAGCAAATCGGTTCATAAATACATCTGTATGGGAATTTGAAATTTTCAAGCGGTCGGCACTTGGACAAGATGGCAGACCAAATTGGCAAACAAATATATTAAATGCATTTGTGAGATAAGACTACTGTACAAATTTAGTTCGAATTAATTCAGAATTTCAAAAGTTATCGCGTTGACAAATTAAGTGGCCGTCACTTGGATCAAAAAGTCAGTCAACTAATCCAAGATATTTGTAAGGTAAGTCCACTGTCCAACTTTGTTCGAAAAAATTCGGTATTTTAAAAGTTATCGCGATAACAAATTCTCAAGTGGCAGAGCTCAATTGGCTGGAACTTTGAAACAAAATTGCGGAGAAACTTGTCCACCGAAATCATAGATATTTGAATGATAAATCCCTTTTTCAACTTTGGTTCGAATTAATTAAATATTTCAAAAATTATCGTGATAACAAATTTTTAATTGGCAACCATTCGGAAACAATATGACGGAGCAAGTTGCCCAGCAAACCCATTTAAGATATTTGTAGAATAAGTTCGCTGTACAATTTTAGTTCGAATTAATGCAGTATTTCAAAAGTTATTGTTATGACCAATTTGCAAGTGACAGTCTAAGTGGCTGCTTCTTTTTAATAAAATGGCGAAACAACTTGCCCAGCGAAATCATAAAAAATATATGCATGATAAGTTCACTGTCCAACTTTGGTTCGAATTGAATCAGAATTTAAAAAGTTATCATAATTATAAATTTTAAAGCGGTCGTCTGATTTTAAATTATCCCGCTTAGTTTATAATAGCCGGACTTGTTTAGAAATGCCGGATAAAGTTAATTAATAAACTTGGTTGAGACCTATATCAAAATTCAAGCATATCCGGTCTTAAATACGCTTTTTACAGTGTAAATTTGAAATTTTCAATTCGCCTCAACTCGAAAACAAAACTGTGGAGCTACTTCATTAGCAATATCATTCAAGATATTTATAAGAGAAATTCGCTGTCAAAATTTGCTTCGATTTGAAGTATTATTTCGGAAGTTATTGTGATTTTAAATTTTCAAGTGGTAACCTGATTTCAAGTGGCCCCGCTTAGATTAAGATATCAGCCACTTTGTTAAAAATGGCAGACAAAGTTCATTAATAAACTTGATTGAAACAATTATATGGTCTATGTATACATCAAAATTCAAGAAAATTAGGAATACAGTTTTTACAATGCGAATTTGAAATTTTCAAGTGGTCTTCACTTAAAAACAAATTGGCGGAGCAACTTGGTTAACAAAATTATCCTTGATATTTATAAGATAAGTTCACTGTCTAAACTTGGTTTTTGAGGATAGATTTGGAGTATTATTTCGGAAGTTATCGTGATGTTAAATTTTCGAGTGGTAGCCTGATTTCTTAATTTAAGATATCCTCCACTTTCTTGAAATTGGCGGATAAAGTTCATTAAAAAACTTGGCTGACAACCTTTTGGGGTTTATATTTATATCAAAATCGAAGTTAATCTGGCCTTAAATACGCTTTTTACAACGTGGATTTGAAATTTTCAAGTGGCCGACACTTGAAAAGAAAAAAGCCGAGAAACGTCATTAACGAACTCGAAGGGATTGCAATAGGTCGATTTCTAAAGAAATCAACATAAAACTAAACGGTGCGAAGGGAAATTCAGCGGTAGATGGATTCAACTGGCGTAGTTAATGCACCCTTTACTTCTGTATTTAATGTACCCTGATTTATATTGTAGACGTAACTGTCTCTATGAATATACTGCAGATATATGTACTGAAGTTTTGTATGAATTACGGGGTGTAATACTTTTCTCAAGGTAATATTACATTTATTTACTTAAATAGTAAGTATATTATATTACGTAATAGAATTTATAAAAGTTTTGCTATAATTAAAATATTATATACTGTTCGGTTCCTATAGTAAAGCTCCAAATTAATTTCTACCAACAGAAATTTCTGCCACTTTATATGCATTTAGTAATTTAGAAATTAAACAATAGAGATGAAAAAAAAAATAATAATAACAAAGATGGTTTATGGTCATTTTTTTTCAACGTTAAAAGAAAGAAAATTATATTCTGAATCGCTGAAATTATACTATTTATTATTATTTTTATTATTATTTATTAGATTATATATTTATTCAGTTTTTAGTTTCAACCAAACAACATGTTTTCTATATATATGTATTTTTTATTCATATAAAAACAAATAAAAATCTCAAAACAATCGGTAGAAAGTTTGATATATGGGTACAAATATTTTGTTTTTACATTTCTTTTATCCATTCATGGGGTATATTTTCATAAAGCAAAGAATTACGTATTCTTCAGTAACAGAACTTTCAAAGCACAATGTAAACAATATATCAGCATGTCGTATAGCTCCCGAAAGAATCCATAAATGTTATTCGCGGAACATGTGTTTGCTTAAACAAATGGATGCTGCAAGAATTTCGCTCACGTACAAAATCAGTAAAATAAGAATTTGTTTTTCATATGATAACAAATGCTTTTAAAAATTTATATACTTAGATATATATCTGAATATATTTATAGTAGCTTACCTTTTACCTTTTGATATAAATAAAAAAAAAGTGATTCAGAAGCTAATATATCTATATAAGATTTATAACAATTTCTAAAAAAATATTAATCATGCTAAATATTGAAATATTATAATAATAAGTATATAATTATTGTGACAGTTGACAGTAACATATATCGATAAAAATATAAATATACAGGTTTCAAAGTGCGATAAATAAACTAAATTTATTTTGAAACTGATCATAAAAAGGATGTAATTTTATTTGCAAAAATGGCAATAAAATAAGTAACGATTTCGTAACACGGAAAAATCAGAAATGTGTATCAAAATCTGTTTTACAGAAATACCTCTAATACAGCAGAATTCATTAACATGAAATTGTGTGTCTCTGAACACATATTATTCGTACATATTATTTTCATTTTGAATAAAGAATAAGCCTTAGGAAACCTGAAAAAATATAGGATTTTAAAAATTTTCCAAGAATATTTACAAATTTTAGACCGTAAACAAACGGGTAGCAGACGGCAAGATTGATAGGCATACAGACAGATTGGCAGATACAAAGTAGATTGGTAGACAAAGTAAAGCCACGAACACGTTTCAACTTTGTTGGAAGTGTAAAAAAAGAGCAAAAAAATATTGTTTCGCATATTATTTTTGTGTACATAGACTTAATGAAATTTAATCGTACTACATGAAATTTTAAAAATTAGTTTTTATTTCACAATTATTATTACAGTTTAGCCATGAATTACTCGCATTTCTTTTAGACAGTCACATATATATATTTTTTCAGTTTTATTATTTTATTGTTATCATTTTAAATATTCGTTTTTCTTTAAATTTATATAGTACATATTGCTTTTATTTCTGTAATTTTTATCTTTTGTTGAAACAATTATGCTTTAATTCAGTACGACTTTTATCAGTCACTTTGCTTCTTATTAGTTGTATGATTTCAATAGTACATATATAAAATCTGTAAAATCTTCCAGTTTTTTTGTGTATCAGTTATTATCTATAGATTAGTACGCGAACATGAAGATTGTAGTACGTATTTAGGATATTTTTTACTAGCAAGAAAACATTCAAAAGATGTCATCTTGTTAGGCGATACGTTTTCTAGCACCAAGATTGCCGTGTACGAACAGAACTGTGTTTTGCTTTTCCGCCAAGTACACAAAATCAATCGCCTAGCCGAGTGAAATCGCCAAATATGCTTAAATTTGATAATTTTTGGTGATCGCTGTAAATAATTTCAGCCTATTTTTTTTTTTTTTCATTTTCTGGTGTTTTATGAAGAGTAGAATCAAATATATCTTTTTCAATACTTTTTGAAGATGACACCTTTTGAATGTTTCCTTGTAACTGTACAGGTTTAACTACAGATTCATTCGAAAGGTATGGTTAATGACATGCAGAAAAAAAAATCTCATACGATGCCAAGAAAGCTGAATATACTTTTGTTTTAATACAGTTTTAAATTTTATACACTTTTGTATTTGAAAAAATTTTAAAACTACACGTTCAATTTTTAAATGTAGTATGGTGGGCTTGCGATTTAGATTAATTTTTTGAATTGTTTTCCTATTTATTTTTCAGAACATCAAACGCTCTTTAATTATAAAGGAAAAGAAGTATGTATATTTTGTTTTTTAAGGTTCTTTCATCATTTGTCTGGCAACGGAAGTGCTTTTTCCGATTTTTTTCAGATGTTACAGTTTTTTGTTACTGAAATGCCCAAATTAAAAACATTAACCGGTAGGATTGAAAGGCAAAGAAGTGAAGAAACCATGGAAATATGTATCGAAAATGCAGAAAGTTTTTTTTTTTTTTCTTTTTTTTTTTCTTTCTTTCTTTCTTTCTTTCTTTTTTTTTTTTTTTTTTTTTTTTTTTTTTTTTTTAAGATGCATTTAAAAAACATTAAAAATATTTTAATAAAGTTTTATTGCCTTGATATTGGATATGATCAATGTAAAATCTAATTACAGTCTAAAATAAATTATGACAGTGTTGATAAAAGAATAAAAAGGAATTCATGTTATCAAAAGGAAATTCCACAATACGGCTGGAAAACAGCCAAAACTTCACAAAAAAAAAAAAAAAAAAAAAACTTTTATTGGGTACTTTCATTGCTGAAGTTAGCGTCAGTCACGCTGAAGAATGATATTTCTTATTACTAATACCATGTAGAATTCTATATCTTATATTTAGAGATTTTTCTTATATATATATATATATATATATATATACTAACTGACCCGACAAACGTTGTTTTGTCATATAAATTATTTCTAGAGAATATTTTGCTAGAAAAAAATAACTAACTTATTGTAAGTGTGTGAGGATGTGGTATATAAGTGAAACAGGTATGGAGCGCTGTGAACGGTGACTGTGAATTCCGATTATAACGTAAAAGACATAATTACTGAAATTTTCGCTACTTGCTTCTTGCTTCTTGCTACTTGGTACTTTCTACTTGCTACTTGTTATTTAAAACCTCCGCTGAATGTCGAACAGCACAAAATTTTATTTCATACGGCAAATATTTCAATTTATGAGAGAATCTCTGATCGCAACGAATTTCACATGAAAATTCCGTATTTTCAGTGACATACACGCGCACAAAAGTATGGGACCCCTTTGGTGACTTTAAATATTTTAAGCCATTTTTGCGATGAATTGAAATGGCTATCTCAATTGTGGAACTAAAGATCTTGGCGAGAAGCGTCCGAGCTGCTTCGGTGCCAAATTTCAAATTTTGCCAAAGGGATCCGATACTAAAGGTGTTCCATACAATAAATAAATAAATAAAATATCAGTGACATACACACGCACAAAAGTATTGTACCCCATTGGTGACTTTAAAAATTTTAGGCTATTTTTGAATTGAAATGGCTATATCAATTGTGGAACTAAAGATCTTGGTGAGAAGCGTCCGAGCTACTTCGGTGCCAAATTTTCCATACAAAAAATAAATCAATAAAATATCAGTGACATACACACGCACAAAAGTATGGCCCCCTTTTGACTTTAAATATTTTAAGCCATTTTTGCGATGAATTGAAATGGCTATCTCAATTGTGGAACTAAAGATCTTGGCGAGAAGCGTCCGAGCTACTTCGGTGCCAAATTTCAAATTTTGCCAAAGGAATCCGATACTAAAGGTGTTCCATTCAAAAAATAAATAAATAAAATATAATAAATTAGCTACACAAATAAATTTGTAGGTTAGGGTGGTTGTTAATCAACGCGCGTGTAAATTTGATAGAAAATTATATAAAATACTCGCTCCAATTCCGCACTAAATTTGCAAAATGTATAGCTTTTTATGCACAATTTAAAACTCTTCAAAAACTAACTACATCTTGATGTAATATTTCAATTAGGACACAATTTTCTGTATAACAATAATAACACGAAGTTACAAAATATTTTCCTGAATTTGATCGCAGCACCAACTTTTTATGATTTTTACTTTTTATACTGGTACTTTTATGTCATATACAGTATTTTTATATGTGAATGGAACTGCATTTACATGAAATTATCCTTTGTTATCTTTGTAGGAAATTTTATTTAATTTAGCAGAGTAATTATTGCGAGATTGTTATACAATTTCACATTGTAAAATATAATCAAATGCAAAAATATAATCTTTTTTCACATTCATTAAAATATAACAGCGAGTCTGGTAAAAACAGACGAATTTTGGTTTATGTTTCATTGCGCTGCAAAGTCAGATGCAAAATTTACCAATATTTGTGCGAGTCAGATAATGTGAAATAGCATTCAGTCACGTAAACAAAGATTTCCCATTGCAATATGTAAAATATTTTCTGGCAGTACTTTGTTTTTCCTCTACAAATATTTTACTTTCTTCATCTTCAACCCATCACCTTCAACCCATCAGACTTATCGCTGCAACTTAAGGAAATGTAGAGTCAGCTAGACTGGTTGTCAGAAACTAATGATGAAGACAGAAGAATCCATAAACAAATTGCTCAAATTATCATTTGTAAAAAAAAAAAAAAAAAAAAAAAAAAAAAAATATATATATATATATATATATATAATTAAATTTATGAAAAATGCAAAATTTTATACATACAAAACCAATTTAACTAATAGTTTTCAAAATAGTTTTCACTATTTTTTCTCATAAATATATAAGTATCTATTCTAGTAATTCAAAATTTTGTTTGACTTTATAGATTATTTTAAGAAACGAAATTTCTTCATTACAAAAGTCTGTAAAATCTACAGCAAGCTTATGGAAAAATTGTTGCAAGTTCATGTTACAGTGCAGTGTAAAAATACATCACGATAAAGTACTTTTACTTTAATTGTTACAGCGTGAATATTTATTATTTTGTCAAATATCTTTCATTTTTCTGGTATAATAAAAAAAAAAAAAAAATGCGGGGAAAAAAAAGTTACTTTAAATTTTAATTCACTTATTATTATTATTATTATTATTATTATTATTATTAATCTATATGAAAATAATGCAGGGCTTTTTAACGGACTTCAAAAAGTTGGAGAATCTCAATTCAAACCGTTTTTTTTTTTTTTTTTTTTTTTTTTTTTTTGTTTTTGTTTTTTTTTTTTGTTTGTTTGCTCATAACACCTGAACAGATGTTTCGATTTTAATACTCTTTGTTTTGTTGTAAAGTTCTTGGTCTGAAATGGGTCCCATTGTAATATTTTTATGATCTAAAAAAAAGTACAGGGTGTCCAAAAAGATAATTCTAACTCTTTTAACTGTTGAGAAGGTGCAGCTATAAAAGTGGAGGGTAGGTATGGTAAAGTGGCCATGCGCTACGAGATTCAACCGCTTACAGCGTTGACTAGTGAAAAGCAGAATAGATAGGGTTCCTATCTCAAAAACGGTTCCAGATAAGGAAAAAAGTAAATTATAAAGTTGTAGAGCACATATCGATTTAGTACGAAAAGACAGTTTGTCGACATTAACGCTAAAAATAGAACTTTTAAAACGTGCGGTTTTTGTTTGCAAGTTCTTATACTGTGCACACTGCCACACTTGAACTACGTTGAATAGTTGCAGCGTGGCGGGTGACATGTATTCTGTGCAGTTCAAAATACGGTTACTCTAAGCGGTCACGTAGATTAGCGCAAAGTCTTTTATAACCGACTTCACCAAAAATGGGTGTTCTCAATTCAAACCTTATGCTTTTGTTGTTGTTTGTCAGCTTATAACTTCGTAAAAGATTTTAATTTTTTTTTTTTTTTTTGGGTAAAGATTTTGGTCAGAATTAAGTTCTATTATGATTTCATTAAGATCTAAGCAAATTACAGAGTCCACACAAAAGTCTGTTTTCACTCTTTTAACTGCTGAACATAGCATTTAATTATAGTAAAGTGCCTAAGCTTTATAGCTGAGACCACTTACAGCGTCACCAGTTGGAAAATTTTGAAGTTAGCGTTTTTTTCTCGAAAACAGTACGAGGTAGGGGGAAAAAATTGTAGAGCGTAGAGCATTATCGATTTAGTACAGTAAGACACCTCATAAATATGAATGCTAAAACAGAACGTTTAAATGTGCATATGTTTGTTCGTAGTTTTCTGCACTGTAGCATGCTAAAGTCGTCGTCTGAGAAATTAAAAAGACCTTTATTTCGATGTTTAAACTTTTATCCGTCAGCTGCAATGCATATCTGGATCCTTTTTTGAACTATATGCTGCGTACATTACGACGTATTGGTTGATGCCTACGCTCTGTAAAATTCACACAAGGATCCAGATGTGCATTGCAGTTGAGATTATCATTATACCGTTACAATGTCTGTTTTAATATCTATAAGTTATACGCTGTGATTTTTTGTCTAGGCCTTATTTGGTAGCCTTATATGAATAACAGAGAGTAATCGATTCTTTTTAAGTTGCTTCTCTTCTGAGCGTTTTTATTTCAAATGTTTAGTAATAATGGATACATTTATACTACGTGCCTAACAGGACTTTTGGTTATGAATGCAGCGCATCCGTTCTTAACACTTCTAAAACCATTTTTTTTTTTTTTTTTTGTACGTGGACTCAATTGATATTTTTTTTTCCTCATGTTGCGAAAAGGCAAGAAAAGTGACACAAATTAAAAATGCAGTATTTAAAAAAAAATCAACTTAAAGATAAGGCATTGCCTAGAATAAAACGGATACAACTGTCACTAGAGTAGATAATTTTCGAAATGGAGCTTTAACATTTCTTGTGCAGGTTCTGGTACTACATATATTTTTCAGTGACATAAACTCGAAATTATCATTTTTCGGATTGTGTCATATTTCTTTTGTGGGTCGCGAAATGTGAAACCGCCTTCGAATGTCCTTTTATGTTCTGCTATGAATACATTTTCTCTGAAAAGAAAAAGTCTTTTTTTTTTTTTTTTTCTTTTTTTTTAATTAATAGAAATGAATCCAAAAGTCAACTATTATTTAAACAACTAAAAATAAAATGAATTTGTAAATTGTGCCTAAAAATATGAAATAAATTCCTTCATTAAACTGCATAAACACTATAATTAATCGAAACTTTTGAAGTCGGAACGAAATTAAAGAAATTGAGAATTTAGTTCCTTCCAAAAATTAAATTCACTTTGTTATCTGAAAAACTCATTAGAAAACTATTTTGTTCGAATTAAATAATTAAGATTTCGTAAGCTGGAAATGTTTGTGGAGTTGACTTGGTATCTATCATCTTTGGCGAAAAACAATAATCGCGAAGTTACCTGGCCAAGATATTCAATTCCTTTCAAATATCACGGTTATTTTAATAAGGTATATTGAAAGAGCAACCAAGAATACATTACGAAAATTCGCATATCGTGTGTATATGTTTGTGTTACGATTTTATTACCAAATCCAAAAACTGTCAAGGACAACGGATATCAAAATTATACCAAGCTTGCAAAGAAAAGTTTAGCAACTTTGTAGAAACAGAAATACCGAATTACGAAGGATGTTCGTTGTTCTACGTAAATGTTACTAATTGTCCTATTGTATATAGTGATAAAATAATAAAGGAAACTATGAAGATAGATCATTTGAGAAACACCAATTGTAGCTATAACTCCAAAAACACATCTGTAAAAAAGAATCAAATTTTATTTATTTTGCACCGACTTCAAAACTTATGATTAATTGTAGTTTGGAGAAGGAATATATTTCATACTGTTAGGCGCAATTTACAATATCATTTTTTTTATTTTTTAGTTGTTTAATTAGTAGTTGCTTTTTGGAGTCGGTTATATATATATATATATATTAGTGCTTTTATTTTATCATTAATATATATTTTTTAAAATTAAGTTATGCTTTCATATCAATTTACTGAATCAGTCTTCTAAATACATCTGAAAGTGGAGAGAAGAACTCAGAATTTATGTAAATAAACATGAACCGTAATACGTTTTCATTCTATCTTAATAAAACATTTACAATAGACAATGCAAGTTGTAAATCTTGTGAGCTTTGCATTATGATAATTTCTTGTATAGTAAATTACAATATATAGTTATTTGAAATTAGGTTATATAATTTTGTGATAAAATAATAAAGTACAAAATTTCCAAAGAAAAAATAATACTCTAATTTTCAAAGATGGTAACTAGAATAAGGCATACTTAAAAATTGTGAAATTATATATTTTAAGAAAAACTAATACACATTTTTATCAATGTATAGTATATTGGTACATTAAGAAATGTATATTAATTATTACAGGGTAGTTAATTCAGAAAAATATTTATGACTCTCACAAGAACATTTGAATAATTTCAAGAATGTTATGAAATATTTATATAGAAAAGAAATATATAAAGAAAGTATTTTAATACAAAAAATTCAATATACTTCACTTATCAAATAAAACGCCTTTCCGCAATTTTTTTTGTATAAATATAAAGAAAGCTTCAATCTATCAATTTTTATTTTTGAAAATCTGTCGAAGTTTTCATCTAAAAATGAAAAAAGGAAAAACAATGTATTGATGAAATCTAAAAACTTTTCCCTTCAGATAAATACTTTCTCTCTCTCTCTCTTTTTTTTTTTTTTTTTTTTTTTTTTTCATTTTTATGCGTATCTCAAAGATTGAAGCAAAAGATTTTCCGTTTCAGTTAAATAATCAAATGTTTCAAGCTCTGTGGATTTATTTTTATTCATGCTTTGGCACTTGATCAAAATATTTGCATTGAAATATATATATATATATATATATATATATATATATATATATATATATATATATATATATATAAACGAAATATTTAAACATTATTCAAATTCTGTTTTCATTTAAAATGTATAAAAACTCGATTTTTAGAAATTGTAATTTTGATTTTATTAATAGAAAGAAAAGTAAATTATGGAATTAGCAATCCTTTTATCATTTCTTTATAATAAGTGAAACAATAACATATTAAACACTAAATGTATCTGAAGTTAATATAAATTTGTTAAAAAATATTTTTATGCATAAACATGTATTTTACAAATTTTTCAAAATATTGTTATGACTACTATTCAAGTTTATTAATAACATTAAAATAATTTAGATAAAACATTAAAATAATTAATAACTATTTAAAAATTCAGATGTTATTCATTAGAAAAAATGAAATGCTAAATGTTATCAGTTATGAAAAATAATTTAAAAAATATGTTTCATAAAAAATGAAAATAATTTTAAATGCCTTAATATCACTTATATGATTCTTAAAAATATGCGTGTTCCATTATTTTACACTATCGTATTCTTTGATACTATATAATTTTCTAAATATAGAGTTCATAGATATTGAATTCAACATTGTTTTAAATTATCTACATATATAAAATCGTTTGTCTTGAGTAAAAGAGTGATTCCTCCTCACACAGTCCAAACTCTTACACCTAGAAATATGAAACTTAGTAAAAACATCCCTTCTGTGACGCAACCCACTAAGTTGCGATTTTACGAAGTTCGCCCTAAAAAGAGGAGGAGTGTCAAGACATGATTTCCCAAAAAAAAACTTATATCTCAAAGAAAAAAAAATGATACCCGTAAAATTTTTACTTTAAAATAAAGTTAAAACAATTTTTCAAATTCAGCTCCTAAAGTGAGGAGGGGGTAAAACGTGTTTTAACTTACACAAAACTTGATTTGACATAATCCTATACATCTCAAAAAAAAAAAAAAGAGAGAGAGAGAGAGAGAGAGAGAGAGAGAAATTGAGAGATAAGTGAGATTCTTAATGTAAAATATAACTAACACAAATACCTAAAAAACTATATTTTGAATTACAGAAATTCGGTCCCCAAATGATGCAGGTATGGCAAAAACGCGATTTCACAAGTGCAACACGTGATAGTGCATTAACCGTTATATCTCAAAAAAAAAAAAAAAAAAAAAAAAATACTCGTAAAATTTTTACCTACGGGAGTAGGAGCAAAAGTGTTTTCACTTGGGCCCAAAAGGGATTTCACATATTCTTTCATATCTCAAAGAAGGCAACAGATATCCGTATGATTTTTGATTATAAACATAGTAAACACAAACACCTAAACAAAAATTTCTGGTATTTTATAAAGTATACCCTAAGGGAAGGGGGGAGGGGCAGGGGAAATGATTTCACATAACCCTTCCCTTCATCTATATACATAAATGAATACATCCACTACTGAATTAACACTGCTGTGGTGATTCTGTGCGGGATTGTGTGAACAATTTTGGTGTAAAGGTTGATGCTAGACCCCGGACAAACACTAAGATGGAGTTTCACAAAATTTGCCCGTTTCCCCATGGAGTCGAACGGCGAAAACACATTTGAGAACATAACACTTCTCCAAAATGCTTCACGGTGAGGAAATTGCGCATGGGGTGACTAGACTCAAAAAACAAATAAATAAATAAATAAATAATAATAGTATTTTTGATTTTAAGGGAGAAATAGGAAAATATTTTGCAACATCCGGTCTTTACACTACCGCTCATCAAAAACGGCACATATAATCATGGAAGATGAAAGTGGCTATTCTTCCTCTGAAGTTTACTATTAAAAATTGCTTTTTGGTATTTTGTGATTTGTGATTTTTTTTTAATACTTTGGAAATGAGGAGGAGATTTACGACGGGGAAGATTCAAGAGCCGCCTTTATACGTTAAATTTATCGTGGCGAATGTTTTGAAGCTGCATTCACGAACTCCCGTGTGTGGGTTGCATGAAACACCAAATGTAACGGGATTTTGTGAAATCACCCCCCCTCCACCCCTATGGAGGAAGGGAGTGAGGCAAAAAACAGATTTACAAATATAACTTTGTAATGCATTACCTCAAGACGACAATTTTTTTAGTATCTGTATGTGCTATGTGTATCCACACGCACTATAAAGGGATTTTGCGAAGTGTTCTCCTTTCCCAATATGCATTCGTAAGGGTGGAGGTGGGGTGGGTGGGTTAATGAACACTCTTCCAGTAGAAATTTCTTTCTAATTTATCTCAGTAGGGTGTTTTTTTTTTTTTTTTTTTTAATGGTTGGTTATGCGCTTCCAAAACACTTTATAAATGGATTTTGTAAAATTCCCTGAACTTTTTTTTTTCTTTTTCTTTTCTTTTCTTTTCTTTTTTTTTTTCTTTTTTTTTTTTTTTTTTTTTTTTGGGGGGGGGTAAGGGGGAATGAAGTTTGCATGCATAACTCCGTTTAAAATTATCTCAGGAATGCAAATATATGCTATGTGTGTGCGTTATGTGTGTCCAACATGCATTAAAATGTGGTTTTTGAAATATCCCGTTCCCCCTTTATGGTTGGTGCTATGCAAAACACATGTTTCCAAAAATAACTGCTCTCTGAATTTTTTCAGGAATGCGATTTTGTATATGTGGGTTAGTTATGTGTATCCCAAGCACATCGTAATTGAATTTTGTAAATCCTTCCCCTCTTTGCAGGGAGGGTGTTCGCCAAAAGGCAGGTTTTGTGCGATTTCAATTAACCTTTTTATTTATTTATTTATTTTTAAAGAGTATTTATATTAAATAAGTCATGTGTAATTTTGAGAACTAATTTAATTATAGTGACAAATGAAGCGGACAACGCCTGCTAGTTTCTCTATAAAAATTAATAAACTCATTCACACTTTTAAATAAAAATTTTATGTATATTCATTAATTAGAAAATTAATATGATCCAAATATTTCTGTATATTACAATTATTATTTGTCAAACATTTTAGCTTTCTGCCGGAAATATTTTACTAATTATTAAAATTAATATATTTAAAAACACGACATTAACATTTAAATGAAAAATTTTTTTTTATCCATACTGTTCCTTAAGTATTACGTTGGATTCTACTCTGGAAATACGCACTTAATTGATATAGACATTTTCTGTGGAAATCTCATAACGCAAAGTTATTGTTATTGTTATTGTTATTATTATTATTATTATTATTTTCCTTGTTTTTCTGGCATTCAGACATACTCTTCCTTTTCTCAAACCTATATTTGTGAAAACAAAGAAGATTTATCATAAACACATAAACATAGAATGTGTAGATACACAAACATGAACTGCACATCTAAGTTTAAGTTCAGTGTCAGAATGTCCTTTAGATAATATATCAAATATTTCATATTATTGTACCGTTTATTTTACAAAAATGTGTCTCTTAAATCACAATTCAAAATAATATAGTTATTTTGTTCGTCTAGAGCTAGAAATATGTTTAAATAATAGGCAATTAAGGAGAGATAACACTTTGACGAAGCTTCTTATGGCTCAATATAACAATACTTGAGAGCTGTTTCTGCCTTTATTTTAGCTAGTTTTATTTTTATTTTATTATTTTTTTATAAGTGTTTTAAGTTTTAGTAATATATTTCATATAAATAAATGTTTGAACTAAAAAACTCACATAAAAGAATAACTAATTTAAAATAAAGCTTAATA
This sequence comes from Salticus scenicus, assembly GCA_963930645.1. Lineage (NCBI taxonomy): Eukaryota > Metazoa > Arthropoda > Arachnida > Araneae > Salticidae > Salticus > Salticus scenicus. The sequence continues at coordinate 152,819,057 of OZ005652.1, read as the reverse complement.
CAAATAATAATAATAACAATTGAAAAACAACATGGCAGATGCAAATTAAAATTTGCTGATGCTAATTACAAAAAAAAAATAATAAATAAATAAATAAATAAAATGCTGACTTTTAAATTTTACATTTACGAAATGCCTCATAGTATTTTTAATAAAATATTTTGCAATTTGTTTACCATATATCTCAGCATATCTCAGTTTCTATAGCGTAAAAGTACACAAAACCTGACATGTCAGATTCCTATTCTGTAAATTTTTGCAATTTTATGTTGGATACATATCATCCGACTAGTGTCTCTGTTATGATACAATTTTCTCTCTTTACTAGAAAGTTAAACTTCATATTCCGTTGTTTATAATTGTACCAAATTTAATATATTATATGTATATTTCAAAAAACAATTATGATTATTTCTAGATATATATCTGTTGAAATGTGGCACAGATAATTCTCACTTACTGCATTCTGCCAAATAACTGTATCTCAGCCTTTATTGCTTACGAGTATATTATTCCAGAATTGTGTATGTAAAATATTTCTTAAGAAAAGCTATGTTGATTAAATTTTGGAGCATGGTATGTGGCTCACTAGTATAAGATGATATAGAAAAATTTTTGATGATTTCCACAACATATTATTTTTTTATCGTTTACAATTTATTATTATTATTATTATTATTATTATTATTATTATTATTATTATTGATTTGTATTTATCGTACTTCTTGCCTTACTTTAACGCATTAAAAAAATACATGCTTCGTGATTTACCTATTCCAATAAGCAAATGTATAATTTTTTTCAAATAAAATTCAAAGTAACTGTATAAAAGATTTCTTCTTTTTATTATTATTATTATTATTATTTTTCAAATACTTTTTTGCTTAAACAAACATATATAGACATACCCACTTACACAAGCAAGTTCAGAAACGAGTTAAACTTTTTATTTTTACTTTTAAGCGTCGGTAAGCTTTTTATCTTGGATAATCTTTTAGTTTTTGTATCCTTATATAAAAATATATTCGAAAAACAGGAAGTTAAAATCATCAATCTTTGTTTTTGACGCAAAATTTGAAACTCAAATTTTGAAAAGATTTCCAATTTTAAAGATACTTTTTGAAAAGTAGAATGATGTAATGTTTATTTATTTATTTATTTATTTTTATTATATTTTATTCTTTTAATATACATAAATCCCGTTTTTTTTTTTTTTTTTTTTTTTTTTTTTTTCAAATTGCAATATTAAGGCTCGTCAGAGATTCAAGGTTTTAGATTCTACATAAATTTAATGTTACGTGGGATTTTTCTTTTCTTTTTTTGTTTGTCATCAAGATTAACAATTGGATTGTAAAAATATGGGTTATTTTTTATAACAAAAATCCGGTTAAAATATTTATATGTATACGTATACAAGCATTTACATGTACCAGATCAAATTAATATTTAATTAGATCGGAAGAAGGTAAAGTAACGAATTGAAAGGTCCTATAATTAAATATTATTAATAACTAATCAAATATATTTAGTTATTTTCATTAAAATAAATTCATCAAATATGTAACAATAACAAAACACGTGATACTCTATTCGAACTACTACTCCGATTCAAAAAATTAGAATAATGAAAAGAAATATGGTCAAGGGAAATGAAAATCGAATTTATCAAATAAATAATCAACAATATCAAATATAAAGTACTATAATATGAATCTGCATATTTTGCAGATTATAAAAATGTAAACACATTACAATGAAATAGAAAATATATTTAAATCAGCTAACAACAAAAAATTCAAAATATTAGAATACTTTCTAACATGGTTCAAAAAATTAGAATAATGAAAATATATTGAACATAATTTAAACTCTAAGTATTTTTACTTGCTAATCAGTACTTTGTTGCATCACCCTTAGCTTTAATGACAGCTCTTAAACGTTTTGGCATGTTTTTAACTAAAGGTTCACAATCTTTTTTATCCAAATTCGCCCATATGCTCTTTATACTAGAAATAAGTTCTTTTTTGCCTCTAGGCGCAACTTCTTGAAGTCGTTTCTTCATAATTCCCCACAAATTCTCGATAGGATTTAGATCGGGTGAGTTTGCATGCCAAGGGAGTACAGGTATGTCCTTCTCTTTGAGCCATTTAGTTGTTGATTTGGAAGTGTGGGGAGAAGCTGAATCTTGCTGAAACAAGAAATCGTCATCACATAAATCCTCAGCTGAAGGTATCATGAAATGTTCAAGAATTTCTTGAGAGACTTCTGAATTGACTGTTGTGGAAACAATACACAACCTGCCTGGGCCTTCAGCAGTCATGCAGCCCCATACCATAACAGAGGTCGCAAATTTAAACGAACGTTTTAAACATTCTTTCTTATAAGCTTCATGTTTGAGTCTCCAGACACGTATACCTTGATTTCCGTGAGACACACAAAACACACTTTCATCGCTGAAAAGTATCTTTTTCCAATCGTCGTGATCCCAAAATAGCCTTTGTTTACACCATTTAACTCTAGCAGCCCTTTGCTTAGATGATAAGAATGACTTTATCTTAGGCACACGTGATCTAAAACCTAATTTGCGAAGTCGTCGTAGTGTTGTAGATTTGGAGACATTTATACCCATTTCTTTCCATTTTCTATGCACATATCTCACACTCCGAAAACGATGTTTCTTCACAATCTTTTTCAATTGCCTTTCATCTCTTCTTGAAGTTACTGGCTTTCGACCACTTTTAAAGTGTTTATTTTGAAAACACTTATTATTAGAATATTCTCTCAAAACTCTACTCATACTTGCTTCAGAGCATTTCACTTCTTTTGCTATAAAAAGTTGTGTTTTTCCTATTTCGTGCAAGTACACAATACGATATTTCACAGCCTCAGATAAATCGCTCTTTCGTCCCATATTAAGCAAATACTACGCTACAATCAAATGCCAAACGACTTTTCATTTTCAACGGAGCACATTTTATAGTCCCACAGATGTTAATCCCGCAGCCGTTCTCTCAACTTATAAGAAAAATTTGAATATTCTAATTTTTTGAACCATGCTATCGAGGTATTCTATTTCTTTGAATTATTCTAATATTTTTTAAATAGTTAATTATTAATATATCAGATAAAAATAAATATTTATGTTATATTTATAAATGCTCTGAAGATAATTAGATACTTTTAATATATTTTTTCCTGGACGCAGTATGCAAATTGACGCGTTAGCAACATCAAACTCATTCTTTTTTACATTATTCTAATTTTTTGAATCGGAGTAGTACATAAAATAGCAAATAAAAAGGCATGTAACATATTTTAGCTCCGAAACCAATAATTTTTTATGCATTTATAATACATACTTGTAATTGTTTTTGTCTTCTAAGAGGTGTTGTGTAATAGTAAAAATAATAATAGTAATAATATATAATATTTCTATTTTTCTATTTTTTTTTAATCTTAAATAAATTATAATAATGCTAAAAAATATTAAATAATTATATATATTTTTTTGATTACAAAAGCGTGGTTTACGTAAAATTTAATTACTGTCCAGAAACAGCAAAATTGTTAATAAAGAAAAATTTTAAATAAATATTATGCATATTAAATTAGGCTTTTGTGAATAATGTTGGGATTTACAGCTATTAATAATGGTTTAATTATTTGGTTACAAAGTCTTCGTTGCAAGGGACATTTAAAAGTGAATTCCTCTTAGTATACATAATCTTTTTGTCAAGCTTCTAACAACTATAACTACTGCCTGGACTCATGATATATGTATGCTGTCTGTTCTCATTATCTCTAATATGACCTGAATATACCACGAAAACTCATAGCGAAAAGCTTTGTATATTTTATTTTGTAAGTTTCATTTTAATAAATATGAACGTGCTTTACAGTTTCACTAGCTTTTAACGCTTTTTTAATTATTAATGGTTTATTTGCTTTCAGGAGGTCGATATAATCCGTAATATGCCCTATTTTACAATGAAAGCTCTTGGAATGCCAAGAAATGATAGAAAGAATCTTATAATGTATATTTTTGTTATGTAGAGAAGTCCTAAAATATCACGTACATAAGCTTAAAATTTTCAAAGAATCTTATATTTATTTATTTATTAGCGTATATTTCTTTTTAATCTAGTACAATATGTTTAGAGTATTTCTTAAAGTTTCAAGTCGCTCGGAGTGAAAACTTTTAGAAATTAGTCTAGAACGGTCGGGGACGACGCAGGTATATTGAGGTAGCTGGGACTCGACAAAGAAGAATTCGTCAAGGACAGAGGGATGCCCTGGACATTTCAGCTGCAACAGAATCTTTGATTTCTAAAAGCTGAAATTGATTATTCTGTTTAAAAAAAAAAAAAAATAATAATAATAATAGTAATAATTTATTGCACGTTTCTTTTCTACTTAAAACTCTAATGACTTAAAAAAAATGAAGGGTGTAAATTCGATTTCTCATTAACACACTGATATTTTTGACATTTCATTTATATTTTTTGTTTTCAGATTATTCCTCATTTTATAAGTCTGTACATGGTGTAAATTGTGACGATAATTGTACTGTTTAGCATAAAACTTGGATTGTTAGCGTTCGCATTTTTCTTCCCGTCAGTGTTTTTTTTTTTTTTTTTTTTTTTTTTTAATTGAATATTTTTCTTCTTATTTCATAGTAAATATACTTAAAGAGAATTACTATGAAAATTAAGTGATGGGTTAAAAAGTGTGGTTACTAACAGTCATCCGTTTAAGTTGGCAGCTATGTATGTAACATCTTAAAATGTATAGACTTCTAAAATATACAGGAAACTAATATTTCTATGTTTAAATATCTAGGACATATTGCATATAATAAACCAAATGTATTAATTCCTTTTACTGCCATTAGGATTAGTTTATTAATATTAGGATTAGTTTATTAAAATACTTTTTTAAATTTGGCTAAATAAATACGCGCATATAAAACGAAAGTATAAAGTTAAAAATTTTTTTTTCTTTTTTTTTTTAATTATTATTTCACTTCATTATAATCTTGTATAAAATAAGTAGGTAAATAAATAAAAATGTACGATGTATAATGTTTCGTTATGCTCTCTTAAATGTAATATACCATGCTGTAAAATAAAAATATACCAAGGTACAACAGTTTTCTGATAAAAATGAAATTCCTATATTAAATATGATTTCAGTTTCAAATTTATTATATATTTTTATATTTTTTACTTTATACATTTTGACTTTCTCTTACCCATAGGGTCGAGAAAGTATTCTTTTTGGTTCAAATTTTTTAACGTGATATTTTGTTATATGTACATGTTCTGATGTTCCCTGAATACGAAAATCATGTTTTTAGCGAATGGTCTGTGTGTCTGTCTATCTGTCTGTCTGTGTGTCTGTCTGTGTGTCTGTTATAAGCATATCTCAAGAACAAATAGTAACAGAAATTCCCAACTCGGTATTCTAAATGAGCATCATATAGGGATGCTATAGTAAGCTTTTCGTTGAGATGAATCAAATGGTTCGTGTACGTACAGGGACACTCAAAAGCATTCAAATACATTACGTCTATGGTGGAAATTGCACGTAAGTAGATTTTAACATCTACAGACTGCACTAAGCCAAATGAAAGGAATATATATATATATATATATATATATTGTAATAGAGATAATCAACTGGGAAAACAAATCTGTGTATGTTTGAGCCTCGCCTCCCCCCCCCCCCTGGGGGATTCCCCCCTCGAGAGGAGTAAATTCTCATGATGGATATATTTCAAAAGAGCTCGACAATACCTTTAAAACGAATGGTTGAACCATCTGCGATAATTTAAAATAAAGTTATCGATTTTTTTCATTTTTAACAAAAAAAAAAAATAAATAAATAAATAAAAAATAAATAAATAAATAAATAAATAAATGTAATATTGAGAATAAATTCACTTTTTGGTTTTGGATATTTAGTGTTATACTGCTTGTCTAATATGCAAATCTTCTGCATTATCATAAAAGATAATTTGTTTAAATAATAATTTATATATATATATATATATATATATATATATATATATATTTTAAACAGAAATATTTTTTAATAACCGAATTAAATTCTATATAAATGTAGGTGCATTAATGAAACGGGGGGTTGAGTGGGCGGTAGCCCCCCTCACACAGAACTAATTATCATATAAATCTCTTCCGAAGCCTAATTTGAATTGTTTAACACATGGTTTATTTAACAATACTCAGTATCTTACCTCTTAATCAGCAATATGTATTTATAGTATTAAACTTTCGGGTAAGAGAAAGTCGTGTGAGTGACACACCAGATTATTTCTAATTTAAAGAAAATTTAAATCATTTTTTTTTTTTTTTTTTTTTTTTTTTTTACCATTCAGACATAAACTAAATTTTACTGATTCAAATAAAAATAAATACCAAGTTTCAAAATAATGAAAATGAATAGAACTTTATAAAATTTAAAGTAATGCTCTTCGCTTGCATTGTTGTTTCTTTATGTATTTATTCATGTGATTGTGAGTATGAAAATTATTTTATAAAGAAAATAATAATGTATTCCTTCACGAAGAATACACAAAACACAATGTTAAAAAAATGTATCATCTTGCATGACTTCCGAAAGAACACATAAATATTGTACGCAAAGGTTTACACAAACAAATGTATGTTACTGTAGTGTCACTCAAGTTCAAAATCGATAAATTTTCAAAATGGGTTTTTTCTTACGTGAGTGAATACTTTTAAATATAGATTTATACAACATTTGTATATCACTACCGGATCTTACAGTTTATCACTAACATAAAAATCTATACATTTTTAAATCGATTCATACTATTTACATAATAGTTTTTTAATGCTTATTTAATAAGGTGTAGTGAGATAATAAAATAGTTTTAAATTAAAAACAAATTCTGAACTTTTGTGAATAGTGCATTTTTTACAAACACACATTTTGAAGTTTTGATGCAATACTCTTTTGAAAATATTAAATGAATTAAAATATAAATATAACATTTTAATTTTCTAAACAATTAAATTTAAAGTTACTGGGTTATATCATTTAAAAAATTCTAAACACGTATTTGTGTGGATTATATATCCCAGGATGGCATTAATGAGGATTGGAGACCATATACTTATAAGGGGAAATGTAGTGTGTTACCCGTACTATATTTGTATGGTTGTTTTGTAAACCTATTAGTTTTAAATTCCATAGTATAATTTAGAAAAGAATGTACACTACGTTGTCGTTTCACTTTGTTTCATAAGACGACTACCATTGTAAGTATTATCATTAGAATAATATTTCAGATTTCAAACATATTTTCAATGATGTATAGCTAGATTTATGTTGTAATGTTTATGAGATGTTGGACAGTTCCAAGGAACGACATAAAAAGAAAGTCTTGTTATTTCGTCTATATCGCTGTACGCTGCTAAAGGTGACCAACAAATATGCCATCATTAATAAAATTTCTCCAGATATAATGTCGTGAAAAATTTGTTTAAGTAAATTTTGAATACCATTTCCTTTCAGTATAAATGTATTTATGAATTTCTAAAGTCCGAATAATTAATAAAACGAAGAAGAAATATATTTCATTCTCTCTTAACGTATATTTTAAATCAAATAGTTTCTTTGCATTGTATTCCATTATTATTTAAAACAAGATTCATACTATATATATATTCTAGTTATGTAATTTTCCCGAGTTTTAAATTTGTTATGATAGGACAAAATAAATATTTTGATTGAAACATTCGTTTGATATCGCGAAAAAGTAGTATACTTTTTTTCGCTTAAGGGTCAATATTGGCTGCTAAAAAACAAAGACACGTTTGAAGTTGAACATTTTGGAACGCATTTGCACGTATAAATGCTTTCACATTTCTTTAAAATCTGATGGAAATGTTATAATATCATATTATCTCTCTCTCTCTCTCTATATATATATATATATATATATATGTGTGTGTGTGTGTGTGTGTGTGTGTGTGTGTGTGTGTGTGTGCGTGTGAACTTTAAAGATAGATAAAACTTGCCAAAACATTTAAAAAATTTCACCATATAATGTGGGGTCAAATTGTATACCACAAGACGGTGCCTGTTTGAAAATGTATCATACAGTAAAGACAAATAATAAAAGACAAAGTTTTTTTATTATTGAAAACATTAAAACAAACGATCAAACGAGCGGCAAAGTCTTCGATACAGACTTTTCGTCGGTTACGGAGCCAATCACTCAGACATTGGAAGATTTCATTTTCCAGTTGCCATTTTCCTAACATCTACAGACTCGAAGCTTATTAAGGAGATTAGGACTCTTGAGATTCGATGGTTGTATTTGCATGGGGAATTTAATTCATGCTGCATCTCTAACGACGAACGTCAGCTAAATGATGGGTTCTATGAAAGGAGACGTTTCAAACACGTCAGAGTAATCGCCCTTTGTTTTTCGACTGTTTATGCTGTTTGTTTTGTAAAGTTCAATCACACCTTACATTTGTGTCTATTAGTTTTGTTGCACCATGTTTTTATATGTATGTACATATATATATATATATATATATATACATATCTATAATTTTACGATAAAAACTTGCCGACTTCCATGGGTGAGAACATGGTTCTTAAAGAAAGAGGCATGTTCTCGTTGATAAATGTACTTTATTCTTTGAAACTTCTCGAATGTGTAGTACGAAACTGTTATTACAACAAATATTCTCGAAAACAGTCTTATAGCACTGTTAATTCTTTGAATATTCTGGAAATAGTCGAATGAAGCTGCCACTTGTACGACAAAAATCACTATTCGACGAATGTTCTGGAACAGTCTAAGGAAACAATCACTTGTTCTACAGAAGTAAAGCAAATGACGTCTGATTCTCCAGAGCAGAAAAATTTTCCAGCTCAGAACAAAGTTCACTCGCTTTGAGCACGGTCACCAAAGTGTAACCGCTGAGAAGAACTTTCTGAACAACACTGACTCGCAGTGACTTTACTCTCTCTCTTCAGAAATCAACTCAATCCTATTTATGATGACGATGGGACTTCGCAGTAATTCTATCAAGAATCTTATGGAATGTTCTCGATCTCGGCTGTTATTCGTCCGAGAGATTCGAACTACTATTTTCTCCCAAACTCGGTCGCCAATTCACCAAATTCGTCACCAAGTCGCCAATTTAGTCGCCAAGCCTGCTTCACTGAACAGGAATAAACTGCCTCAATATTTTCACTTAGCGTGTAACACTACATTCATTGCAACTGTGTAACTCATGCAAAGGAAAAGACTTAATCTGTTTTAACATTACTTTCATGTTCAAATAGTGCACATCCCTGGTAGTGCCTCTACTTCTTTTCATGATATGGTACGCGGTGTAGGGCTATTCAATGGATCTGTATCTATTTCAGGTGACTTCTATTTCCTCACAATTACATCGTTCAGTTTCTTAATTATGATGTAAGGTCTTTGTTTAAAATTTGAACATTGTCCTTTTATCCACTTTGAATTGTCGAACTACACACAGACACTATCCTTCAGATGATTTCTAGACTTTACCACCTAGCTTCTCTTTGTATGATCACTGAACTGGTTTATTGTTTTTCAGTAGAACTCAAGTATGCTTTCCAAACGTGTCCCTAATTCTTGTAGATAGTCATTTGGCGAGGAAGACATATCACATGGTCTGCAAATCATGATGTCACTAGGCAAGCAAAGTGTTCATCCAAACAGCATTGTATTAGTACAAACACAATGATCAGTCAGGAACTTCGGAATTTGTAAGTCCCATTCAGTTTGATTCTTGGACATGAATAGTAAATATGCCATTAGATTCAAGATGCAAAGGCTTCTTCCAAGCCTACTGTATTCCAAGATATCTGCCATGGACGACGCTTCTTGTTCTGTAAGGGAAAGTTTTCAGCCATTTTCTGAAATAGTCCATTTTTTACAAATATATATGGTTTATCTTTAGAAGTCTCATGTAACGATCCTGATAAGTCCATAGCGATTTGCTAAAAAGTAGCGCCAACATTACAGCGCTGCTTATTTCCTCTGATTAGAGTTTTTGGTCTCTTTCTTGCTCCGTAAGCAAGAAATAGACCAAATTTACTAACCCATTTTCCTTTTTCATTCAGAAGTTGGTCTCAGAAGAAGCGTTCTATAATCTTGTTTAGGGTTTTCAAAACACAAAATTGTCCTCTATTTGATTACCACGAATAACTTTCATTGCATCTTGTCTGGTTCTTCTCATCTCTTTTTTCATCTGAATTCGTCCGGTTTTCATCATTTTTCTTAGCTAATCATGTCCGATTTCCTTATCGTCTAGTGCGGGTTTCATCTCTTTTTTCGGCTTATCACGTCCGGCTTCCATCTTGTCAAATCGAGCTTTCATCTCTTATCGTCCATAACTCATGCCTTTTCTCCAGGCTTTTACTCTTAATCAGTTTGTATTACCCAGCTGTTAAAATTTCTACATGTGCAGTCAAAGATTCATGAATTTTCTCCATTGCGTTAGACATACATCTAGTTACTGGCATTCATTAGAACTCTCCCACGTTGGGCGCGAATTGTTACGGAAAAAAAAAATTGTAGACTTTCTTCTGTGAGAAGATAGCTCGAAACAGGTGGGTTCTTACAGATCAATGTACTTTATTCTTCGTAACTTTTCGAATCTGTACAACAAAATTGTTATTTCAACGAATATTCTCGAAAACAGTCCTATAACACTGCTAATTCTTCGAATATTTTGTAAACCGTCCAAAGAAGCTCTCACACGTACACAAAAAACACTATTCGACGAATGTTTAAGAACATTCCAAGAAAAATGTCTCTTGTTGTACAGAAGGAAAGCAACGTCTAATACTCTACAGCAAAAATCAACGCAAGCTCACAAACGAAGATTAGTCTCTTGGAGCACGGTCGACAAAGTGCAATCGCTCATAAGAACTCACTGACTCGCAGAAATTTCCTTTTCTCTTTGCGTAAGTCTACTCCTATTTTTACCTTTTGACGATGGGACTTGGCGGTAATTATATCGAGAATATCATGGAAATTTCTAGATCTCGTCTTCTATGCGTCGGAGGGATTTGAAACTTCTTGACACTAGAGTGCTATTTTTCGCCAAATATCATCGTTAAGTCGTTAAATCCAAGTCGCCAAATCAACAAGTTTTTACAAAGGTTTACTTCACTGACAATCAATGAGCTACCCTTCATTTTCATTTTTAATGTAAAATTACTTTCACTGCAAATGTGCAGTTGATACAGGGGAAATGCTTAATCCGTTGTAACAATATATATACGATTGGTGGACTTTTGTAGCTTGTAAATAAAATGGTTACTTCAAACTTAAACAATTTTTGCTACAAATTATTCGGTATTCATTGAATTGTTTCATTATATGAAATGTATAAACAATATATATAAAACTGAGGATTTTTCTTCTCTAAAAAATGTTCAATAAAGTAAGAAGCGCTTGTTGAGAAATTTGGCTTTCTTATTTCAATAGTCCGTCATTTCAATAATGAAGTCTGGAATGGAGGCATTTCAGAAGAAAATACTGTCTAACTTAAACAGGCACATCTTCGATCGATTCTGAGATTAGTTGAGATAAAAAAAAAAAAAAAAAAAAACCTTCCTAAGTACTATAAAAAATTAGCGTTACTTAAATCCGTATGCTAATTTATACCAAACGTAACCAATTACTTTCATTAGTTAACGTGTTTTATTTATAGTAAATGAATAAAAAATAGCTGAACAAATAGATAAATTGGACTGCATTTGATTGTGTTCATTTTCATCGCACTAGAATAACTCAGTGGCCAATAGGCAACTACCTGGTATTAAGGGTAATCAAGTTTTGATACTCCACGGCGGAAAAGAAAGGACTAAAAAAGAAGAAAACATTACTAAACAAGTATGTTGTGGCCACCACATGACTTTCTTCTATATTTTCCAATACAAATTCACCCAGGAAAAATAATTTTTTTTAATTATTATTTAATGATCTGGTGTGTCACTCACACGACTTTTTCTTACCCTGAAATTTAATACTATAAATACAGCTTGCAGATTAATAGGTAAGATAACGAGTACTGTTATGTAAACCTATGTTAAACAATTCATATTAGGCTTCTGATGAGTTTTATATGATAATTAGTTCTGTGTGAGGGGGGCTACAGCCCCCCTCAACCCCCCGTTTCATTAATGCACCTACATTTATATAGAATTTAATTCGGTTATTAAAAAATAATTCTCTTTTTAAAAAATAATTTATTAAAATTATTATTAAAAGAATTATCTTTTATGATAAGGCACACGATTTCCATATTAGAGAAGTAGTATAACACGAAATATCCAAAAAAAGTCCATTTTATTTTCAATATTTAAAAAAAAAAAAAAAGAAAAAGTACGATTTTTTTTTTTTTCGTTAAAAGTAAAAAAAAAAATCGATAACTTTGCTTTAAGTTATCGCAGATCGATGGTTCAACCATTCGTTTTAAAGGTATTGGCGAGCTCTTTTGAAAGATACCCATCATGAAAATTTACTCCCCTCGAGGGGGGACTTCCCCCCCAGGGGGGGAGGCGAGGCTCCTACATACACATTTTTTTTTCCCAGTTAACTATCTCTATTACAAATAATATATATTCGTTTCATTTGGTTTAGTGCAGTCTATAGACGTTAAACTCTACTTTTCTGCAATTTCCCCCATAGACGTAATGTATTAGATTTCTCTTGATTGTCCCTGTACACGAACCATTTGCTTGATCTTAACGAAAAGCTTACTGTAGCGTCCCTATATGATACACATTTAGAATACCAAGTTTGAACTTTCTGCCATAATTTGTTTTTGAGATATGCTGATAACAGACGGACACACAGACACACAAACACACAGACAGACAGACACACAGACATACACACAGACCATTTGCTAAAAACATGATTTTCGTATTCAGGGGACCTCAAAACGTTTAAATATAACAAAATATCGCGTTCGAAAATTTGACCCAAAAACAATACTTTCTCTATCTTATGTGTAAGAGAAAGTAAAAAATTATCTACCATGATAATGTAGACTATTTCCATATTAGAGGAGTAGTATAACACTAAATATCCAAAAAAGTCAATTTTATTGTCAATATTACATGACACTTTTTTTTCTTTTGTTAAAAACGAAAAAATCGATAGCTTTTTTTTTTAATTATTATCGCGGATGGATGGTTCAACCATTCGTTTTAAAGGTAATGGCGAGCTCTTTTGAAAGATACCCATCATGAAACTTTACTCCCCTCGATTGTGGAATTCCCCCCAGGGGGGTGGCGAGGTTCCTACACATACAAAAATTTTTCACAGTTAACTATCTCTATTATAAATAATTCTTCTAAATTTAATAATGATTACTAAAAAATAATTGTCGTTATGCACATTCATACAAAATTTTGTCCTATATCACCAGGTTAAAAATTTAGAAAAAGACGGATGGCAACGCAACCTCTAAGACAATTTTTACCAAAAGTTGATAGGCACTGATGTATGTCAAGGTGCAACTACATACCAATTTGTATGGAATTCTGTGCAGTAGTTCCTGAGATACAGTTGCCACAAAATTTTGTCACACACACACACGGACAGACAGACATTGTCTAAAAATGGTCAAATCGTGTTCCACAGCTCACAAAACGTGTAAATACATCAAAATCCGAGGTCGAAAATTTTTACGAATCCAATACTTTCTTCTATTGAAGATAATATAGAAGAATGTAAAAATAATATTTTTTTAATTTTCAAAAATAATATTATTAATCGAACATATCACTTTAGCAGGAACGATGTAATTGGAATGTAAATTAATGAAAAGTATTTTGCTAGACAATTAAAATATAATAATAATTCTTCATACAACATCATGCAGTTAATATTTGTTTATACATTTTTAAAATTTATATTTCTGAAACTTTCTAGTTTAATGTGTAGTTTTTAGTTTAAATATTGCTTTTACATTTATTTAAATTTTAATTTATTTAAAATATATTTTCTTTATAAAGTTTTCAATACTATATTATTTTTATGTGATTTATATTATCAGATACCGATTATAAAAGTATTCTTTTAAATACGCATAAGAAAATCATGATAGAAAAACTAGTAGAAAATTGAATCTCGGCTTAAACTAGTATATTTTAAATTTCTTTCTTTATTTTTCTGTTTACATTGTTAAGTTATCACTGAAAAAATTCTTTATCGATAAATAAATCTTTAAATTATCGTATCAAGTAACTCGAAAGTCCATGAAAGTAAACATAAAACGTTTTTATATGTCATTTGCATAAATACATATGTATGTATGAAAAAGGGTAAATATCTCAGAAACCAAACTTACATTTGCATAAAATTTCATGGTGATTTGTAACACCTTAAATAAAAAACGCATTTGATACGCAAAAGAGAAACGGATTTTCTTCTTCCAAAATCAATTTTTGTAACTTATACGGTTTCCATACTTCTGTAAACATTGAATTTTAAAAGCTTTTTAAAGGCTGAAATTGTAAAATTTAAGTTTAAAACATTATTATTATTATTATTATTTTAAACTAAAACCCAAAACTTTTTAAGAAAATATTATTATTACTTTTTGTAAGATTATATATATATATATATTTTTTGTTCTTTTTTTTTTTTTTTTTTTTTAATTAATACAAGTTAAAATTAATGAAAAATACTAAATTTTACATCGTGATAATGCTTCGTAAGAGGAAAATATTTTATTAAAATACACACAATTTGTCTGTAATTTTCATTAATGTAGTTAATATGGAATATATATATATATATATATATATAATATATGTGAATAAAATGCTTTAGAACTAGAGATCCTATGATATTCATTTAGTTTTTATTACTATTTTCGATAATTTTTCAGTGAAAGTATTTGTTTTGAAAAAGTTTCGACTTCCAGTTTTCAAAGAAATTACACGATTTTAGATGTCTTGAATAAGATTTAATCAAGTTTAGAAAATATATGTATGTTTGTGTGTTTGTATAATGATCAGAAAGTTTTGCGAAGTTTTGACTCAAGAATTGGTGCACAAAATTTCCTATAAATTTATATGGTTGCACTTTGACATAAATTGGTGCATATCAACTTTTAATGAAAATAGACAAACATGTGGCATTTTCATTTCATATTTTTTTTAAATTATAATATGGCAATATAGGACAAAAATTTTGAATGCTTGTTTCTACAGAGTTTTTTTTTTTTTTTTTTTTTTTTTTTTTTTTTTTTTTAAACAAATCATTATGAAATTAAAAAAAATAATTTATAACAGTTGTAGTAACTTTACTACAAAAGAAGATTCTCCCGAAGGACCTTTAAAATATTATTTAATGTGAACTAGATAAAAATATTTACATATATACAAATATAAAATACTTAAATGAATATAGGGTATCGACATATTTTTTTTTTGTAATTGTCTAATACCATTTGAAATATTGTGGATTTCTTTATAAGTTTAGTAATTATACATTTTTTAAATGGTTATATTTCCTGTTTAGTAGTTTGTAATAGTAATTATACAAGTCATCTAAGTGAAGTCAAAGTGTTATCAGCACTCCTACCGTACTACTTAAGAGAGGACGTATTTTATTTTATTTTATTTTTTTCACCTCTTATGACATGATCAACGACGAGTGGCTATCATGCGTCAACATCCCGTCCGTCCTTGCTATGTTCACTTGCAAGAACTTACAATTTTTTTTTTTTTTTTCAAAGCATATTAAAACTTTAAATTTACAGTTTCACATAATATAAGTAGATAAAAAAATAATAAAATAAATGAATGTAACATAATATCAATATTTAATACAACACATGTTTTATTTTTTATTTATTTTTTTTTTCTTTTTAATTAATAGACAAATTAACTGATTATAATAAACAGAGATTTTCATAATTAACTAAAAAGTTTAGAGTAATATGAATAATAAAGTAAAATATTATGATAAAATAATTACTATTCATTTTATTCCTCTATAGGAAGCACATACAATCTGGAGATAATTTTTAGAAACTCCTTTGGTAGTTTTTATATCTACTAGCCTAACCTTATTATCCTGACCGGTATATAGCTTTATCACGCGTCCTAACAGCCACTTGGAATATTCTCTTCCCTGACTAAAATCATGTTTCCGATTTTTAAATTTTCCTTACCAATCTTTCATTTTCTACGCTGTAGTAAGTTATTTAAATAAGAACGACCCCATCTTTTCCAGATTGGCTGAACTGACTTCGTAATATTTTGCCAAGCATTTAGGCGATTTTTTTTTAACATTAGTTAAGGAGGGTTCAACAACAAACGTTCCAATAAGAAAATGGGCTGGAGTTAAAACCTCTAAATCTTCAATATTTGATGTTAGCGGAGTCAGTGGTCTCGAGTTCAAGATCGCTTCCACTTGAGTAACAAGTGTAAGCATTTCTTCAAATGTAAATTTGGAATTGCCTGCTATAAGTTTAAAATGATATTTAAATGCTTTTATATTTACCTCCCATAGACCACCCCAATTTGGACTCCCTGGAGGAATAAAAACCCATTCTATATTTTCCTCTGAAAACAAGTTGAATAAGGATTCCTCTTTATCTTTTACTAATTTATACAAAACATTTAGTTCTCTGTTGACTCCCACCACATTGGTTTCATTGTCAGAAAACATTTTTTATGATATTTACCCCTTCTCGAAATAAATCTTTTTAACGCAGCTATCAGATTTTGTGAAGTTAAATTACTAATAAGCTCAAGGTGTATAGACTTTGTTACTAGAATGAAAATAGAAACATAAATTTTAATTTTGGGACCTTTCCTTTGATGTTTATTTTTGATTAAAAATGGTCCACACAAATCCACTCCAGTTGAAATAAATATTTTAGCTTAAGTTATTCTTTTTTTTTCTTCTTCTTCTTCTTTTTTCTTTTTTGCCAAGTTTCCCAAATTTTGTAGAAATGTTTTAGAATTTGCTTTAAAACAGATTAAACATCTGTGTAAAATTTTTTTACAAAGATTTCTCCTATTAATGGGCTAATATTTTTGCTTGACCTGAAACAGGAGATGTCGGGGATCAATATGAAAATATTTTTCATATTGATTCCCCTACCCTTTTCTCCCCCCTACCTTTTTCTCCCCTCTACCCTTGTTATACCATTGATGTCCAAAAATGGGGATAAATTAAAGATCTTACTTTTAGATGACGCGTTACCACCATTATTCAATGCAGCCATTTCACTCAGAAATTCTTCCTTTTGTAGCTATCTTAACAAAAAATATACTGTCTTTGTCAGCTCTTTAGATGTCAATGGCCCGATATTTCTATCTAACGGGTTTATACAGAAACCTGAAAAGTAAACTAAATATACGTAATATAGTTAAAATTCCATTACTGAAATTTATCAAAGAGTAAAAAATGTCATTTTTCAAAATTAAAGTCACAAAGTCTTTTGGTTTTAGTTCATGTATGAATTCTTCTCCCTTCGGTTCTAAATATTCTCTATTAAGTTTTACGTTTTTATCAGACATCGAAAAGGGTGGTCCACACCAACACTTATCATTATATAGGAGCTTTTCAGCAGTGAAGCCTCTGCTCAGGTGGACTGAAGTAGTATTTTCTCTTCCAGAACAGTAAAACCAAGTCTCAGGATCTGTCAACCTTGTAATTTCTTAAATTCTGTTTGAAACAAACTGTTTCTATCTTCTCGTTGAAACTTTAATCCAAAATAATACAATTTTAGAGTCTATATAATGAAACACAATATAGTGTGTTTTATGCCCTATGATTTCTTGAACCTTGCTGCTATCATGCTGCTAACACGAACCCGAAGAGCTCCAGTCTGGGTAACGTAATGTTTATTAATGGAGCTACTCTATTTTTTGAATTAACAAGATTTACTAGAACCTCATCTTGTTTTTTAACATTTATGTAAACTGAAACAAGTTTGGATGCATCACAATAAATATATATCTGTATTTTATTTTCACTAGAAGAGTCTAGAACAAGTCTTGGGACTCTAAGTTCTCTAAGGAGTGGTAACTCCTTACACAAAGCCAGCCACTTTTCTAATACATCTGGAGCAAGTTTTCATCCCACATGACCTTTCTATAGAAAAAGTTCCTGCATGACACATTTTATTCGGATAGTAAATGTTGTAATCAACTCCATCGGGTTGAAGATTACCCCGATGGTTTGCGAAATGGTTCTTTTTGTATTTCTTTTGTGTCAGCCAATTCAAGAATTCCTTTAACATCTAAGGTCACAAAATCATCTTTTGTTTGCCAAGATATACCTAATAATTTCGTGTTGTCGCTTCCTCAGTTAACAGAGGTTTCAGTTGGGTAAGTATCGAACCCTTCGTCGGCCACTGTTTCATCAATGATGAATTGTTGCTGAACCATTTTCTTCTTACCATTCTGGCTTCCTACATGATCTTCTTTGCAGAGAGGGAAATTTTTAGTACCTCTTCTGAAGTATCTTGAACAGTTATCAAATCGTCCACATGCATAAATGAATCAAGGTGATGTACGGTTGTTAGGTAATCTTCCCTATATTTTTTATATGATGTTTCACTGTAGCTGCTAATAAAAAAGGGCTCTAATTCACCCAAAAAAGTACTCTGTTAAATCTATAAATATGAAGATCAGGTTTTAAATCAGCACGAGGATTACTATTGGTCCACAAAAATCTTACTGCGTCCTTGTGTTTATCTGCTAAATAAATCTGAGGAAATGCCTGACGAATATCCGATGATATAGCTCTATTGTTGATTCTAAAATTGATTAGCATATCATGAAGATTTGGGAATAAATTTGGACCCGGCCAAAGACAATCATTAAGAGGAAGTTCATTTAATTGATGTGACCCTGCATCAAATACTGTACGCGTAGAAGTTGTGATCCGACCTTCTTTTTTTACAGCTTGATGTGGTAAATAATATATTTGTTTATCATCTTTTATGTTAGGGTTTTCGACTTTTTCAATTATTTCCTGTTTTATGTAGTCCTGAATTATCTCTTGATATCGTACATAAAGATTATTATTTTTCTGAAACCTTCTCCAAAAATTAAAAAATCTCTGTTTTGCAATTGTAAGATTATTGTTGATAATTCAATTTGCAATTGGTGATAATTCTTTTCAGTTTTTACGAAAGGGTAATTCTACTACGTATCGTTCACTTTTATACTTAACTGTTTGTTTGAATATCGTCATAGCCTGATCATCTTCTTTTAAACAGGGATCATCTTTAATTACAAGGGAATGTAGTTCGTTCGAAAAAAATATTTTAAGGTATCATCTATGGAACATTCATTTTTGAGAAGATGGCACGGATTTTCATTATTGTTTTTCATCTCACGTAGACAACCAGCAGCTACCCAACCGAATTCAGTTTCTTTAAATAATAATTCATCGTTTACCCTGTAGACATTATCTTTGATTATTCTAAAGAATATATCTGCATTTAATATTGCTTGAATTTCTTTAGCTTCATCAACATAACTATCTGCTAATTTTAAAATGTCAGGAATTTTGTATTCTTTCTAATTTAATTCCCAAAATATCACTAATCTTTCTTGATAATATATTCTGTTCAGCAGTTGAAACAAAAATTGCATTACACTGGATTAATGTCCCATCATATTTTCGTAAAAATATTTTCACAGTAGATAATAAGACACATTTTCCTTTTTTATTTGAATGATTGCTCAATACAGAATTTGAAGCAAAGATTTACTTTCAGTGTCCATAGGAACGCTTTATTTTGATTATTTCTTTTTGAAATTGGTATTTAATTTTTAATGTTAATGACAACCGGCATCATCTTTGCTTTTCCGTTCCAACGTTTGCGAAAAAATAGTTCTGGAATGTTTTTTTCCACAGGTGCAAACATATTTAGAATTAAACTCATTCTTTTTATGGTTACTTCGCAAACACAATTCATAGAGTTTATGAAATTTAACAAGTTCAAATCTTCTTTGGGGGTTTAATTCTAGGATTTTTTCACATTTAAATATATGATATGAAGTTTTTGAACATATTACGCAATTTTTGTTTTGAAAGCAGTCATTAAGCAAAACAGTTTTCGTCTCAGAAGGAGAAAAGGATTTTTTTTTTCTTTTTTTTTCAGAACCACAATTTCGATGTACCGATAAGAGGACGTTTTCTCTTTGTTCCAAAAAACACATAAATTTATTAAATGTGGGAACCTCTTTCAACTTTGTGAATAATTTGAAGGTCTTTTTTGATTCTAAATCCATTTTTTTAACATTTAAAAACACATCAAATAATTCGTTTTGCTCGTATTTAAGCATTTTTAAAGATCTTAAATTAATTTGAATACAATCAATCATAGAGCGTATTTTTTTTTTTTTTTTTTTTTTTTTTTTGCACTTTCTTTTTGCACTTTCTTTTTCTATTCTTTTAAAATTTAAAATAGAGTGAATAAGTATACAAGCCATTAATCTTTTATTATCATATCGAGATTCCAACACTTCATATAAAGAACAAAATGTGTCAAATATTGATGCAAATTCTTTTATTTCATTTGATTGGGAAGAATTTACGTCATACAGTTTCTGTGACTGACTGAGTTTATCATTAGATGAGACAAGTCATCGGGGGCGATGCATTTAAAAAAATATCTTTAATTTCATGTTCATTTTTAATTTTTTCAAACAAATAGAGCAGTAGATTTAAGAGGTGTGTTTTGTAGCCTTATCCTGATTGAACGAAACGTACCGAAGACTGTTTGAGACAAAAGATGGAATTTATTATTTGAAAATAGGAGTTAAAGCATATTTCTGAGAACTATCTGAATTAAATTTGACATTTTTTCTGATTCCCATGTTGTAAGTTTTCCGTTATAAGAGAATTCAATATTAACAGTAAAACTTTCAGCAAAACCTTCTTTGTTTTATCTGAATCAAAATTGTAAGTTTTCTCTTATTTTTCGTTATTAAATCGATCTTTTTCTATTGAAATCAGATAACAATATCCAAGTCTTATCAATTGTAACTACATATTTTCATTTTTCACCGGTCAAATAATTTTCATATAATAACATGCACACAGTCTTACGCTCAGAAACAGGTTTTGGTGTTAAGCGATCAACAATTTTTTTTTGTCCATGATCATTTTTAAATCAGATTTCATAATATTTTTCGCAATTCCTACAGAAGTGTTCAAAGACTTTCCAATAACTCTTTCAGCAGTTGGAATTTTTTTTTTTTTTTTTTTTTTTTTTTTGAACATGGGGTGCGACTTTAGATTAAATAAGCGGTGTACATATTTTTGTTGGTTATGCATTTTTTCGCTTTTTCCTAGTATAATGCAAAATTTGAAATTTCTTTAAATTTTTGTTATTTATGTCCTTTATTTTACAAATAGACGTTTTCAAATCCACGCTTTTTGCATCTTTATTTCATAACCGAATAAGGGTATTTCTATTTAGAAAGCTCTAAAAGATACCATTCGGTTCATTGCTTATTTCTTAGTGACATTTTAAAGCAAAAAAAAAAATATTTTTAATGATGTAGAAGATAATTAAATTATCGAACCATTAGACCGGCGTAGGTTATCCGGGTCTGTACCAGTCACCACGCATTTACTAGTTTTGAGAGCATAATCTGTAGGCTATTTCTGTAGCTTCATGCATTTTGGATTATCTATGTATTATCTACGCATAAGATAATCTCTTCGTTTAAAGATACAGAATAGAACTCCAAAAAACAAAATTACTAAAATATGTAAAAATTCTGAATTAGCTCAAAGTAAAAAAATCTAAATTAATAACATGAAGTCATTATTCGTTAATATGGTGCTGTTTTAAAACTATTTTACTTATTTTAAATTCTAATAAAGAAGAACATGTACCGATTTTTTATGATTTTTTTTTTTTTTTTAATGTTTGTAATTTCATATATATATATATATATTTTTATTTTTATAGAAGAAAAATAAACGACCAAGTTACAAAAAAAAAAAAAAAAAAAAAAACCTTTGTTTATTTTCCAGCTTATGTTATTTCTAAAATATTAGAAGTTTATTAATGTTTGGAAATTTCCCAAGGGCATATCTTATTTTATGAAATAATATTTTTCATGCCAAACATACATTTTTCCTTAGCTAAAATAAACGTAATGCCTAAAAAATAATTTTCTTATTTTCAATCAAATAAAATTTTGTTTTCAAACTCAAATATTTGATAATATAGAAACAAAGGAGAATGATATGAATTTTTCTGCTTTAACAAAAATATATATTTTAATATATATCTATAAGAAAAAAAAAAATATCTATTTGTTTTGGACAAGAGCATTTTTTTTTTTTTTTTTTTTAGTTTTAAATAAATAAATAATAAAACAATGTTTGATGAAGACGGGGATCGAATTGAAAACCTCGTTCCTTCAAGCTGAATATTCTGGTATTGAGCGACATTTTCTTAATCGCCAAGTTTGTTTCATCGTTTTGATAAAAGAAGCTAAAAAGCGTATGGTCCTACCTTGCACATAGAGGTTGTCGCACAAAATTTGCATTCAATCCTGTGTTTTCGACCACTTTTCTCAATTTAAGATTGGTTTGGTTTCAATAGGAGATTTACTGATTCATTTTTTTCCACTTATAAGAACTGTAGGACTCTAAAAATTTCACGTTAGTTTATGCTCACCCATAATTTAACTATTATTGGACACACACACACAAACACACACACAAATACACACACACAGACACACACACACACAGACACACACACACACACACACACACACACACACACACATATATATATATATATATATATATATATATATATATATGTTTTCGACCACTTTTCTCAATTTAAGATTGGTTTGGTTTCAATAGGAGATTTACTGATTCATTTTTTTCCACTTATAAGAACTGTAGGACTCTAAAAATTTCATTAAAAATTAAGTCTACTAACTCTCCGTTTAGGTTAAAGTGATATACGTCATTTCTCTTATGCGTAAGTACTTTAACATGTTTTTACTATTCAGTGAAATTTACTTAAATGGTAATTGTGACAATAAATTATACGTAATACATCTAATTATTAAATTCATTGTTGGTATTTTCATCTTTCTCTCATTTGCTGAGTATTGTAAAGGAATTAAATAATTTAATATATATATATATATATATATATATATATATGTATGTATGTATGTACACTTTATGAAACATTTCAGAGGAATTTATAGAAAAAAAACACACACGGGGAAATAGAAGATTTAATTAAAAAAATAAAATACAAATTCAAATAATAGGAACATACAATTTTAAAAACTCATCAGGTCATTGATTTAATATTGTACAATTGTTTTTTGAATTTCTCTGTATATGTTAGAACATACTAAACGAATTTACAGATAGCAATATCCAATTAATCTACAGAGAATGAAAGCAACTAAATAGGAATGTAAGACGTATTTAATCCAAAAATTAATAGGAAGGTCAATAAAATAAGAAAAAAAAAATACTGCGTAATTACAGAAAAAAAAAAAAAAAAAAGGCTACATAAATTTTGTTAACTAACAGGTTTAACATGTTTAATTCTTTGAAAGCTCAAGTTAAAATATTGATAGTCGTAAAAAAAATAAACATATAAGTAAATAAATGGTCGTAAAGACAGGAATTTTTCCTTTTTTTTTTTTTCAAAAATGCACATCATAGATGAAGATACGAAATATAGTTGAACTCACGGGGAAAAAATGGAGTGCTGCCAATCATGTTTGGTAAATTAAAGAACGATCGCAAATGAAAATATTTAAAATAAGTAAAGAAATAAAGAAAAAAAAAATGAAAAAAAATGAGAGATTAAAAACTGAAATAACTGTTCTTTTCTTTTTCCAGTTGATAAAGATTAATATATAAATATTTTTAAAATATTTATTTTTTAGAAATGAGGGCCTATTAGTCTCAGACAGCGATTTTTGCGTTGTCGTTTTCGATAGTTGGACATTTGTCGAAATCATTTTTCGATAGTTGGACATTTATCGAAATCTAAAATTTATCGATAATATAAATGAATAATTTGAAAGTGATGTTATAATTGGGAAGAAAAAAAATCTAATAGTCCTCCGTCCTAAACTGAATTCTGCTTTTGCCCGAATTTCATCAAACTCTTTTTTTTTTTTTTTTTTGAAAGAAAAAGAAAAGAAAATTAATAATAATGAGTATCGTTACAAGAGATATCGAAAACGTTTTTTTTTAATAATTTTGAATTACGAAATAAATAGTGCGCGTGCAATAATATAAAATAAAAATAAATATAAATATAAATTTAATGATTTGATTTTTATATAAAACACGATCGCGTGCTATCTTAAAAAGTAGATGTAAAATTTAAAGTTTAATTTTCTTGGCAACAATTATAAATTTAAATAAATAATTTAATGAAAGTTTAGAAGTTAGAATTTCTAATTATTTTTTTTTCCCAGAGCAGTGTTATCTGTGTAATATTTTTGTTAATCCTGGAAGACGATTTTTAAGTTTTTCCGTATTGGAATTAGATTTTTACTTTTTCAAAAATTTTGAACGTAGTTTGTTTCTAGTGGAAGAAGACACATGCATGAAACTTAAACCTCTAGAAAACAATATTGTTTATTGTATGTGTGCCAGTGGTGCGTATTATACAGAAGTAAATAAGTATTTTACAGAATTATTACATAAATATTTAATTTAAAAGAAAATATAGTAATTGTGTAAAATATATCTTAGTATAATTTGATTAAGCTGACTTCACTTATTTGACTTGGTGTCAACGATTAAACTCAGATAAGACATCAACTTCGTATAAAAAACACATATATAGTCTTTTTTTTTTTTTTTTTTTTTTTTTTTTTTTTTTTTTGTCGTGCTTTTTAAGTATTTTTGTAAAGTGCTTATAAGCACTATATTTATTTCTTTAAATTGAAATGTAACAATTTTTTTTTTTTCTGGAGGGGGAAAAAACAGAAACTTCTGCTTACATTCTTTGTAAACAACATTTAATTTAGTACGACAAGACTTGTTTAAATCTATTCTTCCATATAAAGGCATGATGCTTAATAAAAATTGAAATGTTATTCAAGCAATTTCTAATTATATTCTTTAAAAGGCTTCTGAATATTTTTGTGCGACATTATCATTCTTAATGCTAATTATACTATATACAATAGAGTGCGTTTTTTTTTTTTTTTTTTTTTTTTTTTTTAATACATACGAATAATATATTTCAATTTCATTAAGATTTGAGCAAAATAAAGTTTTTTAAATATGGTTTATAGAAATACCTCTCATAGAACACAATGATTTGAAATACTTTCGGCTGTCCCTGTATGCAAATCAATGGTGGCATTTATTCCATTTTTGATAGGGTACATCCGATATTGAACTTTAATAATGTATACCAGTTTCAAAGAATTCCATGAATGTTTAAGGGAGTTAGATTGTGGACAAATAGACAAACCGAAGTCTTAACCCTTTCAAAGTTGCTAGAAAGTGCTCATTTTTAACAAAGTAAATTGAGATATTTTTGTGGAGCATGAAAGACATTTAAATTGTTTTGAATGTTTTGAAAAATAATTTTAAATTTGGAATAAATAAAATTTGTTTTGCATTTCTTTTATCTATATAAATTTATACTTCTCTTCTGTTTTCGAAATAGAGGAAATAGAAATATGCAAATTCAATAAGTTTGGCAAAGCAGAGTTTCTGCATATCACGATGTTGAAATCTTGAAGTTTTAAAGATGTTTGCTTTCTGCCTTTTTATTAATCCTTTTCCATAAAATCTCGTATGAAATAAAGTAGGATGTTTTAGAATATGTTTTTAAATTTGAAATAAGTAATATATATCATGTGCATATCGTTTCATCTCTACAATTCCATACTGATAGATTTTATATCCCATCTTTCAAATAGCGGTTTAAAAAAAGTATGAAAATTTAGTAATAATTTAGCTGCTGTATATCCTGAAGAGTTAAAGATGTTTCCTTTTCATTAACTATTTTACATAGAAAATTGTGAATATATAAAAACATATAAAAATTGCAAAGCACAAAGCGATAAAGCCAAGAAAAAGCTATATGTTTTTTTTTTAGAAAAATTGTCTACGAAATATTTATGAAGATTTGTTAGGTAAAAAATCACACTATTTCATTCGCATGTATTTAATTTTCAAATTTTATATATATTTCAAAATTTAATAATTTTTCAAGAACTTTTTATTTATTTTTCTTATGAAAACACTCTACTTAATCATTTTCCATTCCCACATGTGATTTCAGTTATGAATACTTTCGTACATTTTTCTCTTTTATTAATATTGTTATTATTAATTATTGACTGAAATATTTATTTTATGCACTCGGTGGCGCGTTCAGCATTTATTAAACAAAATGAAAGCAGTTATTCATTTAGGTATTCAAAAACAGAAGTAATGAAAATTATGAGCTTACCATTTCTGTTCTGAGGAGTCGGCTGTCCCATTAGCTTGTAGCTTCTTCTGAATATTTTATTCTATATTACAATTGTTAATATCTTCTCTGAAAATAATGATATGATTAATTGTTTGAAGAAACACCATTGATACCATCTTTTGATTTTAACTTGTATATTTAATGAAAAAAGAAAGTAAAAGTAAAATAAAAAAGAAAGGAGCGAGAAATGATCTCACTTTACATATTAAAAATTAAACACTAACGGGGCCAGAATCTATTCCGATGAAAACATACAGGTGTGGAGTCACGTGGTACAGTTCTAATAATAGTTCTTCACCCCTTTAACTACGGGGGCAATGAAAAAGTCGGGAGGGGGAAAACGGATACTCTTTTGTTTTTCGTTAAGTTGCATTTTTGGAATAAAGAAGTCTTTCGAGTTTGAAGTTTTCTGTCAGCCCTCCTCAAATGAGGAATACGGTCTTAATTCCAAATTGTCGCGATGTTTCAGAAAAATTGGCTTAGGGGAAGGTTTCGTCATCACGTCTGCAGTCATTAATTTACTCTGCAGATATTGTAGAGAAATTGTTCCATTTTCACACAGGTTTTTCACGCAGTGAAAACGAATATCGATGTGCTTGGAGCGTGCTGTGTGTTTGGGCGATTCAATGATTTTGATGGTTGACTGATTGTCTTCGAATAATTTTATGGGCAATACCTGTGGTAAGTCAAGGTCCTCTAGTACCCTGGTGAGCCATAATATCTCTTGTCCAGCATTTGCGGCTGATATGAATTCTGCTTCTGCAGAGGACAGAGCTACACACGTTTGCTTTTTCGATGTCCACTGGATTGGTGTCTTTCCTACTAAGAATAGGTTTACTGTCATCGATTTGCGATCAGATTTATCACCGGCCCAATCGGCATTGGCGTAGTAGGTTAGGACAGGTTTTTCCTTTCCACTTATAACCAAATTTAATTCTTCAGTGGTTTTCAAATAACATATTATCTTTTTCGCAGCATCCCAATCTTGCTGCCTGGGCTTCTCGTTGCGTCTACTCAGAATATTGACAGCTGCTGCAATGTCAGGTCTAGCGATATATAATAGGGATCCGATGGCTTGTCTGTATTTTGTATTGTTGTTTAGTAGATTATCGTCTGAGGCATTATCCAGATAGCCAGGATTCATACGTATATTTGTGGGCTTAGCATTTTGAAGATTGAATTTTTCTACGAGTTCTTTAATTTTAGATCTTTGGTTTATAAAGTATTCTCCTTGTATTAAAATTAAGCTTTATAACCGTTTTCTGAAACAAATAAAATGAAACAATATAAGCTTTTTTCTAGTTTTTAAGTAGAACAAAATTAATTTTAAATTATTGAATAATGAATTAATATTTAGTGTGAAGAAAAATATTTAAATTAAAAAGTATAGCTAAGAATAATATCGAAAAATGAACAGAACTAAAAAGTAAGAAATAACAATTTAAATATATATATATATACATATACTAGCTTACCTGTTGCGCGTTGCAGCGATCTCAGAAGAAAGAAAATTCAAGGAAACTCGAATTTTTCTTTCTCCCCCTGTAAAAAACTATAAACGCTAGATTCATCAGAATTTATATAGTTCCTGCGACGGTGACTCATAACATGCGCATAAATTTTCTACTCAGAGGATCGAGGGATTTAGACGCTATCGCACTTTAAAAATTTGAGACCATAGACCATAATGGTAAAAAACACATTTTTGTGTCTCTGTAAAAAAAAGAAAAAAAAAAAACTATAAGTGCTAGATTTACCAAAATCAATAGGATCCGTGCTAAGGTGATATAGAACACACGTACGAATTTTCAGTCTGTTCGAACAAGTTTTTAGACGTTATCGTGTTCACTCACATACATACCTACACAGATTCATCATTTTAAAAGGAGTAAATATGAATTCAGGGGACCTTAAAACGTTTATAAATATCAAAATCTCAAAGTCGAATTTTCGACATGGTTACAATACTTTCCTCACTATAGTGTTCATAAAGCAAAAGTGGAATTAGTTTTTGCATTTTTTTTTTTTAAACACTGTTATATCTCCATGGATATATGTAGTAGACTCATAAAAGTTTATAAAGTTAATGAGAAAAATTCTTATAATCAAATGCTACAGCCAAAACACATTTAAAGCATTAATTTTTACAGGATGACCCAATTCATTTTGAATTTTGTTTAATTTTTTACTGGACCCCATTTCCTCTTCAGGACATAAATTTTGTTGAAACATATGAAGTAGGGGGAAGAGTGGGGTACAATGGACCAATTTTGGAAATTTTAGGTGTTTACTCACAAAGTAATAATTTCTCGCTATTGAAAATATGTGTGCATATTACCTATATAGTGTGTCTTATGTTGCACTCAATCAAAAGCAATAATTATGTTTACTTTTTATAATGTAATTTTTTTTTATATCAACTGAAAAAATGGACCATTGTAATCCGACCGCGGGGTACAATGGTCCATATAATGGTGTACTATGGACTACTGTTGAAATTTAAAAAGCATACAAATGTAGTATGTTTTTTAATAGTATAAAATGTACAATACATTATATTTGTTTATTTATGTCTTCGATTCATACAAATAATCTGAATTAATGAACATTAAAATTAGAAAATGATACGCCAAACAATTTTTGTGTCACTGGAAATCAGCTATTTTCTTGTGAAATTGTAGGGTCTCGAAAACTTATCATTACAATAGCTTGGAAATTTAAGGGCGATATAGCAACACTCTCAGGAAAAAAATGTAGCGATCTTGATTAAGTTTTCGTTGCACGAATCTCACAAAAACAGATTATTTATCTTTTATTTCTGTGACTAAACCAACCAAATGTAAAACCGTCTTTTTCGTCAAATTTATTTATATTATTATTTTTTTAATTGCATCATTTAATTTAGTTTGTTATAGCTGTATGATATTTGTAAAAATAAAAAAACACCAAAGTAACTGAATGGTTATTAAAAATAAATAAGAAGAAGCCTCAAAGTAAATTGCTTTCTTATTACTCTTTGAAGACATAATAGATCGAATTAAGGTTAACTCTGAAATTTTTATATATAATTTGTAGCTAATGCTTCAACAATGCAAATTTCGTATATTAATTTATTATGGCAGAGGACATATGTAGGGCAGACATAGTAAATGGATGATGGACCATTGTACGCCCGTTTCTTAGTGGTACTACGCCTGGACCTCTGAGAGAAAATGTTTAAAAATAATAACAAATCCTTAAAAAAATATTTTAAAGAGATTAAATATAATAATTGATGATCTTAGCTCTTAACACTGAGAAAAAAAAAAATACACCGCTTTTCTCTAGAATGAATGAGTGGCCAATTTCCAAATCCCTTAACTAGAAATATAGATTTCCGAGCTATGCACATAAGACACGCCAATAATCTGAATAGACGAAATTATCGAAAATTTCTAGTGCAGATTTCTAGATGGTGAAACAATACTCTGAATACTCTAAATATTCTGAATCATTTATATTGCGAGAAATTCTCGCTTGATTTTCTAGTGCAGATTTCTAGATGGTGAAACGATACTGTGAATACTCTATGCATTCTGAATCATTTATATTGCGAGAAATTCTCGCTTGATTTTCTAGAATTTGGCAATAAACCAAGATTATAGTTGCAAAAACCCGCCTCTTGTAGTCTCATTTATTTGCAGAGATTTTTAAGTAACTTTGCCCTCGAGAATATAGGTAAACGCTCTAGAATTCTAAAAGAGGCTTCTAGAATGCGCTTTCCAAGGGGGACTATAATTTACAAGGATGGCATGGATCTATTCCTTCTAGAGCCACAATTTGATTCTAGATGCCAGTTACAGAATTTTTTCTCAGTATACTGTGCTAAATAGTCTGTTCCAGATCATAATTCCTGAAAGAAGAAAAGAAAAAAAAAAATTAACAAAAATATTTACCTTTGGCTACCATGAACTAAACTTCACGAATAAAATGGCTAAATTGTTCGTTAGGCATGAAGTTGCTGGTTAAGATTCATCATTGCAGTGCTGCTATCTATGTACCAAAATATGAACCATAAAAATAAATAAATAAACAAATTATATGGAGCGTTCCATTGTACCCCACTCACCCCTAACAAGTTCTTTCACTACCAAAGTTTCAAGATGATTCCTTAAAAACTTTTTCAGTTTTTTGACAAAACGTCTAAATTCGGAAGTGTCCAAATACTTATTGGTAGATAGTGTATTATAATTGGCAATACAGAGTGAGTTTGACATAATCTGCCAAACGAAAGGAGATGGTACAACAGCCCAAGGGGAGCATAACACACCATAGAAACCCTGTCCTATCTCTAACCGTTTCCGAGTTAGGGTAGATAGAAGAAAAATCTGTTTTTTATTCAACCCGTCTGAAAACCCCCAAATTTGTGAGCTTTCTGAAAGACTTACACGCAAAATAAGCACATATTTGGAAAGAGCAGACAAAATCCTATCGGGTAACACCATTTACATCAAGATACCTTAATTTGACGGCGAGCTACAAACGCTAAAACAATGGCGAAGTTTAAAATCGAGTTGTCGCCAAATTATTTAACCCGCACTTCTGAAAACACCATTCATGCTACAGTCGGTCAAATTTATTAAAACTTCTCCATTCCACAAGCTTCAGAGTGAGCCCACAATAAACCATATCGGTGTTCTAGTTCAGGAGAAATTTAGCGTTTTGTTTGAAATACATTGATCACTGAACTCAACGTCCGTCGAAGAGGAGACTCACGGGGTGTCATGGTCATGCAAAAAAAAAAAAAAAAAGAAAAAAAAAAGAAAAAAAAAAAGACAAACAAGAGAAGTAGCAGTTGTATTAAGTTTACAAACACAATAGAATGGAAACAAAAGAAGCAAGACGTTTCTCAAAAAAAAAAAAAAAAAAGAAGACGTATCTTACGTTTATGATTAAAGCACATAAACGTTCGAAGGTATGTGTAAAATTTAGTGCCGCTGCTAAAATTGGTCACCCCCACACCTGATACATGCCCTTGCCCGCTTACGAACGGAAACCACAGTAGCTGTTAGCGAAAGCTCATCCCTCAGTTTTACTATTGCATCATCAAGTCGGCTGCATAAATCTTGCAAACTGGCAACTTCTGTGCAAACTTCTTGCTTCAGGAAATCTCAAACAGAGAAGTCCAATGGAGTGAGATCTGGCTACCTAGGTGGCCAAGGAATTGGTCCATTACGACCAATCCATCGCGGATACTGCTGAGTCAAGAAGTCCCGAACGGCATTGGAAGAATGTGGAGGGGCCCCATCGAGTTGGAAAATGATTTCTGCTTGTTGGGGTACAGGAAAGACATCATGTAATCTTGGAAGATGATGTTCCACAAACTCCAAATATGCATTTCTTGTCAGATGACCTTGGAACACATGTGGACCTATCAAGCGATCGCCAACCACTCCAAGCCAAACATTTAAGCTGAATCGCGTCTGGAACGATGAGTTTCGTGTTACAAATGGATTTTGTTGAGCGTAATGATGCCAGTTATGCAAATTTAACATGCCATCCGGAGTGAAAAGTGACTCATCTGTCCACAGTATCGCTCTAAGGAAATGATATTCCTCAATATCTCGCTCTCAAAGCCAGCGGCAGAATGTTACCCGTTTTTGGAAATTTGAGCGGCGTAATTCTTGTACCGGTGTGAAGTGGTATGGATGATACTGGTTTTTGCGCAAAACATTCATCCCTTTACTTTGAGAGATTGCACCTTCTCTCGCAAGTATGCGTGAACTCATATTTGGATTTTCCTCCACTCGGTCGAATACGGACTCCTCAGCGGTGACGGAGCAGCAACCATGGCCCCTTTCGTACAACCTACCGAACGACCCACTCTCCCCAAGCCTTCGATGAATTGCGGCAAATACAGCACGGTTGGCGATGTGATAACGTAGACGGTACTCTTTCTTCGGCTCTCGAGAGTTACCATCGCGAAATCCATACACAAAATGCATATCTGCGTACTCTTCATTTGTAAAACTAGGCATAATTGTTTACAGGTTGGAAAGCATGACAATTTGATCCCTGTGATGACTTCATTTGAAAATAAAATTCAGAAGGGTAAACAAAAAGGGATAAAATTTACATATTAATTTACAAAAGTAGAAGAAAAAAAGTGCTACGGAATAAGAACCAACTTGGTTAATTCGTACCATTGTAGGAAAAC
The DNA here is from genome assembly GCA_963930645.1 of Salticus scenicus. Taxonomy (NCBI): domain Eukaryota; kingdom Metazoa; phylum Arthropoda; class Arachnida; order Araneae; family Salticidae; genus Salticus; species Salticus scenicus. Next base: position 152,786,312 of record OZ005652.1, on the reverse strand, counting down.
ATACTGAGTATGAAGTAAGAGAGAGCAAGTAGACTTGAGAGCAGCGTGAAAAGAATCGGCAGAGCTCAGGCAAAGTCCAGAAAATGCTAAAGCAATAAGCAGCATAAAACGTGAACGAAGCTGACGAGCTAATGAGCTGTTACAGATTGACTCGCCTTTTGTACCCGCGAGTGGGATGCGCACTTAGGAAGGTTGGAATATATCACTAAGAGTCCATATGCTCATAGTCACGAATTTGCATACGCTCTATTTACTTACCATTGTTTCGTTTGCCGAATTTCGACGAGCACCATTTTCAGTGATTTTTTCAAACAAAAGGCTAAATTTCTCCTGAACTTGAACACTGATATGGTTTAATAAAACAGGAATAAAGTACTACGTCAGAAACGCCAAAGAAAAATTATCTGCACCTCAATAATTTTTCTTTGGCGTTTCTGACGTAGTAGTTTATTCCTGTTTTATTATTCCAACGCCAAGTCTCCTGCTATTACCGATATGGTTTATTGTGGGCTCATTCTAAAGCTTGAGGAATGGAGAAGGTTTTGGTAAATTTGACCGATTGTAGCTTGAACGGTGTTTTCAGAATTGCGGGTTAAAGAATTTGGGGACAACATGATTTTAAACTTCACCAATGTTTTAGCACTTGTAGCTCGCCGTAAAATTAAGGTATCCTGATGTAAATAGTGTTACCCGATAAGATTCTGTCTGCTCTTTCTAAATGTGTGCTTTTTCTGCGTGTAAGTTTTTCAGAAAGCTCACAAATTTGGGTTTTTCAGACTGGATGAAAAAAAAACAGATTTTTTCTCTATCTACCGTAACTCGGAAACGGTTACAGATAGGACAGGGTTTCTATAGTGTTTTATGCTCTCCATGGACGATACTATCACCTCTTTCCGTTTGACAGATTATGTCAAACTCACCCTGTATATTCAGATTTAATTAAAATTCTGTGGATAACATTTCAGATACTACCTAATGTTTTAATTCTAATATTTTAAAAATCATGCATTTTAAAATGTGATTATTCAATGTTATGCGAAAAGTTACATTTATAAAGTTTAGATTTTGGTTTATAGGCATTGAAACTAATATGGAGAGAATTACTAGTTTGTTCATTGCATTGAATGGGACATGCATTATATTTCTTCAAAGGTATTACATTAAAAGCCTTACCAAAATTTAACAAACTACATTAACAATATAATTAACAAAATTTGCTATTTATAAGCTAATGTTCATGTTAGACAAGTAAATGACCTACCGGTTTGAAGGATTATTTATGATTGGGACAAGAACATATGAAATTGTTTAAGGATCCAGTAAGATCCCATTAAGTTATCTAGTACCGAGCTATAGACCAAGTATTACTAAGGGCTAATGTGCGAATATCTAAAATGTTGCTCAAAACAACCATATTTATTTTTTTAATTAAATATAACAAAATAGTGCAGATATTAAAAATGTACACTCCTAAGAGAAGAAGCCTTTACAAGCTCTAATGCGGTAAACGATCTAAGGGATTTTTTTCCTCCTATCGTCTGGAAATAAACCTTTCAGTAAGTTGAAAGGAGAAAAAATAAAATGAACCTTGTGATTAACAGAGAATGTGACAATGCGCTAAAGATGACCACTGTGAGTGGTTAAAATATTTTACACTTGAGAAAAGCCAAAATGATTTTTTTTTACGTTTTTAATCTGCGTTTTTAATTCGTTTCTTACGATTTTTAGGACATCTACAGGAAATTGGCTCTAATACATGTTTACTATGGATTTGTAGTTACTCTCAAATGCCGATAGATATATATACCAATATTTCGTAGAGGTGAAAGAATGTTTAAAATTATTGTACCAGATAAGAAACCATTTGCTTTGTAGTAATAAAACTAATTTATTAAAAAGCGCGTAAATATTTTTAAAGTCAGTTTTAATGGTATATTTTGAATTAAAATAAACATCGGGCATAATACTTAAAGACAAACTACTGATTTTGGAACTCATAGTTATTTAAAGTATTATGTATCTTTGCGTGGAAGATATTAATTATTTTTTAAATGTGTTAAGTCATGTAGAATTGATTTGCATGCTACTAAAATATTTTCTTTTCACAGAAGATCTGTTTTAAGTAATTTCCCTAAATTTAAATCAATACGGTTTTTTATAAGAAAGTTCATTGTGTTCACATTTTTTTAGGGGGTAGGGATTGAGAATAAAAGGTAGTTTTAAAAAAGTTTGAGAAAATTAAAAACGGTTGTATAACGTATCTGAGTATGAAATAGCAGCGTATTAAAAATGCATTTTCTTTCCAGAGGGATCATTTGGGCTCATATGACGGACGAAAAAAGTGTAGTGATGGCATGTTGTTCAACGTGTCCCGTAATTCTTAATTGATCTGGGAATCTTTCAGAAAATAATACAGATACGCTGTACAGCCTGTCCGTTGGTAGTACCACTAAAAGGATGAGCGTTATCCTTTTTGAAAATAATTCCTTTGAAAACTGCTTGTAAGTTATAGCACAACCAAGTATGAGTATGTGACTATGACTTTTAAATCTGCTATATTGGGTTAACGATAATGCTTCCATTGCCAAAATGAATTGCTTCATAGATCAAATCATATGTAATCATAATATAGCTTGTGCATTTTGTTTGTTTTGCGGAAAGTTTAATTTTCATAATCATAAGGCAAAATTCCAAAGAAAACTTTACTCTCTCTTGTAGTTACAATTTCAAAACATTAGAGATATTCACTCCGCTGTGATTTAAACACCACTTACTGCAGTATGTTGATATACTGTAAGAATTTTCACAGGTAAATACCGATCAGTACATACCGAGGTGTTCAAGGGACTGTCTTCAAAAATAATATTACTCTACTATGGCGTTTTTCCCTGAAAAAAGAAAGTTACCCTTAATGAATAAAAAATCATAATCTTTTAACAATCTGTTACAAAGACCAGTACTTCAGATTTTTTTTTCCCAAAGAAGGAAGACTGTCATTTATTTAGCAATAAAATGGTTGAGTTTATTTGGCAATGAAATAGTCGAAATTTTCTGAAATTTTCTGGGTCTAGGAAAGAGGGTAGATGAGAGCTTGCAATCAATCTGTCTGTGATATAGACACACTGTGCTTGAACTACGATATTTGTTCTGGTTTAAATGTTTTATTACGATAGCAGGAAATCTCCCGTCACTATTCCAATCAACGTAACAGTCAAATTTTGCGATAAACTTATAACTGAACTGGTAATTTTTTTCTATCGTTTGGTAAACCAGAGTCAACTACAACAAACATTAACCGTTATTAATATGACTGAACAACTACTTTAGACTCGAACTAAAAATATAAGGCACCTACACGACAAAATGAAGGTCTTTTGGATGGTTGCTTTTAAAATTGTGGCGACTAGTTTATAATTGTACTATATTTACACATTTGAATTGGATCTTTTTGCGTGTACTTGAACTTCGAAATTAAAATTTAACCAATTATTATTATTATTATTATTATTATTATTTTAGTACTTGCTTTTTTTTTTTTTTTTTTTTTTTTTTTTTTGTATGTGTGTGTGCATGTTTTGGGGATTATCTTTCCTTATTCGGATTTATTTTATTTACAAAATAAATATTTACACAAAGCGTTTAGAAGAATATTTTCATTTATTTATTTATTTTTATTTATTTATTTATTTATAATATTTATGATTGTTAAAAATATTATTTCATTTTTGAGAAGGGTGCCTATTAAAAATGTATAATACTATTATTCATTTCGAGATACTTTCAAACTACAAACTTTCGCTTAAAGAAATGCAATTAAAATTGTACTTCGTTAAAAAGAATAAATAAATAAATAAATAAATAAATAAATAAATAAAAATTCATTAATGAGAATATTACTTTAAATGCTTAGTTTTATAAGAAGTTTATATTTAGACACATTTAAATTTTACCAATATCCTTAATAATGTCTTATATAAATAAATATATAATAATAATTAATTGCTTATTACACGCAAACATTTCATTTGGAAAACACGTACATAATTTAATTAGAACAAATATCGATTAACGTATAATAACAAACAGCTTTTTTGACATTTTTAAAGGTAAATATCGGTAAATTGATTTTCTAACTTTGAACCAGAAGATTAATGATCAGAAATGTTTAAGAAATATTTAATGATCCAAATATTTACTGCAAAATAAAAAATACCGTCTCTAGCTTACATATTTTTCATAATGAATTTTTTGATAATATATTCATTCTATATATAATGGCAGAAATGAATGTAAAATATCCTTTTTGTATTACAGTATTTTAGATTATAATCTAATGGGTACTTGAAGTAATTCTTGTTTTTTGTTGGACTGATAAGACATATTTACTCTAATAGAATCGTATAAGAAAATTTACAGAAAGAAGTGTCTTTCGGTATCTACAATCTTTATACATTTTTCAGGTAACAAATGGATTTCGTGATTGAAAAAAGAAGGGTCATTTTGAGGTAATTAACTCATAAAAACTGTTTTAGATATCTTTAAATCATGCGAATTGTTGTTCAGAAAAGCCACGTTGCATAGACCGTAAAAATAACAATCGGAAGGAACGATGTCTAGTGAATATGGGGGGGGGGGAGTAGAGTAAGACATTCCATCGACCGACGTCCCTTTAAATTTTCTTTCACTAGCTTTGGAACTTGTGGTTTGATACTGTCGTGAAACATAATAGCTTTCTCATTGCTCTAATTAATTTTCGGATTGTCCTTAAGTGCGTGAATCAAACTGAATAATATTGACTCGTAGCGTTCAGATCTAACTGTTTAACAAGTTTTCTACATCTCATCCTACACCGCCCATACTTAATTTCACCAAATGCACAGTTTATCTTTCTCGCCATTATGACGTTGACGTTGTTGTTGATGTTATATGATGCCAATGATTTCTTGATTCAGATTGCTATTCAAATTTAATTTTCAGCGCCAGCCACAATGCCATGCAAAATTTAATTATATTTTTGCCTTTGAAGACACATTTCACGAGTGATTATGTGTTCTGGAATGTTTCTTTCTCTTGCTGTCAATTCCACTGGTACCTAGTTTCTCAATTTCTGAATCACCCCCATTGCTTTGAAAGTTTTACTAACAAGAAAGGTCTCCATGTGCGCATACTCAGAAAACTTTCAAAAAATTACATAAGGCTTTCAGATAAAGTTTTGTATGTTTATAAAACAAATATATATTTCCGCTCAGTCGGCATATACTGCCCTTAAAACAAAAATGAATATATGCGTTTGATGGCTATTGATCGATGTAATTAACGTAATTAAATCTAGAATCATATATGAATAGCCTTTGTTAATCACGGAACACTCAAATAAACTTAAAATTTATTTGAGATTTGCGTGTTATAGTTTAAAATGAAACATTATACACCCTTTATTATATTACGTATTAAAAAAAAAAGAAAAAAAAAAAAAAAGCATAAAAGTTTACATATGAAGAAATACACATTACTGTTTTCTGAAAGCATTTTGTACGTTCGTAAAAAGTCGACTAAGATCCATTCATTTAGAGAAAAAAAAATAAACTGATTAAATTGATTTAAACTTAATATAAAGGATTAAGCTTTAGCATATCATGCACATTGGTATCAAAAATATGCAGCTTTTCCGTCATTAATTTTATGTTTCCTGAGCTGGATAAATTTACCAAAAAAAAATATTTTTTTTCAATACTACGTGCTAAATTACTTTACATAAATTAACTTCAAAAAATACATTTTTATAACTGTGATTTTGTGAAATATTTATATATACAATGTTGATTCACTCAAATTAAAAAATAATTTTTAATGGAAATTTAAGAAGCGGTTTCATAATGTCCCTCAAAAAAATGTAAATAAATAAATAAATAAATATAATAATAATATTATTATTAATAAAATAAAAATCTATAATTTTGATTTATTTTTCTCCATACAAAATTGTAATACATTCGAATATGTAAACATGCAAAATTTTCAACATTAGAAAATAACTTATATTACGCTCCAATTAACTTATATAAATTCAAGTTTGAGGTCCCCGATTGAGTAAATTACAAACATTCATGAAAATTAAATCTGTTAATAAGCACAGAAATTAATTCCGAATTTTCAGACAAATTTTACTAGCACTAACCTTTGAAATCTACTATTTTTGGTCAAGAGCTTCAAGTTTCAATGCACTATAATCTTCAACATACCCAATTTGAATTTCTTTTTCTTTTTCTTTTTATTTGTAGTAGCAGTAGTAATATTTTAAGTATTACGTTATGCAAGACATACACACATCAAAACCTAAAATCTAATTTATTTATTTTTTTATTTTTTATTTAAGTCAACTCAATATGCGTAAAAATAGCAAAAATAAATGTTCAAATTTTAACTGAAAAGTAGTTTTATCTTCAGCATAGTAGATAAGGAAATGATTAGTTTTTCTCAGCAATTTCCTTTACTTCGCAAAACTTAGTAAAGCACTTCAATTTATTACTTTCAGTGGAGAAGAACGTACTCACATAATTTTGTCAAGCCTTTCCTCAATATTGTCTACAAATTATGTACACATCACGTTTTATACATAAATTTAACATACTATTAAAAAAAAAATCACACAACAAAATTTGAAGCGCATTTTTTGCAATTTCAAATTATTGTCGTAATCTGAATTCATTTGTGTGGATCTGAAAACAAATGGAAAGCGGTTTTCGTATTATATCCCATACTTAATATGTTTTTATGTATATCTGAATTTTTTATGTAACCCTGTGAAAGAATGGTAAAATATTTTCATAACATATCCTATACTTAACATATTTTTATGCATATAAATTACATTTCTTCATTTCCTTTTGTTTAATACAGTCTAAAGATGTTAAACTGCACGTAACATAAATTCGCCAAAAGGCATGCTGATCACATACACACAGACTATAAACTCAAATTCTCTCAAATTCTCTCTTTGAAGACACATTTCACGAGTGATTATGTGTTCTGGAATGTTTCTTTCTCTTGCTGTCAATTCCACTGGTACCTAGTTTCTCAATTTCTGAATCAGCCCCATTGCTTTGAAAGTTTTACTAACAAGAAAGGTCTCCATGTGCGCATACTCAGAAAACTTTCAAAAAATTACATAAGGCTTTCAGATAAAGTTTTGTATGTTTATAAAACAAATATATATTTCCGCTCAGTCGGCATATACTGCCCTTAAAACAAAAATGAATATATGCGTTTGATGGCTATTGATCGATGTAATTAACGTAATTAAATCTAGAATCATATATGAATAGCCTTTGTTAATCACGGAACACTCAAATAAACTTAAAATTTATTTGAGATTTGCGTGTTATAGTTTAAAATGAAACATTATACACCCTTTATTATATTACGTATTAAAAAAAAAAGAAAAAAAAAAAAGCATAAAAGTTTACATATGAAGAAATACACATTACTGTTTTCTGAAAGCATTTTGTACGTTCGTAAAAAGTCGACTAAGATCCATTCATTTAGAGAAAAAAAAATAAACTGATTAAATTGATTTAAACTTAATATAAAGGATTAAGCTTTAGCATATCATGCACATTGGTATCAAAAATATGCAGCTTTTCCGTCATTAATTTTATGTTTCCTGAGCTGGATAAATTTACCAAAAAAAAAATATTTTTTTTCAATACTACGTGCTAAATTACTTTACATAAATTAACTTCAAAAAATACATTTTTATAACTGTGATTTTGTGAAATATTTATATATACAATGTTGATTCACTCAAATTAAAAAATAATTTTTAATGGAAATTTAAGAAGCGGTTTCATAATGTCCCTCAAAAAAATGTAAATAAATAAATAAATAAATATAATAATAATATTATTATTAATAAAATAAAAATCTATAATTTTGATTTATTTTTCTCCATACAAAATTGTAATACATTCGAATATGTAAACATGCAAAATTTTCAACATTAGAAAATAACTTATATTACGCTCCAATTAACTTATATAAATTCAAGTTTGAGGTCCCCGATTGAGTAAATTACAAACATTCATGAAAATTAAATCTGTTAATAAGCACAGAAATTAATTCCGAATTTTCAGACAAATTTTACTAGCACTAACCTTTGAAATCTACTATTTTTGGTCAAGAGCTTCAAGTTTCAATGCACTATAATCTTCAACATACCCAATTTGAATTTCTTTTTCTTTTTCTTTTTATTTGTAGTAGCAGTAGTAATATTTTAAGTATTACGTTATGCAAGACATATACACATCAAAACCTAAAATCTAATTTATTTATTTTTTTATTTTTTATTTAAGTCAACTCAATATGCGTAAAAATAGCAAAAATAAATGTTCAAATTTTAACTGAAAAGTAGTTTTATCTTCAGCATAGTAGATAAGGAAATGATTAGTTTTTCTCAGCAATTTCCTTTACTTCGCAAAACTTAGTAAAGCACTTCAATTTATTACTTTCAGTGGAGAAGAACGTACTCACACAATTTTGTCAAGCCTTTCCTCAATATTGTCTACAAATTATGTACACATCGCGTTTTATACATAAATTTAACATACTATTAAAAAAAAATCACACAACAAAATTTGAAGCGCATTTTTTGCAATTTCAAATTATTGTCGTAATCTGAATTCATTTGTGTGGATCTGAAAACAAATGGTAAGCGGTTTTCGTATTATATCCCATACTTAATATGTTTTTATGTATATCTGAATTTTTTATGTAACCCTGTGAAAGAATGGTAAAATATTTTCATAACATATCCTATACTTAACATATTTTTATGCATATAAATTACATTTCTTCATTTCCTTTTGTTTAATACAGTCTAAAGGTGTTAAACTGCACGTAACATAAATTCGCCAAAAGGCATGCTGATCACATACACACAGACTATAAACTCAAATTCTCTCAAATTCTCTCTTTGAAGACACATTTCACGAGTGATTATGTGTTCTGGAATGTTTCTTTCTCTTGCTGTCAATTCCACTGGTACCTAGTTTCTCAATTTCTGAATCAGCCCCATTGCTTTGAAAGTTTTACTAACAAGAAAGGTCTCCATGTGCGCATACTCAGAAAACTTTCAAAAAATTACATAAGGCTTTCAGATAAAGTTTTGTATGTTTATAAAACAAATATATATTTCCGCTCAGTCGGCATATACTGCCCTTAAAACAAAAATGAATATATGCGTTTGATGGCTATTGATCGATGTAATTAACGTAATTAAATCTAGAATCATATATGAATAGCCTTTGTTAATCACGGAACACTCAAATAAACTTAAAATTTATTTGAGATTTGCGTGTTATAGTTTAAAATGAAACATTATACACCCTTTATTATATTACGTATTAAAAAAAAAAGAAAAAAAAAAAAGCATAAAAGTTTACATATGAAGAAATACACATTACTGTTTTCTGAAAGCATTTTGTACGTTCGTAAAAAGTCGACTAAGATCCATTCATTTAGAGAAAAAAAAATAAACTGATTAAATTGATTTAAACTTAATATAAAGGATTAAGCTTTAGCATATCATGCACATTGGTATCAAAAATATGCAGCTTTTCCGTCATTAATTTTATGTTTCCTGAGCTGGATAAATTTACCAAAAAAAAATATTTTTTTTCAATACTACGTGCTAAATTACTTTACATAAATTAACTTCAAAAAATACATTTTTATAACTGTGATTTTGTGAAATATTTATATATACAATGTTGATTCACTCAAATTAAAAAATAATTTTTTATGGAAATTTAAGAAGCGGTTTCATAATGTCCCTCAAAAAAATGTAAATAAATAAATAAATAAATATAATAATAATATTATTATTAATAAAATAAAAATCTATAATTTTGATTTATTTTTCTCCATACAAAATTGTAATACATTCGAATATGTAAACATGCAAAATTTTCAACATTAGAAAATAACTTATATTACGCTCCAATTAACTTATATAAATTCAAGTTTGAGGTCCCCGATTGAGTAAATTACAAACATTCATGAAAATTAAATCTGTTAATAAGCACAGAAATTAATTCCGAATTTTCAGACAAATTTTACTAGCACTAACCTTTGAAATCTACTATTTTTGGTCAAGAGCTTCAAGTTTCAATGCACTATAATCTTCAACATACCCAATTTGAATTTCTTTTTCTTTTTCTTTTTATTTGTAGTAGCAGTAGTAATATTTTAAGTATTACGTTATGCAAGACATATACACATCAAAACCTAAAATCTAATTTATTTATTTTTTTATTTTTTATTTAAGTCAACTCAATATGCGTAAAAATAGCAAAAATAAATGTTCAAATTTTAACTGAAAAGTAGTTTTATCTTCAGCATAGTAGATAAGGAAATGATTAGTTTTTCTCAGCAATTTCCTTTACTTCGCAAAACTTAGTAAAGCACTTCAATTTATTACTTTCAGTGGAGAAGAACGTACTCACACAATTTTGTCAAGCCTTTCCTCAATATTGTCTACAAATTATGTACACATCGCGTTTTATACATAAATTTAACATACTATTAAAAAAAAAATCACACAACAAAATTTGAAGCGCATTTTTTGCAATTTCAAATTATTGTCGTAATCTGAATTCATTTGTGTGGATCTGAAAACAAATGGTAAGCGGTTTTCGTATTATATCCCATACTTAATATGTTTTTATGTATATCTGAATTTTTTATGTAACCCTGTGAAAGAATGGTAAAATATTTTCATAACATATCCTATACTTAACATATTTTTATGCATATAAATTACATTTCTTCATTTCCTTTTGTTTAATACAGTCTAAAGGTGTTAAACTGCACGTAACATAAATTCGCCAAAAGGCATGCTGATCACATACACACAGACTATAAACTCAAATTCTCTCAAATTCTCTCTTTGAAGACACATTTCACGAGTGATTATGTGTTCTGGAATGTTTCTTTCTCTTGCTGTCAATTCCACTGGTACCTAGTTTCTCAATTTCTGAATCAGCCCCATTGCTTTGAAAGTTTTACTAACAAGAAAGGTCTCCATGTGCGCATACTCAGAAAACTTTCAAAAAATTACATAAGGCTTTCAGATAAAGTTTTGTATGTTTATAAAACAAATATATATTTCCGCTCAGTCGGCATATACTGCCCTTAAAACAAAAATGAATATATGCGTTTGATGGCTATTGATCGATGTAATTAACGTAATTAAATCTAGAATCATATATGAATAGCCTTTGTTAATCACGGAACACTCAAATAAACTTAAAATTTATTTGAGATTTGCGTGTTATAGTTTAAAATGAAACATTATACACCCTTTATTATATTACGTATTAAAAAAAAAAGAAAAAAAAAAAAAAAAAAGCATAAAAGTTTACATATGAAGAAATAAACATTACTGTTTTCTGAAAGCATTTTGTACGTTCGTAAAAAGTCGACTAAGATCCATTCATTTAGAGAAAAAAAAATAAACTGATTAAATTGATTTAAACTTAATATAAAGGATTAAGCTTTAGCATATCATGCACATTGGTATCAAAAATATGCAGCTTTTCCGTCATTAATTTTATGTTTCCTGAGCTGGATAAATTTACCAAAAAAAAATATTTTTTTTCAATACTACGTGCTAAATTACTTTACATAAATTAACTTCAAAAAATACATTTTTATAACTGTGATTTTGTGAAATATTTATATATACAATGTTGATTCACTCAAATTAAAAAATAATTTTTAATGGAAATTTAAGAAGCGGTTTCATAATGTCCCTCAAAAAAATGTAAATAAATAAATAAATAAATATAATAATAATATTATTATTAATAAAATAAAAATCTATAATTTTGATTTATTTTTCTCCATACAAAATTGTAATACATTCGAATATGTAAACATGCAAAATTTTCAACATTAGAAAATAACTTATATTACGCTCCAATTAACTTATATAAATTCAAGTTTGAGGTCCCCGATTGAGTAAATTACAAACATTCATGAAATTTAAATCTGTTAATAAGCACAGAAATTAATTCCGAATTTTCAGACAAATTTTACTAGCACTAACCTTTGAAATCTACTATTTTTGGTCAAGAGCTTCAAGTTTCAATGCACTATAATCTTCAACATACCCAATTTGAATTTCTTTTTCTTTTTCTTTTTATTTGTAGTAGCAGTAGTAATATTTTAAGTATTACGTTATGCAAGACATATACACATCAAAACCTAAAATCTAATTTATTTATTTTTTTATTTTTTATTTAAGTCAACTCAATATGCGTAAAAATAGCAAAAATAAATGTTCAAATTTTAACTGAAAAGTAGTTTTATCTTCAGCATAGTAGATAAGGAAATGATTAGTTTTTCTCAGCAATTTCCTTTACTTCGCAAAACTTAGTAAAGCACTTCAATTTATTACTTTCAGTGGAGAAGAACGTACTCACACAATTTTGTCAAGCCTTTCCTCAATATTGTCTACAAATTATGTACACATCGCGTTTTATACATAAATTTAACATACTATTAAAAAAAAATCACACAACAAAATTTGAAGCGCATTTTTTGCAATTTCAAATTATTGTCGTAATCTGAATTCATTTGTGTGGATCTGAAAACAAATGGTAAGCGGTTTTCGTATTATATCCCATACTTAATATGTTTTTATGTATATCTGAATTTTTTATGTAACCCTGTGAAAGACTGGTAAAATATTTTCATAACATATCCTATACTTAACATATTTTTATGCATATAAATTACATTTCTTCATTTCCTTTTGTTTAATACAGTCTAAAGGTGTTAAACTGCACGTAACATAAATTCGCCAAAAGGCATGCTGGTCACATACACACAGACTATAAACTCAAATTCTCATTTTCTGATTCAAAGAAACACAAAACGTGTAAATCTATCATAAATGTAATTTTTAACTAGTGGATCTGCAGATCAGGAGCCTCAACGTCCTATTTGCATCAGACATTTTTCAATAGGCCATTTTTATTTATTCCTTTTTATATAATAGTATATATTGATTCGATCGACTTATTACCATAATCAGATACATTCCTGTATCTCTCTTTGTATACCTATTTGTATATCATATAAAGTGTTATGGAATTGTAAGAAATTGCATTTATTTTTGTATAAATTTTTTCAGAGGCTTAGTAAGTCGATAAAATGCTAATTTTGTGCATTTCTAATCGTTTTAGCGTTAAAATAGCCTAATTTTCTTTTAAAAACCCATTGAAAAACTCCAATAAGGGAAGAAAAGGATTTGGCGCCAAATTTGGCGACTGTTTCCCTCCTTGGCGATTTTTTTGGCGACCTTGGCGAGAAAATTCTTATTAGGGATATGCCAAATATGGAAGCTCTAATCTCATTGGCTGATGAGATACGAGAATTTTCCAGAACAGTCTGTGTTCGATAGAATAGTATAAAAGGAGCATTTTTTTAGCCAAGGCGGCCAATCTCAGATCTGTGTCAGTTTCGTCAAATGCTTGCTTTCTTTGAGCCTCTTTGAATGAGACTTGCTTTATGTGTTATTGATAAACAGTTTGTACTGTTGTTTTGCTGTTAACGGCTGTTATTTAAGCTATGTTTACTGGTTGAATTGAAGCTGATACTTGGTTTATAGACCTGTACTTTTCTGGAATTTTCTATGAATAATTCACTGAATTTTTGTAAGTTTCGCCTTTCATTCTCGGACAACTTACGAACCCCCAAGTACGCAACAATATGTATTCTTCAAAAACGACGGTCTTGTATTATTTCCCTGAAATTCATAAATACCAAATTTCATACAAAAAAAATCTGATGTGGGCACCACATGACTTCCTTATACACTTTTAGAAATATACATAATGTTAAAAAACATTGTCACTGGACACGAAACAGTTGGCTAAAAATATTTTTAAAAAAATGCATGCATACGTTAAAAAAAAAAAAAAATTGTGCCTTGAGGGGACTCATGTCAAAGTTGTGCCTTGGGCGGGACTCATGTCAAAGTTGTGCCTTGGGGGACTCATGTCAAAGTTGGGCCTGTGGGGACTCATGTCAAAGTTGGGCCTGTGGGGGACTCATGTCAAAGTTGGGCCTTGGGGGGGACTCATGTGCCTTGAGGGGACTCATGTCAAAGTTGTACCTTGGGGAGGGGACTCATGTCAAAGTTCTGCCTTGGGGGGACTCATGTTAAAGTTGTGCCTTGGGGGGGACTCATGTCAAAGTTGTACCTTGGGCGGGACTCATGTCAAAGTCGTGCCTTGGGGAGGGGACTCATATCAAAGTTGTGACTTGGGGGGACTCATGTCAAAGTTGTGCATTGGGGGGGGGGGCTCATGTCGAAGTTGTGCCTTGGGGGGGACTCATGTCAACGTCTTCTGAACTTTTCTGAAAGTTTCAAATGTCTAGCTAGTCGAGAAGTCAGTTAAATTGCAAGATTTGTCCAAACCGTTTTTGAGCTATTACCGTTTTTTGATACATTTTGCCCATTATGAACCTAATTTTCCTAAATATCTCCAAAACGGAAAATCATATAAAGTCCAAAAAGGGAGGTGCACAACTAGATGTTATAACAAACCTGTGTACCAATTCGCAACTTTCTACGTCCAACCGTTTTTGAGTTATGCGACATACACCCACACACACACACGCACACAGACACACATACATACAGACGTCACGAAAAATCGTATAAAGTCGCTTAAATCTCTAAAACGACAGCTCGTGTTAAGACGAAACTTGCAGGTGTGCAACTAGACATCATGACTGTCACACGTATAAATTGGCAACATTCAGCGATCATTCGTTTTCGAACAATGTGAAATACAAAATCCATTTCGCAAATCGGGATTACTATACTTCCTTATACTTTGTATAAGGAAGTAAAAAATTACATAGCATATCGGAAATATTTTGCGTAACCTTTAAACTAATTATCAATTCTATGCCCACAATTTTCAACAGGAAAACATGCTTTTAAAATTCTAATAAAATTTTATTATATTTGATGGGGTGTAACCATGTTAAAATACACTTTTAAGAAATACCGACTATAGACTGTAATAGTACGAAATTCCTTTATGTATCCCGGAAAATTAGCCACAGTCAATATAAACGCCAATAATAAGAATAAACCTAATTAATTATAACTCATTAATTTTTCGAACTAATTTGACATCATTTGGATGATTACAGTACATACTCGGAATTATTTTGTGTGGTCCCATAAATTATTTAGTCTATACATAACCTTTTTTAAGAGTAAACATGATTTTAAGCAGCTTTGTAATGTATGTTAACTTTATTAAGTTCAATTCAGCATAAACGCATTAAAGTGCGCGCTTAAATTAAAAAATTGTCCATAGGGTCTAATGTTACGAAATTCTTTCGTGTGTCTTTGTAAACGAACCATAAACATTGTATACACCAGTAAAAACTATTCAGCTTATTTTGCGTTTAAAATTAATAATTGTTCCAAATTTAACATCGTTTGGATGACTAAGTGACATTGTCAGAACACTTTTGTAAGGTCCTGTACATTAATTACAAAGCTTAAGAGCACATATTTTCTTCAAACAACATAAGTTTAAGCATCTTACTCACGTACTCTAATTTCATTTTCTTCATTGCAAAGTAATGATATTAAAATGTTTTTAAACGAAATTCACCCCCATACGCCTTAATGTTAAGAACTTTTGCGTGTCCCTGTACACAGTTTATAAAAAATATAGCAATAAAAATTTTACAGCTACTTATATGCAAAGCTGGAACGTGTGCGCCAATTTGCAAGTCAATCGAAGGATTTTTTCGGTCGCTATTGCGGTACATACCAATTCTTCCCATAGGCCGTAAGGATAAGAAAAATTTTGGCGTGTCCCTGTACACGAACGACAAATGGAATACACACCTAACACTATACAGCTAATTCCGTTGGGCTCATGAATATGTGTACCAACTTGCAAGTCAATAGCGTTGTTTTTGGGACCGCTAAAGCGGTACATACAAATTCTTCCCATAGGCCGTAATGATAAGAAAAACTTGGCGTGTCCCTGTGTACGAAGTAGAAATGGAATACATACCAAAAACTATACAGCTGATTTCGTGGGGCTCATGAACATGTGTACCAAATTTCAAGTCAATAGCGTGATTTTTGCGGCCGCTATCGCACGACAGACAGACAGACGGACGGACGGACCGACGGAACCCAAAATCCTTTTGAGTCTCAACAGAGGGCCTTCATTGACGTTTCGGAAAAAATTGGAAGTCAATAGCTTGATTTTTGCGGTGGCTATCGCGGTACATACAGACTCTTCCCATAGGCCGTAATGATCGAACTATTTAGCGTGACGCTGTACACGAACTACAAATGGAATGCACACCTAAAACTATACAGCTGATTCCGTTGGGCGCATGAGCATGTGTACCAAATTGCAAGTCGAAAGCGTGATTTTTGTGGCTGCTATCGCGGTACATACAAATTCCTCCCATAGGCCGTAATGATAAGAAAAAATTTGGCGTGTCCCTGTACACGAATTACAAATGGAATACACACCCAAAACTATACAGCTGATTTCGTGGGGCACATGAACATGTGTACCAAATTGCAAGTCAATAGCGTGATTTTTGTGGCCGCTATCGCGATACATACAAATTCCTTCCATTGGCCGTAATGATAAGAAAAACTTTGGCGTGACCCTGTATACGAAGTAGAAATGGAATACATACCAAAAACTATACAGCTAATTTCGTGGGGCTCATGAACATGTGTACCAAATTTCAAGTCAATAGCGCTATTTTTGCGGCCGCTATCGCGCGACAGACAAACAGACAGACAGACAGACAGACAGACAGACACAGCCCAAAACCGTTTTGAGTCTCAACAGAGGGCCTCCACTGACGTTTCGGCAAAAATTTATCATAAAGCAATTTTCTCTATCATTATATAGATAAGCTAGATAAGCTAAAGTGTAAATAAAATTGACAAACAGAGATTCGTTAAATAACTTTGAATACTAAAGTAATAATTATGTTTTGCCTATACATAAATAGATGCTTTATTTAATTCTAAGAGATAGCCTTACAGAAAATAAAGTGTTTTACAGAAAATAAAATCATTACATACTAAAATCGATATAACTTTCTGACATTTTCCTCATACTTGATTTTTTTTATGTAAAACATGTTCAGCAAACAATGTTTGGGGATTCTTCCGGGAGTCATAGGACACAGAAATATATTGCTTACAACATACTTTCAGAATGCTGTGTCACAAGAATGCATAAATTTTTCCTTCCTGAAATGATATTCAGACACGTGTATTCCTGTTCGATTTTTTTAAAGAAAAATATTCCTCAGCGAATACATAGGAATAATCTGTAACTTTTTGGTCTGAAAGGTTTTCTTCTTTTATTTTTCGTACACAGTTTAGTCAATCAATTAAAGATTTGATAGTGACTAGTCATAGTCATGTAACATAAGTCAAACACACTTGGTTTCTATTTATACATTATTAATTCAAAATTATGAAAGTAAACAAATAAAAAAATATTGTGTATTCCTTTTAAATAAATATATATACATATATATATGTGTGTATATTATATATACATATCTATTCTTACCTTTAGCTAGCTGGATTTTTTTTTTTTTTTTTTTTTTTGTACATTTTTAAAATGAATAAATTTGTTTCGAAATTAGAATTATAATTTAGAGATTGATTATTACAATAGTAAATTTAATACAAATTAATACTATATTCCTTAAACATTCGAACACCGTTACAGTGAACCGTTTTCGGACATGAAAGAACATTATATCCAGATGGTCACTATAATCAAAATTTGATTACTAATAAAGTAGGTGTTTAATTAAATTGGTGTTCAACTGGAATCGCTGTAAAAGTTTACTATAATCGAGATATATTTTTATCCTGGGTTTACGACAGCGAGATTGGACTGTAAATTGTTAGAAGATATACTATATACTGTGTGTCCCAAAATTAGACTGGTAGGTTTTGAAAAACAAAAAAACATAAATACTGAACGCGATAAGAATTGAATCTTCTGCGATCTTAGACTAGGAAAACGTTGGAATTTTATCCCAGAAAATTAGAAATTTATTTAACATTTCTTTCCAAAACTGACGTTGCAGGTATATCTGCAATAATAAGTATAAAGGATTTAAGTTCATATTCTTGATTTTACAGGAGCCAAAAAATAAAGTTAAACTAACTAAAAACTAATGAGCAGAATCGATTAGGAAAAAGATATTATGTTGGTTTATACGCTTTATACCATTCAGTGATTGTCAATCTTCATTTAATAAAGGGAAAAATTGAATTAAATATTTTATACCAAAGATTAATGCTAAACTTCTGACTTGTTTTACCAATGGATTTTCTCAAAGACTAAATGACATGGATTTAAATCCTTTATAGCAATCGATAGAGAATTTTTTTTCTGTGTCTGACTATGTACTTAACTCAAAATCGACATTTTTGGACTTAAATCCTTTATACTTATCAGTACAGATATAAAAGCTGTAGAGAAAATGAATCTGTGATATCTACGTTCGGTATTATTTTCCTTCCCAATCTGTTAGTGAGTACTTGTGAAAGTGTAAAACTGTTTAAAATTGTTTCAGCAGAGTTCCAGCAATGAAAATGATGTTGAAACGTCCCATTTTGTCGAAAAGCTTAACTAAATTTTGAAATTGGTGGGATATAATTGGCTGGTTTTCCAAGCGTATGACTGCAAACAATATAAATAAATAACCTTCCGTTTTCCTTCTATTGATTTTTAAAGTTCGCCAATCACTTTTGGGACAGACTGTATGAAAAGAATTTATGACTATAATTTCAGGAAAGCCTTAAATAATTAAAAATATAGTTTGTTCATTTACACATTGCAGCTTTTATATTAAAATTTATTGCTTCGAAGAACAGTCCTTTGATAGAAAAATTTCTACGCTTATTATTATTATTATATTTTTTTTATCGTTTTAAATAAGCAATGATATTATTTTTTTCTTCATCCATTGTACTATGAAAGTTGGTATAAGCTTGAATAATCAATGTTTTTTAAACACCTTTGCAATTTTCCTTTATGTTTTTTATGTTTTTATGTTTTTATATATTTTATTTTGTTTTATTTTATTTTATTTTAAAGAAATTATTAAAGTACGCTTAGTTCTCAATTTTTATTTTAGCGCTATAATCTTTTCATGTCCATGTCATATTCTCTTTCCAAAATTGCTAAACGAATTTTATAAAACAGCTATTACACACATAGCTGATCACAAATACACAAAAAAGGAAAATTAGCGCTTTTAATTTTCGAGATGTTTACAGTTTAAAACAGCTATTTGTTAATCTCAATAAATTCAAACAATAATTAATTTGATTAAAGAAATAATAATAATAACTTTATAGTTAAATGCTAAAAGTTTTAAAAAACTCTAAAAATTGATAATATTTGCAACAGTTGTTTGAGGTCAAATTAATAACAGAGTTCTTTTCCAGGTGTAAAACCTAGGTGTGAGTGCATCACTAAAGCGACATCAACGCACTTTTTGCCGAATAATAAGTTTAAGGCTACTAAAATATGTAGTCTTCGTTTGTTAAATTTCATAGAAATACCGCTATCTATAGAACAAAGTAGAAAACACTGTTAAAATCGATTAAACATATAATAAAATATTTAATTAATTTATTAAAAACAATTAAAATTTACCTTACATTACATCCTTTAAAAATGATGAGCTTATATATATCGGTTCCGACCGGAAACCATCTTCAGAGCTCGACTACAACAAAATGCTCGGTGGCTCATTCTCTTTCTTCTTTGTCTCCGTCTGTCATTCCTTCAATTCTTTTCTTGTATTTAAAAAACTGCTTCATTCAGGTGGGAGCAAACTGTGTTCGGCGTCATTCACTGCGTCACTGGTAGTCAGAATCTCAAGTGCTTCTCTTTTAAGTGCATATGTATGTGAGTTGAAAGGTGCAATTTTATGAAAGTTAATTGAATCAATATTAATGGGTTTAGTGTTGTTAGTTCTTGAAAAAGCAGTGGAGGGTTTATTGTGTTTAAGGTCGGCAAGGTGTTCAGAAATCCTGTCTTTAATTTTATGCTTAGTCACACCGATATAGCTAGCTTTATTTTTATCATAGTCTTGAAAATTTATTTTGTATATGCCTGCGGTTTGATTAAAACGAATAGGGCCTTTTTCATTACGTATACGTTGGTAAATATTTTTATTTGGCCTAATCGGATTGTTAACATTATATTTTTTAGCTTCATTTTTGATTCTGATGGAGTCACCTTTACAATATGGAATCGCGGAAGTGAAGGAAGGTTTAGTTTTTTGTGCATTTGTAATATAATTAAAGGATTTAATGCGTTTTTTGTAGAATTTATCCACTATTTTAGGGTTGTTGTTGGCTTTTTTAGCAATACTTTTAATAAATTTTAGTTCGGTATTTAAAAGGATTTTATTAGAACAGATAAGAATTGCGTGGTTAATATAACACCGTAAAGCGGCATATTTATAAGGAAGGGGGGTGCGGCATTTATTGTTAATAATTTCGTTATTATTTGTAGGTTTACGGAAAACAGTAGTATCAATTGAATGGTTTTGGTTTTTGGTAATATAAACGTCAAGAAAATTTAAGCTATTGTCATTTTCAATTTCATTTGTAAATTTGACAAGAGGATCGAGTTTATTATCTTCAGAAAGGAGATTTTCTGGTTTGATGTTTTGGAGGATAACGGTAAAAATGTCGTCAACATAGCGGACCCAGAGTTTGCAGTTATTAATTATATTATGAGCGCTATTTTCAAAGTTCCTCATTTTTAGTTCAGCTATGATTCCCGAAATTGGAGATCCCACAGGGACGTCCTGAGTTTGTTTATAGATAAAACCATCAAAAAAGAAAAAAGATTCGTTAAGTAAAATATTACTGGTACGTATTAATGTTTCAGTTATTTTATTATACCCGAATTGGCTGATGATTCTAGACTGAATGATATCGCTGATTTCTGTAGTGTTAATGGATGGATACAAACCTTTAACATCGAAACTATTAAGTGTGTCTTCAGAAAGGATTTTAGTTTCACGATGTTTTTGAATAAAAGATTCAGTGGAATTAATGGAGTAATTAGAGGGGGAAGGTAAAGACTTATAAATATTTTTTCATATAAAGTTCTAGACAATAGGTGGGACCTTCAAATTTGTTGAAAATGGGACGAAGAGAGGGAGGATTTTTATGATCTTTATATTTTCCAAATAAACGGGGGAAATAGATGCGTGGTTATAAGAGATGGGAGGGGTATTATTAGACCAAGTTTCAGTTTTTATTAATGATTTATTCTTTTCAATAAGTTTATTTAGAGGGGAATGTGAAAGTTTAACGGTATTCAATTTTAAAATAGTATCTTGCTTCATTTCTTTATAATGATCTCTATCCATAATTGTTAACAGATTGGTTTTATCGGACATTAAACAGGTTAGGTTACATTTATTTTTAGTACTTGGATGCTTTTAATATCGTTATAATCAAAGTTTTTGTCAGTATTTTTAAGAGAGTTGATGGCAGTGTGTATAATAGCGGGACGTTTTTGAGGAGGAATAAAGTCGAGAGCGGTTTCGATATGAGCAATTGTGTCATTTATATTAAATTTATCGTTATGGAAGAATTCAGGGCCAAGTTTCAAAATAGCATCTTGATGGGTATTAAGTTTAGTGATAGATAAATTTAAAAATGGGTAAGATGTGGGAGGTTGCAGATTTTTTAGATATGGCTTCCTTTTGAGACACAAAATATCAATTTATTCCTATGACGGTGAATTACTTGTGAGGAATTAATTACAACAAAATGATTAACTTTGTTTAAAAAAAATCTTAACACTAAATTGGGGATAAATGAATTTAATTTTGAAAAGAAAATTTTTGTATAGCTGTTTTAATCTGTAAATATCGATAAATTTCTGTTTTATGCATTTCTTTAGGAGAGACATTTCAAGATTTTTAGCTTCATGTTTATAGTGTTCATTAATAAAAGGAGATTTAATTCTTCAATATTAAAATATTATCTCTCGATGAAATGTTTTCAGACATTAAGTATTTAAAGAACTGGGTCTTCCGCAATGATTTTCAGTGAAGATTGGTTTAAGACAGCTTTTAGGGCGCTGGTAACAAATTTAGCAAAATGAGTAATATTTGTGATCACCTTATATTGTTAAGTAATCAAAATGATTTGTGACTTTAGGATATGTTAATATAGACCCATAACATTTCGTAGATGAATGTGTGTGACGATAGCATGATAAATTACGGAGATATAAGCATTTATTTTACCTGAAAAAAAGTACATTTTTTATTTGTAATATACACAGCTTTAAACGAAAATTATTCCCACTTTCAAATAATTTGGAAAAAAAAAAAAAAATTGAAATGGTATACTGCAATCGGATTACAGTTATCTTAAATATCTCATGAAATATAAGTATTTTTATTAAAGACGTTTTCACTATGCATGTGCGAAAGATAGAAACATATTTACTCCATATGTTGAAAGCTAGATATATTGGTCTGCTTTTGTCAAAAGTTCATTTGAAGAGAGTAAAAATTAAGCAAATTGTTGGCAAAAGAACGAGTTAGATTTTAGGTATTTTCAAGAATTGAAATTTCATAAGAGGTTTTTCACATGCCACATAATTAATTTGAAGATCAAATTATTTCAACTATGCTCGAAAAGTACTTTTGTCTGAAAAGCCCGCAATGGGAACAAATATTAAAAGATTTGCTGCGAATTAGGTGAACGGAAACGTCATCTGAAGGTGGTGGAGGGCGCTGTGTAGGACAGCCAAGATAAACCAGAAATGCGGGAAGATATAATGCCACGGTGTGATTTTATGCAGCAATCAACATTTCACGAATGCTGAACTAGTAGATGTCTATCTGAAATCATAAATAAATTCACGCTTTGTCGGTTTATTTAGACTTCCCTACACAGCAACTTCATGCAGCGTTTCCGTACATCCATTCTACCGTAAATGCTTCGTCTCCCTCGAACACTTTTAAAATTTTAGCGGGACATGTCTCAATCTCAGTGTAAATATGTATATATATATATATATATATATATATATATATATATATATATAGATATAGATATAGATATAGATATAGATATAATAATGATTTATTAAGCGTAGTAAAAGCGAAGCAACAGATACAAGATCACTGAAACCACAAAGAACAATAAGAATGAAAAAAAAAAATAACTAGTAGAAGCTCAGAAAGGTGAAAAAATTTATCAGGGGATTAAATACACATATATAAAGAAACCAAATGTATTAATTAACAGCATGCAAAACAAACGAAACAATGAACTAACTCAACAAAATCTTAACAGAAAAACTTAAACTGAAACGAAATTTATGAAAAAATAATTTAAGAAACTTAAGAAAGGAAGGAAGGAGGCAGGCGGCAAGACTTGTGACTTGCCTCTGGGGTTAAACTAGTTTCACGCCGGCAACACTCCCTGAGCCTGCCAAGACCAGAATAAGAGTCATATGGATTTAAAAAAGCAAAATTTCATAGCAGATAAAGAACAATGAAACTATGAAGCAACAATGAAAATTATTGATTAAAATGTGTGTAATAGTTTGATTAACACTTTAAGAATAGTAGACAACTCAACAATGAAGAAACTGAAAATTTAATGGAAAAAGAAAGATTGAATATTAATGAAAAGTAAACGCAAAACAAGTCTTTTTTTTTTTTTTTTTTTTTTTTTTTTTTTCACAATCGCACTCAACCATCCAGGCAAACAACACCACCCACAGTCCGTAAGCAAACATCTGGCCACCGAACCGGATATATATATATATATATATATATATATATATATATGTGTGTGTGTGTGTGTGTGTGTGTGTGTGTGTGTGTGTGTGTGTGTGTGTGTGTGTGAGTGTTTGTGCGTGCGTGCGTGTGTGTGTGTGTATGTCATTGTGCGTGTGTGTGTGTGTGCCGGGTGTCCTATAAGTCATTAGACATTTTAAAATTCATAGAAATAGAAGGAATTGGTAGAATTGAATGCGGTTTGCGAAAAGGTTATTTACGTAAAAGAGGGGGGGGGTTATTTATTTATTTATTTATTTTTGAGGGTGAAGGGGTAAAGGAAAAAAAAAGTAATCGTTCATCGATAGAGCGCGCTGCACGGTTGTGTAACTACATCAGATTCCTATAAATTGACCTGTTTTACGATTAACGAAACTTATTTCTTATTTTGCTTCCTACTTGCGCATATATGAAATTTTAATTGTGGTGCTGAGTGGTGGATAAATGCTATTGTTGACCTAAGATCCGCCAACAGAAGCTGTAATTAGCTGTGTTGTAAATCGTTTCCAAACCATAATCTGTGGTGATGGCGAACACATAGAATAGAATTTATATGTATCTAAACATTTGCATGGAATTAAATACAATTTTTTATGGAAATTTTTGATTTGATCACGTTAAGCGCCATCTATCGACAAAAAGTTTATCTATTGTATTCTTTACCAAACAAATATCCCTTCATGAGAATAACTTTCTTGCAAACCGCGTTCAAATATGCCGAATCTTTCTATTTTTATGATTTTCTTAAAATTCTACAGACTTATGAGACCCTCTGTATACAAACTAGCCTGCGCAATAGTAAATGAAATTTTATTATCTGTTTACAAAATTGAAACTTAATCTAATAAAGAGCTTTCTAAGAATATATATATATGTATATATTTTTTTTTATTTTATTTTAAAAATCATGTTTGTTCTCTTAGTAAAAACATTATTCTACAAATTTAAAACAATCACTTTAAACAGTTGTATGGATATTTAAAATTTTTATATTAATTTATTAATTTTTGTAGTATTATATTTTTGGTTTACTGTAATGATGTAGTGAATTTAATTTTAATAAAATAAAATCTAAATATTTTTTTTTTTTTTTTACAAACACAGAATATTTTCTTATATAAACAATCTTCACAAAATATCAGCACAAATATTTCATTTTCCGTAGAACCTTTTTCAGTTTAGTAAAACTTGGACGACATTTTCAGATAGATATTGTCTCCAGCAAAATTTATTGTCTCTTTTATATGTTGACCATAAAATGTTTTCTACTAAACCACAAGATCCATTTTTTCCATTGACAATTGATTTGTTTACGCAAAAAGACGAGAAATCTTTTACAAAAGAAAGATATATTGTTTCCTTCCAAATGCTTTTGAAGATATAAATCTTCTTTAGACAATGACAATTGAAAATTTTTCAAGCACACGTTGTATTTTGAATATGTATACTTCCAAAACTTAGGACATTCAAATTTCTATTTTTATAACCCTTCCAGTAAGAAAGAAAAGCATATATATATATATACATATATATATATATAAGCGTTGTATGTATTTTATATTATTTAACGTTTTTTTCGCAAAGTAAAAATAAAATAAATTCTATAAATTTACTTGCAAGTAATTACAGATAAAAATTAATATAAATACAGATTTATTTCTATTGATTTTCCGTAGCTTTTTTTAATGGTGAGTTTAGAATACCTGTCGGTAAAATAGTTAAAAATCTAAAGTAAAAAGCGAAACAATTATTAAAACAAATGAATAAAACAAATAAAAATTTAAATAAATAAGTAAAATAAGCGAAAATCGCATTTTGAATCTTTTTTTTTTTTTTTTTTCGTGGTTGCATTTATTTTAGTTATATAAATATATATCCTTAAGCATTAATATATATATATATATATATATATATATATATATATATATATATATATATATATATATATATATATATATATATATATATATATATATATATATATATATATATATGTATATATATATATATATGTATATATATATTTCAGTTTGAGAAAAATTATGTTATTTTTATTTATTTATTTATTTATTTATTTATTTATTTATTTGTTATTAATATTTAAAGAACATTTAAGGGATACTGAGCAATTTAAATCTTTTTTTTTTTTTTTTTTGTAAATTCCTGTCTTACACCAATTGTCATTTTTAAACTTTAAAACTTCTTCACACACCATAAAATTAAAGATAGCACAACCGGTTTTGAAAAGACGTGGCCTTTCTTCATCAGGTGCAAAAAACACGTGCTACTGCCTTGGAGGCAAAAAAGAAGACTGAAAGCAGGGGAAAATTCAGAAGGGGGGGATCAACACAACCAAAAAATAGAGAGCATCATGCACACACACACACACACACACAAAAAAAAAAAAAAAAAAAAAAAACCTCACTCTTGTAAACTTTTAATTTCTAAATTAATTTTCCCCATTGAATCTTCGTTAAAGTGTAGTAAAATATCTGCTTCTAAAAAATAAAAAAAAATAAAATAAATATATATCTGCGCAATATTCTTGCTGACTGCATTTCTTTCCAATTATAAATCTAATCTTTCTCAATCTGAGATTGGTTCCCTTCAAGAACTTAAATTTAATCAAAATCTTGTTATTAATAAAGCAGATAAAGGTGGCCAGATTGTTATCATGGATAAAACTAATTATGATAAAGTAAATTCCCTTTTATTTAAAGGACCTTATACTGAAAAAAAAAAAAAAAAAAAAAAAAAAAAAAAAAAAAAAAACATTAAACAAAACTATTCTAAGCTCTGTCGAAAAAGCTGTTAAAAATTCGATTGTTCTTCATGATACTAAATCCTCGGTTTTCCCTTCTTCAGCTAATGGTGCTCGTTTTTATGCATTACTAAAAGTTCATATAAGTAATGTTCCCTTCAGACCTGTTCTTTCAAATATTAATACTGTTACTTATCCCCACTCTAATTTTTTAGCTTCTATATTTTCACCTTTATTCAGCACTAATAGTAAAAAAACTCTTATGATTTCGTTAATAAGTTAAATAATCTGAATCCTGTAAATTGCTCAAAGTTATCTCTTGATGTTAAGTCTTTATTTACTAATGCACTTACCGATGGTGCGCTTAATTATTTAGAAATTAAGGTTACACGAATTTCGTTATTCTGACATTGAAATCAAAGAATTTGTTAAACTAACTAAACTTTGTGTTTCCTAAACTACTTTTGAATTTAATAACAAACTTTATGAACAGTGTGATGGTTTAAGTATGGGTAATCCTTTGTTTCCCATTCTTGCTGATATCCATATGCAGTATTTTAAGAAAAATTAATAAAAATGTTACATTTAAAATGCTGGTTATGTTACTTAGATGACACATTCATTCTTGTTGAAAATTCTTTTGATATTTTTGCGATGCTTAAAATTGCTATTTCTACTAATCCCCATATTCAGTTTACATTCGAGTCAGAAAATTGTAATCAACATCCCTTTCTTGATGTTTTAGTTACTAGGTGCAATTTCTCTTTTAAAACCTCTGCATACAGAAAATCTTTCTCTGTTTCTAACCCTCCCCATGCTCTCTCTAATCATTCGACTAAACAAAGAATTGGCACCTTTTACACTTATGTGTATTGTGTCCTTAAAATTTGTTCTGATACTTCTTCTTTTAAAGAAGACCTCAATTATTTAAAGTCTGTTGTTATCAAAAGAGGTTTTAGACCGTCTATTATTGATAAAGCTTTTAAAAAGTTCAGTAAGCCAGCTTATAATTCTACTCTTTCTAGTGATGATAAAATTAAACCTGATAATCTTGTTATCTTGCCTTTTTATCCTCCCTTATGTTTTAAATTAGCTAAAGTTTTGAAGCGTTTCAATTTTCACGTTATTTTCAAACCTGTCAATAAATTCCAATTTCCTTCTACTAAATCCCCTGTTCCCGAGCTTCATAAGTGGGGTATCTATAATGTCACTTGTAATAATTCCGAATTATCTTATATTGGGCAAACAAAAATAAACCTTGAATGCCGTTTACGTGAACATTATCGGCATATTGTTAAACAAGAAATATCTAAGTTTTCTATAGCTAAGCACAGTTCGGAATTTTTAATTTTAAACGTGCCAAAATTATCTTTCATGCCAAAAGCGTTTCCGAACTGGATTTTCGGAAAGTTTAGCTATTTACCTTAATCGTGATAAAATTGTCAATGAAAAATCTGACTCCCCTCTTCTATCTACAGCCGGAAAAAACTTGTTCAATTCAATTAAATAATTTCCTTCATTATGTTAATAGAATAATAATTTTAGTTATAATAAAATAAAACCTATAAATAAAATAATAATAATTAAAAAATTATCATCCCTTCCCTCCTTTTCTGTGTGCTTGTTTCTTTTGTCCCCCCCCCCTTTTTTTTGTGTGTGTGTGTGTGTCTGTCCTCCCTGATTGGTCTTGCACATTGCTTCCTATTGGTTGGTTGTGTTGCTCCTCCTCTGGATTTTGCATCCAGGCAATAGCAAATGTTTTTTGAACCTGATGAAGAAAAGACTCGTCCTTTCGAAACCTGTTGTGCTGTCTTTAATTTTATGGTGTATGAAGAAATTTCAAAATTTAAATATTGATTATACACCAGATTTTTATTTAGCATTTGTCATAAATTTGCGTTAAATATATTAAAATATACCAAAAACTGTTAAAAAAAAAAAAAAAAAAAAAACCTTTAAATGATCTTTGCTAAATACCTTTTTCCTCTCGATTTGTAATATATTATAGCTTGACAACATATTTTTAACACATTTGAGTAGATTATAGATATTATTTTTTTTTTAACATTTTATCATTTGGATGCTAAAATTGTGCATTAAATTAAGTCATACAAACGTTTAGATATATTTTTAAATAATATATCAATAAATCTCCAATATAATATTTAAGTATATTTAAAATTTATTTTTAAACCATGATGCAAAATGCAAGGTTAAATTTGATTTATAAGTGAGCCATGAGAGTCTCAAAAACGAGCATTTCATGCCCCTCCTTTACACTTTTTTGAAACTATTACATTATTTGAAAGGACTTGGAACCTTTCATGGCAACATTGAAGTACGTTTCATATAAAAGTATATATTTCCATTCAATATTTATAAATTGATTGATATTAGGACTTTTTAAAACTATTTTTATTTATTTTAATAATAAAAGTTAGTTTTTCCCTGACATAACGCTAACGTCATAGTTGCAATAATGTACATAACCAATGTCATATCTACAATAATGTATTTACATAAAGAAAAGAAGCATTATCGTCGATTTACAGGCATACAAAACAATGGAAAAAATACTAAAAAATTATGGCGTCAAAATCAAAACAATTTATTGAGAGAAAATAAACATTATCCGTAATTTGAAACAAATTAAGCAAGTCGAAAAACATGATATAATACTATAAAAAAACATCAGTTTTCAAATTGTCGAGTTTCTTACTCGACCATCATATTAAACCACCAAATTATGGTTAAAACATTTAGTTAAATTAGAGGAAAACCTAAAAAGTAATTAAAATAATTAAAATAAATAACTTAATATTAAAATTAATATAATGAAAATTTCTTCTAGCTTTACGAACTTCAAAATGATTTTTTCATGGTTGTTAAGATTCAAAAGATGATGCCATTAGTTGAAAAGTATTATATAAGCTGATGTTAAAAACAACAACAACAACAACAACAACAAAAAAAAAAAAAAAAAACACTGATTTGCAAATTGTCGAAGTTTCTTTCTCGACCCCCATATTAAACCACCAAATTATGTTTAAAGAATTTAGTTAAATTAGAGGAAAGCCTAAAAAGTCTAATCTAAAACCTAAAGTAATTAAAATAAATGATAAATAATTAAATAATATTAAAATTAATATAAGGAATATTTCTTTGAGCTTTATGAACTTCAGAATAAGATGATGCCATTAGTTTAAAAAGTGTTATACAAGCCAATGTTAAATGATTTATATTTGCCTTGGAGTCAAACAGGTAAAGATGTTAAAAAAAAAAAAAAAAAAAAAAAAATGGATTCATGTATAATATTGAATGCTAGGCGTTCAAAGACAAGACTAGTATTGCAGAAATATTAAAAAAAAATTATACGTATTATAACATAAAACTTATAATATGCCTGTGGTAATATAGGATAAGTGAAAGTAATACGAAACCCACACTAGTTTGTTTAATATTACCTTTACCCGAAAAAGTATTATAATCTGTTTATAAGAATAAATTTCCATTAACTGCATGCACGTGTGCTGTAGCTATACATGCTATTGGATTGTGATAATGAAAAAAACTAGCACTCATTTCTGCTGTTTGGTGATAACAACCAGAGAGATTTTGCATACATGATTCAAATGAGTTAAATTGACTTATCATGTTTTAAATTACAGCTTATTTTGTGTTTGCTGTATAATATTTTCTATAAAAAAAATTACTTAGTAGCGAAACGTTTCTTAATTGTGTTGTGCCTATGGTACAACAATTTATACGAATCTGAAAATTTCAGGTGTACAAACAAACAGCTGGAAGTATTTTTAGTTGCAATAATTTAAAAAATTGCTGTTATTAAGAAAGTACGCTAGAAATTTCATAAAACGTTTTTGAAAAAAATCCCGAAAAATCTGTAAAAAAATATAGATTACAGTCGGTAACAAAAGTGTCCGAACACTAGCAAAAATTCCTATATAAAAAAAGTACGCTTAATACAGTTCTGTTATATTAATCTCTGTCGAATCCTGTTTTTAGACTGACTGGGAATCGGATTCCAGAAGGATTTATTTAACAAAACAGTATTAAGTGTACTTTTTTTATATAGGAATTTTTGCTTGTGTTCGGAGACTTTTGTTACCGACTGTACGTAACTTACATTTGTTCAAATTAATGCACAAAATGTAAAAGCATAAAAACATATATGGTTATATACTGAAATCAGTATGTTGTGACAATCATAAAATTATTTTTTTTATATGATTCTGTATTACAGCGCTCCCTACCGGTTATTTTACATGAAAATTTAATCAACTTAGCTACGTAGAATAAAGGTTTTACAAGCACTGGTTACTGAAATATTAACCACTAAAATCAAAGATATAGTCATTTAATTAATAACAAAAAAATAAATCAACTACATTATTAATCGTTCAATATACAGTCGGTAACAAAAGTGTCCGAACACGAGCGAAAATTCCTATGTAAAAAAAGTACACTTCATACGGTTTTGTTAAATAAATCCTTCTCGAATCCTGTTCTTAGTCAGTGTAGGAATATGATTCGATAAGGATTTATTTAACAAAACCGTATGAAGTGTACTTTTTTTACATAGGAATTTTTGCTGGTGTTCGGACACTTTTGTTACCGACTGTGCACCCAAATTGAATGACAATAATTTTCAAAAAAACTATAAATCATACACTGTTCGTTACATTTATATATTATAGAAGCTTAAATACTGCCTTCCTTTAAATAAGCATTATATGCATGTTATGTATCTTAAAATATGAAATGTAACATTTTAAGTCAATTTCAAAGTAAACATAAGATTTGCTAGATTCCGATTAATCTTTCATTAGACACAGCGTCTACAAAATTTTCTGAAAATGCAGACACACAAACAGATGGACATTTTATAATAAAACATGTTTAAGTCTTCTAAAAATGTATAAATCCATTGAACATAAGACTTTGAATTCTTTCATTACTAATTCGATCCTTACTTTTTATGTTCGCAGAATAAAGTAAGTAGAAATGTCCATTAATGATAACTGTATAAATGTTGATGTTTTAATCTAGAAGTTATGCAACAAATATTTATTTAAATTTTGAAGCTTAATTTTCAGTTAGTTTTCTTTTGACATACACTGAATTATGATTTTAACATGAACTCATTAATCATGGCTTATAAAAATTTATAACGCATTATCCCGAACAAAACAACGAACTCCATTACCGTAAACACGAACACTCCCATTAACAAAGCATCGTAATTTCTCTTTGCATGCTTTCAGTATTTCATATTACTATCTATCACGTAGAGCTGTTTCCTTTCCTGAACTTTTAGATATAATGTATTAACATGTTATATTTTTAGATATGCTTTTATTATGTGTAGTAAGAATCATATATCTGAAAGCTAAGCACTGAAACTGTAACAATATATAAAAGACATGGAGTTGTTGAGTGATATAATTAATTATAATGTTGTGTAATAAGAGAAAAATTGTGTTAAATAATCAGTTGTAAGGATTTATTTATTATTTTTCACACACCCTTATTTAAAAAATAATGAAATTCATTTTTACCTATTAGAAAATGAAAAAAAAAGAAGTTTTAGACATTATACAGATATTTATTAATTTTTGTAAAAAAAAAAAAAAAAAAAAGAAAGAAAAAGAAAAAACATCGTACGTAATAATATATCTACATATATACAGGGTGAATTGAAATCCTGAACACAACTTCCATCTTAAGAATACGTAAACATTTCAAAAACGTTTAAAAATAGCTTTCAAAACTGGACTCTATTCAGTTCCTCGTCACATTTTTGTTCTTATAAATTTTTACTACAGAACATACTATATCCGTGATTATAAAAATGAATTTGGCAGACAGAAATAATCCCACGTAGTGGATTACCCCACCGGTTTATTCGTCATATTATCATTATATTTATTTACTGATTAATTTTATTAGGATTTAGTTTAGGATTTGTATTTTATTTTTTTTAAGCAAATCTATATTATTTCCAATACAATGATCTCCATAATGAAAGTTTGTGTTGAATATTGTTTTATTCTATCATGTTTGAATTCTTAAATTTCGATAACTCACGTAGTTTTCAAATTAAAATATTCATTGTCAGTGATATTCAATTATCGTAAATGATATTCAAAAGTGGCGACTCAATTTAATATAAATATATTCTTCGCAATAGTTGTTCATGCAAACTTTTGACAAGTTCTAAAATGTGAAGAGCATCGTAAATTTCGAATAAACTTAAAACGATTTTAAAGTAAAATTTTATAGTTAACGACGTTTATGTTAGTTTCCTAAATGATATTTCCAAAGTGTTCTGACATTTTATGATGCAAAAATATCCATTAAAAATTGAGTTAATTTATTCATTTATTTTTACCATGTTAAGATATTAGTAAATTTTGAACAGCGTTCGAAGTTCTAAAAGTAGAATTCACTTTGTTACTGTTGTAATTTTAACTGATTTTAAAAATTTGTCTGATGTCTTTATTATGACTTTTACTGAGGTAAGTATCACACGTGTATCAAAAACCTGGCAAATTTTTCTTTGAGATCTTCATATATTATAATGAGATATCGAGTGTACCGATAAACCTTATAATTTATTAATTTTCCAAGAAACTGTCTAACCTGCGTACAGTCAGCAGTAAAACTATTGAAACGCACAATGAAATATTTAACTTTCTTTTTCCTTTAGTTTGATCACTAATAAAAAACCTTTTGCAAAAACAAAATATAAGAAAAATTTAATTAATGTGTAATAACACATACAAACAAAGAATAAAGATTAAGATCATGACTCGAAAAATATTTACTTGAAAAAACAGTATTAGGTGCATCCTTTTTAATAGGTATTATTGTTAGCACTTCAAGAATTTTGCTGCCGACTGTAGGAACACCACATAAAATTTGTGATGTATGGATTCCTCAAACACTAAAACGTGTAAAAAAGTAAATAAACCGAAGTTTCAAAATTAACAACCGAAAATTTTGCAATTACTTACTATACCAACAGTATTACGGGGAACCAAAACCCATGTTGAATCAATTCGTATGGGATCCTGTTTGATTTTTAAAGTTGGGGCTGGAGCACCGAGGAGGCAAGCTTTTCAAATTCAAATGGGAAGGTTTTTTTTTTTTTTTTTTTTTATTCTAAAGAGAAATATATATAATATATATGTATACATATTGTAATTATGTCAAAAATATATTTTAAAAAATTGTCATAATATGACTCTTTCAGAGTATATGTCTTATTGAATTGTTGTTAAAAATTTTGTATCCCTGAATATGAAGAAAACACTTAAAAAAAAAAAAATATGTATATATATATATATATATATATATGTAATAACTTGCACAATTTTTACAATTTTTTTGAGATGGGATTTCTTTGATTTAATGTATTTAAGTACAGGGGGCGGGACTGGATGCACCTAGGGTGACAATCTTAAACTATCAGAAAACTGTTAATATAACAGAAAACTGTTAACATAACAGAAAACTGTTTATATTTCATATTTTATTACGGTTAATGAGTTAAATATGTACATTAAATTTTAACGTTGACAAACTCGAAAATGGTTTGACGGGATTTGAAATTTTATTATTAATTATAAAAAAAAAAAAAAAAAAAAAAAAAAAAAAAAAAGCGGAATAATAGGCTGTAAGACAAATGTTCTGTTATCTGTATAATTTGTAGAAAGAAAGATGTTGAGGAATTTTAAGGAATTTACATAATATACATAAAGATAGTTTTTTTTCATGAAAATGTTCGTAGCATACAATGTACAAAATTTTTATTTTACTCTAGATTTAAATGTAAGATAAGTATTTCAATAAGTCTTAAAAGTCGTCGTTATTTTATATTTTTATCTATGAATTAGCATATAAAAAGGCATCCATTTATTAATTTAATATTAAAAGGAACTAAATAAAAGCATTGTCAGATTGGAAATTTTTATTACATTAATGAATTTTCTTTAAAATTCTGGTGTGAAATACACGCACTTTTTTTCTTTGGATAGACCCTGTAGACAGATTATTATATTTTATTATGAAAAATAAGAATCACTGTTTGATCATTTTGAATTTACTTTAAATGACAAATGAAAATCTTCATATAAACAGACTTCTTCAATTATTTTTTTTTCATTTATAAGGGCATTAGTGCTCTGTTTCTTTTAGAAAATCTTCCACTAAAATATTGTATTTTTATTTGTAAAACACTCAAAGATTTTATTAAGTAAAAAAAAAAAAAAAAAAAAAAAAAAAAAGCAAATTATTTAAAGAAATGACGCTTACACTAATTTTTGAAACATCTTCCACTAATCTTGATTAGTCTGTTATTTTATATGTAAATTATATACACACTTACGGCTGTATTCACCAATAACTTCAAATCCTAGCTGAGCACGAAAACTTGAAAAGCATATAAAGCCATAGTGCAAGTTTTCAGCAAAATTTCACGCGTTGCTTCTGCCATCCAGCAACACTGCTATTTTCCAGATTTTTTAGTTAAAAATAACCAATTAAAGATTATACGAAACATTTGACGATATATGGCAGAAGCAGCGTGCCAAATTTTGTTGGAAATCTGCACTCTAATTTTAGATGCTTTTCAATTCTGCTTTGAATAGGGAGTTGATATTAATGGTAAATACGGCCAATAAACAATTCACTTAAATATGTCATTGCGAACAAATTCATGACGCACTCTAAAATGTATTCAAAACACTTTCGAATACAGCACTAATACATCATTTTTTTTTCCTCTGAGTATTTTTTGTAAACATTGTATACAAAGTTCTTGAGTTCTGCTGTGTTTGTGCATTGAAAAATATAAGTTCATTTCATTATATTTAGAGCAGTTAAAACACTTTAATTTGTATTTACCTGAAACTTCTCCCGTACAAGTAATGTATTTGAATAATTTCTGCAAGTTGCTATATGTGAACCATTTGTCAAACCTTTATGAAGTTTGTCAAGTAGATTCTCGTTAAAGTAAAAATTAGAATACAGATATTAGACATACATACAGATACACACAACTAAAAATTTTTATTTTTAGTTTCTGGGGAACTCACACTTGAAAAAATAGTACATTTTATATTATAGGAAATACGCATCCCTCAAAAAAAAAATAATAATAATAAAACCTTTCTTTACTGTATGAGAGAAAATAACGGAAAAAAATATATATGTACCATCCCTCCTACGCGCATAAAAAAATAAAATAAATATACTATTCTTTTCTTCTTTTTAAATTTTAACTTACGATTTGGTAAGTAAAATAATAAACTTTACAAATACTTCTCTAGAGAAAAAGTTTTTCAATTTCGTGAGCTTTTATTGTTATCGATTCTTTATCTTAAGTCCTTTTACTTCACTTCTTTGATTACGATCATAAGTTTGCACCTACAAAACCCCGAATTCCAATTTGTCACGAAGCAATCCTTTTCCTGACACTGAAATTAAAAGAAGAAATATAAATAAAGAAAAAAGAAAAGAAAAAAAAAAAAAACAGCATTGGGTTTTATTTTTATTTTTATTTATTTCATTTGACTTCTTTTGTTTATGTTTAATTCAAGAATGTTATCAGAAAAATTGGAAATCAAAAGATATATAAAAGATGAATAACCATTTTTTGTTATTTTAAGAATCTATATTTTTTTCATTACTATATGACTGATTTCTTAATTTTTTTTAAATGATAGATCCATCTATCACATCTTCCGAAAAGAACTGACTTTAAATATTTATAGATTACGTATTATTTTTTTCTAAATGCACTTTAAACAAAAACTTTAAATTTTAGCCATAAAAGACTCATTAGAAAATTTATATATCTTATATATAATATTACATATAATATCTTATATATATCAGTATAGTATTTAATATCTTATGTATAATGATTATCTTATTTAAGTTCGTCCTATATCTTCTTTTCAACTAATGGTTAAACTTCATTTTATTGTAGATTTTCGAAACATATTTCAAGTTAGGATTTTTAAAACAGAAACACCTGGATATAAAATACACTCATGTTAAAAACTATGTTTACCTGCATAAATTCCCAAATTTGTCAGAAACTTTGAACTACAATGTCACGAGATTTTTCTGTAATAATGATACGTAACATTATGATCCATAAATACAAAGGAAAAAAAAAAATATCATCACTGCATATTATTTTTAATTAACATGAAACAATAAAAATGGTAAGAAATTGGCACAAAGAATTAAAAAAAAAAAAAAGCCTAACGAAATTAAATACAATTCGAACTCCCCTGTCTTGTATACACAAACCATAACGCATTTTTATGCTGGCAATAACATTCATAATTACAGTTTGAGAAATTAAGCTACACTATTCCTGCAGTGCCGTATTCAGAGAATTAACATCTATAGGCGGTTGATATTTACGTGAAATTACTCTTCCAAGTTAATCCCATAAAATCTCTATCGGTTTAAGATCAGAATACTTTACTAACGGTATTCTCTCATAGTCTTCCGTTTAAAATAATTCGTCAACGAGGTTTGCTCGATGTGGACGAACATTATCGTCCATAAATAAAAAGTCAGATGTATGCGCAACCCCGCAATATCTTACATAAAGTTCTAAGACCTCATCAGGATACACTGGGCGGTCATAGATCCGTCGTTGAAAATGTGTACGGGCGTAAATCCATCGACCATTATCCTTCTTCATTACTATCACACCTCCATTACTGAAAGGGTTACGTATCATAATATTCGAGGTTTAATATCGTGTTCTTGATTCCCTTCAGAGGTAAACATGTTTAGAATCTCTTGTAAAACTAAATCTCGACTTATCATTAAACAGAACATTGGACCACTTATGTTCACTCCATTTGTGATTATTTTGTGCATACGGAAGCTATTTCTTTTTGTGAAGAGAACGAAACCCATATCTTTAGCTTTCTGGCATAAAGGCCTACTTTATTAAGCTTCCTGTATATCGCTTGACGAGATGCAGCAGTTCCAATGACAGCTGCAAGCTCTGAACTTAACTCGCGAGCAATAGACTGTCTATTCCGACGAACAGTTATTGCCAGATATCGGTCTTCAGAAGCAGGTGTAATTTCTTTACGACCTAAACCATGCCTTCTTACTGCTGTTCCATCTTATTGAAAATATTTCCATAAAGTAGATTTTATCTGTCTTGAATTATTCAAACCCCTGTCTGCTTCCGTAATTGGCTGTCCTACTTTGTTTAGAAACTTATGATTCGCCATTTCGCAGATTCCTCCAAGCGATTCTACGAAGCCATAACAAACCGATTTGAGTCCTTGATCGGGCTAAAATTTTTCCTCAATCTATCTACATTAAGTATAATCTTCTTAGTATCTTCAGAGATAAAGGTGCTTTACAAAGGGGTCATTTCCCCATTCTTACGGCACTTATACAAAATATTATTTAATATCACCCATTTATTGAATCTGAAAAACATTCATTAAATTTGTTTTTTAACAAATCTAGGCATGATTTTCCTTTCTAAAAAAAAAAAAAAAAAAAAAAAAAAAAAGGCATATATTGTGTTCCAAATTTTTTGTTATGAAATAAACTTGAAAAAAAAAATCAATTCTTATATTAAATGTTTTTTTTTAACTTCATATCTTTGTCCATTAGTTCATGATAGTGCCATGAATCTCTCTTGGCATCATCTGACTGTATTCTCTGTCTCTGGGTAAAGTTCATTTCGTGCTTCCAAAATAATATTCCTAACTTCATTGCACCCATTGAGAATTCTTTTAAAAATAGTAAAATTTCCCCAAATCAAACATATTTTTTTTTTTTTTTTTTTTTTTAATCTAACATTATTTATGCTAATAACTGTCCACAGAAGACTAGACATCTTTTCATTAGAAATTAGTCTTCTAATAATTAATCTCCGCCCCCAATTTAAATATCACTAAAACTGACAAAAAGAACAAACAGTTCTGCTTCACAATTTGGATTATCTATCTCATATTGAATATACTCTGGTCCCTGTTATGAGCTTAGGAAATATCTTTCTAACAATCACCTTGATTAAATTAAATACTATTTTTAAAATTATGTTAATCTTAATGATTGAATAAAATGCTTGGTCTTCGTTTTAGCGCTCTTCTTAAGATCCATAAATCCACTATCTGCTTATAATCTTCTTATAATATTTCTTCTTATAAACTTGCACATTTTATTTCAAAATTTCTCTTACTTAATTTGTATTAACATTTTTACTGTTAAAATGCTAATGACTTTGGGCAGGAATTTAAAGCATTTCTCCCTCTAACTATTTTTCGATTCCTTTAAATTTTACATATTTTTTACTAATATGAAAAATATTTTATTACTTTTGACTTTTTTAAGGTTTCTGAACTTTGAAATATTTCGAAATAGTCAAAGGTATTTATTCCAACAAATGAAATTATTATCAATATTTTATTATCGAATATTTTGCGTTAAAAAATAAATAAATAAATAAAAATGAGAGGGGAAAGGGGCACGTTTTAATTTACGAAACAAAGCGTCTAGATACAAAAAAAATTATATCCCTATTCTAACTCTAACTTAATAATCTGGTGTGTCGATCACATGACATTCTCTTACCCTACATTTCAGTACTCTAAAGAGAGATTGCACATTAAGTCGTAAGACCAGTAAGGTGGAATAATGATATTAAATTTACTTAAAAAAAATATATAAAATAGGTTTACAATCAATTTTATTTGACATATAATTCTGTGTAAAGGGCTACTGACAACCTTCGATTCCGCTCCTCAATAATATTGATTAATTTTATTAATACATATAAATAAAAAATCAAATCTATTATTTATTTGCCTTTAAACTTGGCAATCTTTATGTATAATTTTTTTTCAATTGGAAAAAGAAAATGTGAACTATAAAATACGATATTTGAATTCCCTGGAGTTATTTATTTAACTTGTGCTGATAGCAAATATAAATACAGATCAACCGCTAAAAATTGGACAATCATATTCAGGAAACCTCAAAATGTGATATTACACAAAAAAACACAGTTGACAAAAAACGTGAAGAAAAACTTTATTTGCAGTATAAGTATGAAAAATAATTTTCTTTCCCGAACAGTGATCGTCGGCATAGTATAATGTAGCAAAGCACATTCATTAATTAAATTCAATGGAAAAGAATGCATAGCTAAATTTTGGGTAGCCCTGTAGACTTTGTATAAAATACTTGCACATCGAATTGTGTAAAAAGTTAATTATTATATGAAAAATACTTAACACAAAATGAAATACACTTTCAGCAATTTCCATGTATAGTCCCATTATATCTAAATAACTTTGAGTAACTGTGTAAATGAAGGGAAAATGTTTTTCATACCCCAATCTACTCAAAACATTCCTTTATGCATGTAATAAAAATATGTTTATTTCATTTTTTAGGGTAGCCTATATATATTACACTACACACTAACCGTTGGCTTGATCTCAAAAAAACTTTTAGTGTAACATCCATATACCTTTCTGACCCGAATCTCTCCCCTCTTAAAACATTACAGTTTTCTGTTTTAGCAAAATGAAAGAAAAATATGGATTATAACCGACATTTATTGGTTAGAAATTGTACTTTACACTTTCTCCTAATTAGCTCGATCGTTCATTTCCTGATTTTATTATATACAACTGTTCCAGATGCAAAAATGTAAGTGGATGTCTAACCCACACGATCGTATGGCCTGGGTCGGAAAGGGCTATATGATGCATATATGGAATACCGAATTCTTGTAACTATTTATTCTTGATAACATACACGCTGACAGACCGACATACAGACACACAGATAGACAAAGCCAAACACATACACAGACAGACCAACCGCTAAATACATGATTATTTGGATTCAGGTGACCTTAAATCCTGTAAATATAACAAAAAATCAATTTTGAAAATTTTATCTCAAAGCGATACTTTTCCTACCATATGTATATGAAAGGGAGATTAAACATAGGGTCAAAGTTATATCGCTAATAATTTAACACAAAAATGTACAATGTAAAATGTAAAAAAAAATTCAATTGCAAATTTAAATGATAGTATTCATGTTGTTCATAAATTTTGACGCGATGGAAGATTATTGAAATATTTAGAGTGTAAACTGTAATTTTTAATTTTTAAAAGAAAGCTCTTGATAAAAAATCGACTTAAAAGTGATTCTTAATTAACATATCGAATATTAAGAAAATGTTTTATTAAAACATATTTATCAAACAAATGGTCATATTCAAAAGCAAGTTCCAAATTTTTTGAAAACACACACAAACGTTTATGTATTTTATCGATGTTAAAATTATATTTAGATTACATTAAATTTTTAGTTACCGTTCTTAAAAGTGTACAAATATTTTGGAAATTAAAATCTTATATTCTGCAACCAATTTTAGTGGTTGCAGAGTATAAGATTACATAGCCTTAACAAAAAGTATTATTTAATTTATTTGAGAAATAAAATATAAACAAGACAAACAATAACGTGTAAAACATCTAGTATCCCTAATGACAAAATATATTCTAAGAAAAAATGATGCAATTCGATACAAATAAAGGAAAATGCCTTCTGCTGCTTAAGTTATAGAAAAGTGACAAATAAATCATTTTTCTCTCATTGTTTATGTTTCCCTATAGAAATATTTTCCAAATTCATATAAAAAGCAAGTGGCAGTACAAACTTCATTTTTAAAGAATTTATATTTCTCTTGGGCCGAAAACCAAGAATTCTTTTCTTAAATAATGTATATTTGTTTCTTAGAATATATTAAACTGTGTTAAATATCCCCAATAGCTATATTTCTTTTGTATATATGACATTATTTGCAAATTATGTAATTTTCTATGTTGCATCTTTTTCTTTTTTTTTTTTTTTTTTTTTTTTTTTTTTTTTTTTTTACTGAAGAACTATGTTTAACAAAACATTATGAAAGAAAACATTATAACAGGGTTGCCATGAGAATACTAAAATTTTATTATTTAACCAACACTAATTTTGTAAAGCATCAATCTATTAGTTTAATTACAACTTTTTTTGTTTTATTATAAAGCGACTATTTTACTACAAAAATAGTGTTGTACAGAATATAAAATTATATTACCCTCCGTGCAACCTAGCTATTAGTGAATAAGAAAGTAAAAATAAACCTAAATTGCAAATTTCTGAAATAACTTTTCAGATTATTATGGTTTAATATACTAGTGTGTGAACAGATCAAATGTCCGCAGTCCCTTTTACATTACATAATTATATCATATA
Organism: Salticus scenicus; assembly: GCA_963930645.1. NCBI lineage: Eukaryota > Metazoa > Arthropoda > Arachnida > Araneae > Salticidae > Salticus > Salticus scenicus. The sequence continues at coordinate 152,744,281 of OZ005652.1, read as the reverse complement.
TTTTATTCTATATTATTCAAAATTATTATTAACCCGAGAATAGTCGCGTCATTTTTTAGAACGCTTGTAGTCGCGTGTCGGTCTTTTTCCGCCGCTGTTTAGTGTTGGGGGAAAGCCGAAAGAAAGCCAGTAGAGAAAGATGAAGTGCCTTTAATTCACGCGAAGTTTTTCCCGCAAAACATTAACCTGTCTGAAAAACCGGAAATGGGGAGAAAAATGAATCAACGTTAGTTGTCGCGTCGCGGTCAAATAGACCGATTTGAGAAGTAAAATGTTTTATCTACTCAAAAAGTAGCAGAAATGACTTTTTAACATACTATTTTAGAGGACATCCACCCAAGGTCAAGTACACAGAGTTTCCGCACTTTATTTTTAAGGGGTGATCTGCAGGAGAAATTTATAAGCGATGGGCGGCAAAAAGACAGATATGCCACTACTGACGGTTTAATATACGAATTTAAACATATATGTTTAACGCTGCATAACGAGATACATTTTTGATAGGGACTACTATCACTCTCAAATTACTGTTGCATCTATCTGTCTACTTGTCTCTAACGATTTAATATTTAATCATTTTATCAAATTTTGTTCAAATCATTTTTTTTTTATTATGAAGTGGTCATTTTATTATAAAAATAGTGTTGTACAAAATATAAAATTTTATTATTATCCTTGTAACCCAGCTATTAGTGAATAACAAAACAAAAAGGAAACAAAATTTCAAATTTTTGGAATAACTTTTCAGATTATTATGCTTTAATTTACTAGTGTGTGGACAGATCAAAAGCTCCTGATTCATTTTGCATCAAATTAATTATATCATATATTTTATTCCATATTACTTAAAATTCTTAATAGTATGCGTATATAAACGTATATAATTAACTCGCTGCATACCGAGACACATTTCTGAAGGGGGGCTACTATCACTCTCAAACCTGTAATTCATCTATCTGTTTACATGTGCCTATCCATTTAATATTTAAACATTTTAACAAATTTGTTAAAATCATTTTGTTGAATATATTGTACTAATGATCAAAGGCACGTAAAATAGGAGCTACCTACAGACAGAAATTTCATGCAGTCATTCTGTGGAATATCATTCAATTCCATGTAATCCACATATATTTGTTTGAAATATTTACTCAGTCAGATATTTACAAAAGGTACCTGAATTATTTTGCGTAACTTAGTAAAGTAATTATTAATTTTATGTCGCAAATATTTAACAAATGCCATGCTCTTAAGAATTTTAATTACCAATATTAATTTTAATATGACGAATACAAAGTATCTTTGCTAAAATGAACTTGCCCAATTGTATCGATGCACTTTGGTGTGTGTTGATATGTGTGATATCACAAGCATTATACTCACGAAAAACAATGTATCTTGGATTTTATTAATATTTATGCCAAAATTTCAGTTAATCGAATCATTACAGATCGCATTGTAATTAATTTATACAATATTGTAAACTAATTAAAAGTTCTATTCATACCCTTTTCTATAGGAGCTATGCTTTTAAGCAATTCAGTAACATATGTTATATTCATTAGTTAAATGGATTATAACTATGTTGAAATTCCTTTAAAAGATATTTCACATTAGAATGTATTGGTAAGAAATTAGCTTGTGCTATCCGGACTTATTACTAATTTTGTGCCTTCGATTTTCTACAGAACTTATGCTCAAAATAATTTTAATAATGCATGTTGAATCCTATTATGTTAAATGCAGTGTAAACACGTTAAACACACTTGAAATAAATTTTGTCTCTATCACATAAATGTATAAAGTTATTTCTACGTCTTTGTATAAGAGTCACAAACTTTATATACGCCAATAAAAATTATACAACTAATTCTAAATAATTCATAAGTACGAGGGAGGTTTTTAAAATAAGTACTACTTTGAAATACTTGCTCAGCTGCTGTGAGGTGGGCATCTCGCGCTACTTACCTACATGTGTTCCTCAGTGGCAAGCACCATTGCGAAATTATTCGACTGTGTTTTCGTTTCTTTTTGAGTATTTAAAGGGCTTTATAGACAGTTGAATTTTTAAACACGATATGTGGTTCGTTTTCTTAGTACTAAAGACGTGAAAATGTCTGAAATTTGTCGTTCGATTTGTGACATGTATGAATAAAACATTATAAGCTTTAGGATGGAGCGAAAATTTGTTAAAGTTTTAAAGATGACCGCGCAAATGTTCATCATGCGAACTGAAGAGGGCAAACTTTTGCAATTACTGAATTATATTAAAGTCTCGTGTCCTGTGACAATCATCTTTTCTTTCCTTTCAAGAAGCATATGGACGGTCTTAGCAACAAAGACGATCAAGTCAAAACGACCGTGTAATAGTGGATGCCAATCAGGCGGCAGACTTCTAAGAAGGAAGAGATACAGAAGCAAGTTGCATACAAAAAATGTGGCTTAATATTAACCGGCATTATCTAGAAAATTATACGGTACAAACTTTACATAAAATTAAAATTGCTAAAAATATTTTACAACTTTTTTACTTTCTCTTACCCAAATATATGGCAGAGAAAGTATTGTTTTTGGGTTAAAATTTCGAAACTAAGTCGTTGATATATTTACTCCATTTTCATCACCGCTTAAGTGATAGAACACTGCTGTGGTTCAGTTGGATGCTAGTGCAATATCCCTAGAACTACAAAATGTAGTCGTGGGATTCCTACCTATTACCACGGATAATGCATTCATGGAGAGCCCATACCCTTAGTTTGATCGTGGTGCAGTAGTTTTTTTTTTTTTTTTTTTTTTTTTTTTTTTTTTTTTGTCATAAATTGCAAAACAAAAGCGTAAATGAAACTAAAATGAGATTTCTATATGAAACAGAATATGTATGTAAAAGATGTGCTCAAGTGTTAGAGTTTTGAATATAATCTGTACCGAGTATATTTGCAATTATTTCTTTTTCATAATTATGAAAAAAAATATGTGTTGCCAAACACCGTATTTACATCTTTTAAATAGGAATTATTATATGACTAGGAATAATGATAGATTAGCTAAAATATTAATGTAGTAAAATCAGAAGTGATAATTAACGGGTGAGTCACCAAAGTACTATTTTAATTTTCTGAGCTTAAAACACGCGTTATATTTTCGAACATTCTACGTAAGACAATAAAAAAACTAACATGGAAGAACGTTCCAGTCATGTCTGACTATTTTGCACTTTTTTTTTTTAAATCATCATTTTTTGGCTTCTATCTTAAGGGCCCGCTTCACTCACCGCCGCCGGAAGCCGAAGCTATTGTTATTCTATAAGAAATTTTTCTTTGCAAATAACTTATTAACTAATGCATATTTTTAAATTCTATTTTCACATTCTGAAAATTCCCATCTGTTAAATTAACGGACCTTTTTTAAAAAATATATATTTTTTTTATTTTTAATATTTTATTTTGACGCTGCAAAATACGAATTTTCAATATGTGAATTTTTTTCATTTTGCAATTTCAAAATAAAATATTAAAAATTAAAAAAATACATTTTTAAAAAAGTTCCGTGAATTTAACAATCGGGAATTTTCTGAATGTGAAAACAGAATTTAAAAATATGCATTAGTTAATAAGTTATTTGTAAAGAAAATTTCCCCATAGAATAACATTGGCTCGGGCTTCCGGCGACGGTAAGTGAAGAGGGCCGTTAAGTGATTGAAGTGAAATTTTCGTTTGTTTTATTTTAGTAAAAAATTTTCAATTACAATCTATCATTTAAAAGGAATGTGATTGCTAAAAAGAATTTGATGCTTATTTAGAGATAAATATTATTTTTTATTCTTAATATATGTATTAGATTTAAAATATTATAATATATACATATATTTTTTTTTTTTTTTTTTTTTACTTTTAAAGATAAAATTTGTCTTATTTCTTACACAAAAATTTTAAATTGTACAATTTAGATAAAAATAAATTGAAAATTCAGACACATCATTTTTTTTAATACTTATGCAAGTAAAGCAAAGTTAAAAAAAAAGATTGATCATAAGTGTTAATATGCAGTATTATTCAATCTCTGAAAAAAAATCATAGATTTACTTTAGAACTAAGAATTGAAATTTATATATTAAGAAAAACTACTTAAATGCATACGATATTTAAATTGATATTATAAAACATTAAAAATGTAGATTATCTACCATATTTACTTATAATTTATCTAAAGCTATTAAAATATTTTCAGCAAATTACATCTATGCATAAATTAAAAGGCTATATATATGCATTATATATGGAAGTATTCAAAAGAAAAATCTGCAGCAATTTGCTTTTTTATACATTTTATGAACATGAAAAAAGTTTTCGTCACTTATAAATTACCTTATCCGTCTGTATTACGTAAATAAAATATAGAATAAAAATTCATAGAGAAACATTTTCTTAAAATTTAATGATACATATACAATGCATGTCTTACTTCCGAAATACACTTTTATTCATGAAAAATGTAGCTCATGGAACAGTGTTAGTTTTCCTACTGGGAAAAGTAAAACAAGTCTTGGCATATATTATATCATACCTCTTGAATGCTGTCTCAAGAACACGCATAATTCTTTGCTTTTGAATGAGATGTTTCATTCCTCTAACATATCCAATATAAAGAGAAAAAATGTATATATACATACATACAGATACATATATTTACATATATACATATATACAGATACATATATTTACATATATACATATATATATACATATATATACATATATATATATATATATATATATATATATATATATATATATATATATATATATATATATATATATATACATATATACATATATACAGATATTTGTTTTTGTATTACCAGATTTATAATTATACTTCTTATATTTCTTAGCACTTTAAAGAAAATGTATTAAAATACTTTGAATATTGTTGAAAGCTGACAGAATGTTGACATTACTAAATGCCAGAAATTTCACATGCACTATGTACACTATGCGTGCTAAATTTACTTTGACATCTGTATTAACTATGCTTGAAAAGTCTTTTTCATTCCATAATTATTAATACAAGGGCTAAAAGAATTAAAATGTACATGCGTTAAGTAATATGAGTGATAAAAAAAAATAATGTTACATTGTTTATTAAATTAAACTTAGAATATATACATATATATATGTATATATATTTACATAATCTACTGCAGGTCAGAATTGAGTATCTACAGCATGGAAATCGCATATAATTTTATGAAGATTAAACGCTTAAACAAAAAAAAAAAAAAAAAAAAGAAAACTATATTACATTTACAAAAATACTTCAAACTAGCAATCAAGAATTTATTTTGTGTTTGTCTTTAACATGAAAATAAGGTTAGGTTTTACATTAAAATAAATACTGTTTAGTATTCCCAATACTGACAGTATATTAGTATCATATTACTTTATATAAATATTAATATATAAAATACAAAGTGTAATACTGGATAGCAATGTTAAATATCTAAATATTTTAAAATAACAAATAGAAATATCTTAAAATGTCACTGGTGTAAGTTTAATGCAAAGCAGCTAATTAAAAAAAATAATAATGATAATAATAAAAAAATAGACATAGCACTTTGAAGTACTAGAAAAAGGTTACTCTATGATTTTGATAGTCTTGTCTTTATAATAATTCTTTCTGATTTATTTCTGACAACTTAAACATTAATCATGTTTTCTATAATAACTAACATTTTTTGACTAAGAAGGTGCAGGGTTTTTTATATTAAAAAGTACAAAAGGAATTGCACAGTAGAAATCCTATATTTGATTTATTTAGCCGAAACAAAGTTATTCTTAAATTACGATTTTGATATCGAAATGACACTACCAGGAAGGATATGGAAGGACTGGAGCAAAGGAGCAAGCGAGCAAGCGAAATGTCATTGTTTACTTGGCCACAGAGATCCATAATCAAACCACTTGTAACTATATATATATATATATATATATATATATATATATATATATATATATATATATATATATATATATATATATATATTAATGGTTTATATTAAAGACTAAGTGTTCTACCTCCATTTCCCCAGGACTTACCACAACTGCTGCAGTAGATGCCTCAAGTGCTCGAATAGTTATAAATGAATATTCCATAACGAGTGTGGCAGAAAATAGAATACGTCATACATATTTCCCTTCTCACTTGAGCTGAACATATAGATCATTTTCAGAAACTTAGACAACGATAGTTCCACTGTAAATTTTATTTATCACAATAAAGTAACTTAGACGTTAACCGCATGATTAGCGTTTATATATATTTTTCTTATTCGTTCATGGCGCCAAACATTTTTTATCGGGAAAAAAACAACATCAAGTGTAGGAAGAAACAAAAAGTAAAATGAAAATTTGTAATATGACATGTTACTCTAGGGTACATGTACTCTCTATATATAGGGTACTCTATATACATACATGTACTCTATATGCATAGGGTACACGTTACTCTAAATTTAGAATTCTAAAAAAATATCTACTTTACTTGAGAATTGTCATACATTGTTTTATTTTCTATATTCAAAAATATTTTTCTACAATTGTTCTATATTTTTGATTGTTAATATCAATGCGTTATTGTTTTGCCATAGTTTCGCAGAACTGAAATTCAACTGATGGTGTAGAAAAGAGGAATTTTAATGCGCTTTTTTTTTTTTTCTTTTTTTTTTTTTATAACGTAAAGCGCACTAATGTAAGGTTGAGGTTCAGTGGGTTTTACGTAGCACAAGTGCTAGACTATGGATAGGTAGAGACTATCTGGGATTTAGTCCTAAATGTGGTCCGGCGACACGTCCAATTTTCCATTTACGAGTTCGGCGGTGTACCGACTAGGCTACCGATGTTCTCCATAAAACAAAACGAAAATAAAAAGCGCATCCGATGCCTGATTATAGAGATTATATCAGTTTTCCTGCACTAAATTTTCCATGATATTTTTTATAATTCCTTTTATGATAAAAAGAAAGTATTAACTATACTTAATTAAAAATATATATATATTGTTCATCGATATGACATTGTACGATTATTTTTGTACGAAAGCTCCCTTATAAAAAAATATGACAAAACGTATTTCCAGAATGTCCTTTATGTATTCAATACATCGTTTCTAATGTGATGTATTATTAAATTAATATTATTTTAATAGCATGCATTTTAATGTTACATTTCCCGTCATAGTTTGCAGAATAAAAGTATTCTGTACATGTATTTACATTGTAGTTTATTTTAAAATATCCGGTTATCTGATTTTTCGAGAGACAAGTTTGTAGAAATCTGAATATATTGCGTCACTCCCATTAATGTAATATAAACAGATTTTAACTGCATGTTTATCAGCATTCTAAATCTTGACCACATATTCACAAATAGCTTAAGTTTTGTACATTTTCTTATTTTCTTATGGATGGTAAAAAGCATTAAATTGAGAAACAAAATAATAAAATTAAGGGAATACCAAGTTACATTACACAATAGAGGTCTCTCGATACGAATAACAAAAATTGCACGTAAACCGATAAACAATTTTTAAAGTAAAAATAATTGTATCATATATGTTACATTATTACAATTGAAACAAAAAGGAAAATAAAAATTTAAAATGGGTTTAGCTAAACTATTAAGTAAAACTTTCATAATCTTTTGAAATCCAATCATCTTATGAAAAAGTATCCGCACATAATTCAGTTATTGTGTTGGGAGATGTGAAATATAATAGAAGTATTTTAAGAGAGGTTTTTCCACTTAATATCAGATTAAATTCAAACGGAAATAAATATTACCTTTTAAAGGGTTGTAATTCTAACCCCTGGGACATTTTCTTGCCAATTATTAAAACAAGAAATAAAATTACAGTGCAGAAATTTATTTTATTTAAGATGATAATTTGATGTTATAATTTCGTTATACAGTAAACATACTGAGATAGAAACATAGTATAAATAAAGGTTTATATTTAAATGAAAAAATGAAGTGTTTAATTTATTATTATTTTTTCTTTGAAATATATTTACCTTTAATTTAAGGTCTATCTACTTAACTTGTTAGAATCTATATATATATATATATATATATATATATATATATATATATATATATATATATATATATATATATATATTATGACAAAAAATAAATAAATAAATAAATAAATAAAACGGGTAGACTTTTTTTTAATAATTAAAATAAAGGTGAGAAAAATCATGCTAATCTGAAATTTTTTACGTAACTAGCTCGGACGTTTCTAGCCAAGATTTTTACTTACGCAACTGTGATAACCATTTTTATTCATCATCATAATAAGAACAAAAATTTAAAAGCCGTCATGTTATTCTTATGTTAATGCTATACCAAATAAATTTTATGTAATGAACACAATAACCGGTGGTAGGGAATGAATCTTAATTTAAAAATATATCTTATGAAATCTTAATTTAAAAATTTTCGAATATATATATATAAGTTTATTTTTATTTTTATTTTTATTTTTATTTTTATTTTCATCTTTATTTTTATTTTATATTTTATTTTATTGTCGGGTAACATTGTAATATATGTAAATCAGGGGAAATTTCGATAGTGAAATTTTGGACCGAAACTAATATTCCCATTACCTATAGTAGTTGGGCAGTGGATGTAAAAATGAGATATTTAGTGTATATGCACGGGAATTTTTCATGCATTAATCGGTTTTTATTTCGAACTAAAATAGAATAAAATCGACAGTATATATATACATTGTAGTTTATTTTAAAATATTCGGTTATTTGATTTTTCGAGAGACAAGTGTTTAGAAATCTGAGTATATTGCGTCACTCCCATTAATGTAATATTTTCTTCGACAATATGAAACATTCAAAATTTAGCAGTTGTACAACGAAAATGAAACTCACGATAGTTTGAGAAAAAAAAAAATTGCGAAACTTCTGTCCGTGAAAATGAATTTCGATATTAACAAAACTCGATATTAAATTTATTTACGTTTTCCATAAAAAAAAAAAAAAAAAAAAAAAAAAAAAAAAAGTTTTATATTGAAAGTAAACATAAAAACACAGATAAATTTTATTTTATTAAATGCAATTCAATGCATATTTTAAAAATCTTTTATGTGTATTATCGAAATATTTGCCTATTGTAATTTTAAAACAGAAATCGTTCCAATTCATATCAAATTAATTCATGGTAGATTTTTATCTATAGAAAAAAAATGTATATATATTAAAAAGCATGGCTGGTATAAACACATGAAACTATGAAATATATTTACATACTAATTTTAATTTATTTTTTAGACTTTTCAAAAGAAGATATTTCCACACACCAGTAAATTAAACATATATTCATGTATTGAATTTTTTTTGTGTATTGAATTCTTTTTGGAATTAATCATTTCCACATATATTTATTTCTCATTATATTTCATAACTTATGTGTTTATTCTACATTATGTATAAACTAAAAAAAAATCTACACAAAATAACAATTTTAATAAGGAAACTTGTCATCAAAAAGCAGAAGTTTATTTATAAACATATCCTGTTAACGAATAAGAGACAAGAACTTTTAAAATGTTAATAGCTTCCTCTCTTATTCATTAGGTTAATGAAAGTAACATTACACGATTCCTTTTTCATAAAAATTACATTTTTGGCAGACCTTGTTCTAGAATGTTTAATTAAATTTTCAGACCATTAAGTTTTTTTTTTTTTTTTTTTTTTTTTTTTTTATCACACATCATATATCTTTTGTCTCAAATATCAGAAAGTCAATTACATTGCAAATTTTTCTCAGCTATTAAAAAAGTTCTAGAATAATAATAAAAATAAAAATTTTCATTATGTACGCATTTTTTAAATTCTTTTAAATGATTTATGATATAAAGAAAATGTTTAACATTAGAATTTAAATTATCACGAAACTTATTAAGGAGTTTAATACATTCTAAGCGTTTTATAATGAGAAAATATTATTTTTTTAAAACTTTTACATATAGAAAATTAATAAGTAAAATATTTTCTAACAGTTCATGTTTTTAATTATAACATGTAAAAAATGTATTATTCTTATCGTAGATTTCCATATAAAATATATTTGTTACATTAATGAGAACCAATAAAGAACAATAATATATGTTCTGCAAAAGAGGTGATATTGCTGTTAGGATTACTGCTAATTGACTACAATAGGGTTCTAGGCCTGAAGCCCTCCTCCTTGTCTATAAATGAGTACTTTTTAAATATACTACTGAGAACCACAATTACCCAATTTAGCGGTATAAAACAAAATGTGTCGAATTCTTGTCAAAACTTACATTAATAGTTTGGTCCCGTTGTTAAGCTATTTTAAAAATATAAAAAGAAATTCACTGTAAAGTTTGAACAAAATTATTGTAATATATAGGTTCTCCATCTAAAGAAAATGAAAACATATTTAATATGTTCACCACTTCCAAGTACGTTTCAAAGGGACAATATAAGAAGTTGATAATTTAAATGTAACATATATACCCTACTACTGTGAAATAGTATATTCAATAAATCTTAAATGCATAACGAAATGTTTAGCTATGCAAGATGCATAGACATGAAACTTGTTTGTATAAAGATAGTATTTTCACGTACATATTTTCTATAATTTTAAAGTGTCTAAACCAAGAAGATACCAATTGATGACTATAATTAGCCTATCGATATAATATCTGCATAATATTTATCGAACGTGGAGCAGTTACGACTAAATTTTGCAGAAACGATGCGATACGGATGGAAGGTGTTATCTGATTGGAGACAGTTACAATTGGTTAGAGTGTAAAACCAGCTGCTATATTGATATCTATGATGCAAAAATTTTATCTAAAACTTAAAATGCTCATTTTCTCAAAAAGAATTGAAAAAAAATAATTGTGAGGAAACATATGCTAAAAATCTCATATTTAGGAGTATATTTGAAAAATTTCAAAGAGCGTTAATCCTAGCATTTCTTCGGGCATTCGGAAGGTAATATCGCCAAAAATTGATCGAAATCGAAATTATTATATTAAAAAACATTTTAAAAATGCAACTCTAAATAAATTTTTTAAAGCCAAAATTGTACATATTTTTATCTTTATTTTTTTAATAAAATGAATGTTATTTATTTATTTTCCATACACATTCATAAACTAAAGAATTTTTCTTGTGTATGAATATATTTATTTACTATATATAGAAGAATTTTTTTAATTATTATTATTATTATTATTATATATTTATTTATTTATTTATCAACGAAGTAAATTATTTTCTAAAATTTAAATTATAATAAAAATATGAAAGGTTTAAATACATTTTATAAAAAAAAAAAAAAAAAAAAAAAATCTGAAACATTCGAATGATTTTACTTAAGAGAAATTTCTGAAAATCATATTATGCCTGTACAATATATACACTCCTTCTCATATTTATAAGGACACTTTATATTTTGAAATAACTAATGTAAAAATAATTGTAAACAAGATTATACTAAGTGCACTTAATATATCTAGTATTCTAAAAACCAAAAGTGTTATAATTTTTTAAATATAAAGCAAAACTAAAAAAAAAAAAAAAAAAATGCAAAATGTGTTTTTCTCCACGTTTTTAGATGTTCATAATTATAGGGACAAATCAGATTTTTTCGTTTCATTTAACTTACTAGCGGATAAATTACAGCTGACATGCGAATTTGTTAACTACTGGGCTAGATTAATTCATATATAAGCCTTCAATTTTTTTTTGGATGGACATTACTGATAATTCCTCGAAAAAAAAACAGCGTTCAAGTAGTGAAGTATGATAAATGTATTTTTTAAGTGAAAGGATAATTTCAATCCTCCGTATTTCTAATGAAATTCGAAGGTCTAAAATTGCCGAAGGAAATGTGATCAAACGTTGAACTCCTGGTTCGATAGGAGAGAGATCTGATGCAAAATCAGAGTTGTTTTACAGAGATCGAAGACTCATAATTCCTCTTACTGTTCTACTCATAATGACTGCTGTTGAATTTGCTCGTAATTTTTAACGAAAGATTAGAGTCCACATTTATGCATGTTTAAAATAATTAATAATATGTTAAAATGAATAAAAAACCTGTAATAATCAATCAGCATTTAATGGGGGAAAGAACGTCTGTGTTAAAGTTGAATAAAGACAATGTTAAATGGTAAAATGTTGCATTTTCGGATGAAAAACATTTTATTCTTGATTAACCAAATGGTTTTAACAGTTACTGGCACGATCTGAAGATTGCGAAAAACAGAGCAGATTTTTTAAAGGCAGATATGAATCGGGCATTTTAAAGGTGGATCTATGGTGCTCTGTGGAGCTGCTTCTACTGAAGTTAGAATGAATTTAGTAATTTTTTCTATTATTATGAACATCAAGAGAATATCCGCAAATTTTAAAAGTGGAATTACCACATTGTTGTTAGATTTTGGGGGGTAATAATACTTTTTTCAACAAGCTTTACATTTTTGCTCTATTTATAGAGCAATAGGAAATAGTTTGAAGAAAGAAATTTCTGTATTATTGCCTTTCCCATGGCCTAAAAGTTGAAAAAAAACCTTAACTTATGATATTAGAAATGGGCATGGAAGTTGAAAGCAATTTTAAATAGTTTAAATGTATTAAGAATATCATATATGCTATACGAAATGGTATTGAAACTGAATATTAAAAACAAATGTATATATATATATACCAGAGAGAATGTCTGACTTCTTCACCCTAAAAAGAGACCCCATAAAATATTGATTTAAAGAATAACTTAAAAAAATTACTAAAATTCGAGTTGTCCTTATAATTGTGAACACCTGAAAAATCATCTTTTTACCATATTTAAAGTTTTTTAAGATAGAAAAACGATAAAACTTTTTAAATATAGTCTATTAATGAAATTCAAATTAATTAAAAATATATTTGTTTAAATAATAGTGTTCAGTGTTTAGTTAATATAGGAAAACGGGTGTCCTTATAATTATGAGAAGGAGAGTATATATATATATATATATATATATATACACATATATATATATACACTGATATGTGTGTGTGTGTGTGTGTCTGTGTGTGTGTGTATAATGAGAAACATGTCAGAATCTGTAAAGGAACCCGAAAATTACTTAATAGCGATAAAGTCAGAATTGCTGATGAAAATTATATACAGTTTTTGACGTTCTAACACGTCGAGGAAGTAAAATAGGGCCGTTGTCTGCCAAACTAACATAAGTATAGCCTTCTTACAACCATGGGGTCAAATATGACCTAATCACCAGTTTGCCGTTTGACTATACTAAGTTTGACTAAGTATAGTAAATAAATAAATGGATGAATAGATAAATACAATGAAACATCACATTGTTCATTTAGTCATAATCTTTACAATAATTAAGAGTAAGGTAAATATATATGATTTTTTTTTTGGTGTTTTTCTATCATTTATCCTACTGAATACCAGTGTGGTAAAGAATGACCCAGTGATATTTCGTAGAAAATAAGTGAAATCCGTAGGAAAATATCCAAATATTTTTAAATGAATTTAAATTAAATAATTATTGATCACATTTAAATCTACTACTTGTAAATTAATATTAAAATATCACTAAACGATCCATTTTTACACACTGTTTTTAACAAAATGTAAAAAAAAAGCATAATTCATCTCATAAAATATAAGAAATTTAAAAATACAACGTTCAGCAATTTTTTCCTCAATATATATATATAGGAATATATAAATGTAGAAATATATAAACAAATGAATGAAATTAAACCCCAAAAAACACTCAGATCTTCATCAGGGAGGCCCCTCAGTGTAGGGGTGAACGAGAAGTTTCTGAAAGGACAGTAGCTATAAGCTAATAACTATCCTTAGCCCCCAACGTCTCACCAAACAGAAAATCACCAAAAACTGAAGAGAAATCAAACATACATATAATGTATAAAACTACTAAAAAAATTATCAAATTATCAAATTTTAAAAGTTACAAAATTACATCAATTCATTTAAAAAATATACAATACAATAAAGAATTACTGAAGGTAAACAAGAAAGTATAAAATGAAATAAAAATACAACCCTTCATCTGGAAAACAAACTAACTTTGGCCGACGGGGCTACTCGTCGGTACTTAAATATCGCCCTTGAATGAGGAAGTAGAACAAACCAAGATAGGAAAACTCTGGAAACTCACAGTTAAAAATTGTGACGGGTAACAGTTAATTTGTAAGGTACATTTTAAGTCTTCAAGAGCATATTTTAAATCTTCTTCATTATTGCAAATATTACGAATAATTTTAAGCTGTGCGAACATAATATTTTTTAAAACTTTTCTACTGATATTTGAAAACCAATTAGTAAGACTATTAACTTTAAAATTAAAATCCTTTCTTTTATCATATTATCCAATGAGCCATTTATCTTCATTTCTCTTTATATTTAAATCTAGGAAAGAAATTTTATCAGTATCTGTACGGTTTAAAATTATTTCTTTAGGATATATTTTTCCAGAAATATTTTCGAAACAATTACAGTTAAAAACAATTAAATCATCAATATATCTGAAGAAAGTAATATTTATAAAAAAAAAAAAAAAAAAAAAAAAAAAAAAAAAATTCGAAAAAATATAAAAATAAATTTTAAGGATAGTTATTAGCTTATAGCTACTGTCCTTACAGAAACTTCTCGTTCACCCCTACAGTGAGGGGTCTCCCTGATGAAGATCTCAGTGTTTTTTTGGGGTTTAATTTCATTCATTTGTTTGTATATTTCTACATTTACATATTCCTACATCTAAGTTTTGCATTTCCTTTCGCTGCAATTTTGCGCATTGGTTTGTAATTCTCCTTTTGGTTTTTCTGATCAGTAAAACTTATATATTTAAAAATTCATGTCAATAGTTTTCTATATATATATACATAAATCTATCTATCTATACGTATTTTTTGCGTATAAATTATAAATACATTTGAGAATATTTTGTGTTTGTAGGTTATTGCTCAATAGTAATTATACTTTGACATACCATTAAGAGATATTCATGAAAAATACAAGCCCAGATCTGATGCCCTTAGCTACAGGCTGTACAAGTTAATAATAAAATATGTGGATATTATCCGAATTTGAATATTTCATAAAACTGAATATATTGCAAGTAATAATAAAATGGTAAAAGTAAAAAAAAAAAAAAAAAAAAAAAAAAAAAAAAAATGTGTATGAAAATTTTTTAAAACTTTGAAAGATAAGATTTTTTTTTTTTTTTTTTACTTTATTCATTTTTTCTGGAATCTACAAAGTGATAATGAATAAATATGCATTTATGGAATAAAAATAATGGTTAATTTTCTACATGTATACGCCTAGAATAGATACTCACGATTTCATAATGCTGATTTCAGACATCAAAACAGATTTCTTAATAAAATTTTTCGATCTAGAAACACTTTCTTTGTGTTGGATTAAATTTTACAAGATGCATATCCTACTTATGAAAATGTTAATATTGATGAACAGTTAGTGACATTTAGAGATAAATCCTCATTTCGTCAATACATTCCCTCTAAAAAAGAAAGTACTGTCTAAAAATCTTGGCTGCTTGTAATATCAATGCTTTAGCATTTCTAATATCCAAGTTTATACAGGAAAACGAAAAATGTTTAAGAACTGTTCTTCTTTAGATTTAGAGTAAACACTTATTATTACTACGAGAAGTAAGGATTATTTAATATTCTTTTTAGATTTCAAAAATCAAAAACAATTGTACCTTTTTGTACAAGTAAATTGAAATTTGTGACCCTATTATGCTTTATTCCTATTTCTACGTAAAATAAAATAACTGAAAAATCTGTTCCAGTTATGATAAAAGATTGCAACAGCACGAAGTCGGTATCAACATAATGGACAAAGTAGTGCATATATGTTAAAGAATATCCAGAAGATTTCCAAAATCTATCTTTAGTAATATCATGCACGTGAATGCCTTGTATAATTAGTTGTTTAGTAATATCTGAATTTTAAGTAGGAAGAAAAAGATAACTAAAAAAATACGAATCTTCCTTTTGAACCTAGGTAAATGTTTAGTTCAAAAAACTCCTGAGAATCGTTTTCACGTTCTAATTGTCTAGCAATCCGAAGATTCTATTTGATTACTAAAAGAAAAATGTATGAGAAATGCATTCTTGTATGAGATTATTAGATAGAAAATAGTATGGAATCCATGTGGAAGTGCTCAGTTTTTGTTTGCAAAAAATATTCAAATACTTCTTCTTTTTCAAAAAATGTGTAGAAATTCTAATTTGTAATGGCTCATGTAGTAATTATATTACTATTTTTAGAATCTGAAACACTAATAAATGGATATGTGAAATTATAAAAGCACAATTATAAAAGCACACTTTCTATATTTAAATGTTTAATAATTAAATTCCAATATGTTCAAAGGATGAAAACTAAAGTCGAAAGTGATTCCAAAACAAATTTTAATCAAAATAATCATTCGTGCAAATAAATCCTCATATAGGTCTGCAAGCAATGCTATTCATATAATATATTACAGAGTTGTATTTTTGGACATAATTAACACTAGCAGGCTACGCCCGCTTCGCTGCCCACTATATTTAAATGAATCTCCAAACGAATTGGATCATTATTCATTTTTCACATCACATTATAAATAAAAAAATAAAATAATTACATTGGAATCGCTTTAGACCTCGCATCGGGTACTCGCTGACTACGGCATCTCTGGTCGCACTGTATCGGGAGCAGGTTCCCATTGCCTGCAGAAATCTCTTTCCTATGTATTTCAATATGGGTATTTATTGACGATAGGTGGGTCTGCCATTATTTAAGAACTACGATTTTAAAGATAACTGTATCTCACCGTCTGTTAAATATTTTAGTTTTTGAGCCAAGTATTTTATTGCTTATGCTATTTACACTGTATTACAATTTGATTCTGACCAATATAATGAAATAAAATATAAAGTAGATTTTCTTTTAGAAGGAATTAAATACATAAACAATTAAATTCCAATCAGTTTAATCCTTTTTACTATATACTACCATTATTTCCTGACAAATACTATAAATTAGAAGAAAAAAAAAAAAAAAAAAAAAAAAAAAAAAAACTTTTAAAGAAATTAAATTAACAAATGAAAAATAATTGTTGTTATACTACAAAAATTATACATAAACATAACTGTTATAAATTCGTTTTTTAATTTTAATTTTTAAATTTAATATATTTAATTTTTTCTGCTGCATTACCATTTTATTTTCAATAATAAATTAAAAAAAGAAAAAAAGGTTCGCCCTCAAATAAATGTATTAAATAAAAAATGAATTGCATAATATAGCCGTTGGTAAGATACGCAGACGATTACAATCGAAGAATAAATTCATGAAAAATGAAACATAAAAGTCAATGTTTAAAATCGAAAAACATTAATTTTAAAAATTCAAATTCGAAAATCGAAAAAATCTGGATGAGGTGAACATCTGCAGGGCCCCAGGTACCTATATGCCAAAGTTGGAAGCTCTGTGATCAGTAGTGTGTAGTATTGTTCATGTTTAGATAAATGTATTTATTTTCCTGTTGAAAAAAAAAATAAACTCCTTTTTTTTTTTTTTTTTTTTTCAACAATTAAATTATGGATTAAATTTAAATAGCTAATTTTTTTCTATTATTAGCTTATTATTTTCATATTTTTATTAATTAAAAGAAAACTAAACAGAAATTCCAAATTCTGACTTCAATGTGAACAAAGAACCTTCGAGGGGCACCTTTGTGTTAAATCTCGTGACTGTCCGAGCTACCGTTTTCGAGAACAGTGAAATATATATACAAATATTGCTCATTTAATAGTATAAGATAAATAAAAATAAATAATAATAAAATGGGACTATACATAGTTCCAAAAAGAAAATTTCGTGTAATTAATTTATAAAATCTAAAGTACATTTTAAAAGCATAAATGTGTCATTTTTCTTAATTAGAATTACAAAATTTACCGTTTATAGTGATTTTTTTAACGTAAGTACACAGAAAAAATGGAAAAAAAATCGTATTGGATAAAATTCGATATATGTGTTCAGTGGAACAAAAAAATTCTGGTAACAGGAGGGATAAATAATAAAGCACAATAAAAAAGAGAAATAATGCATTTTTTTTAATGCATATCAGAACACTGGTTCAAACCATCAAACTTGAAGGACAGAAGGTCTTACAGGAACAGCTAGATCTTACTGGCTTACAACTCTGTATGTTTTTTTTTTTTTTTTTAGTTCTTAAAGTACCTATTATTTAAGAATACACGCTTTAGTACAACAATGCAGCTTATAACTCAGTCAGATTAACTTGTGAACTAAATAAATATATCTATCAAAGCCATTTTCTTTCAGAAGGTTAAATAAATGAAGCTATAAAAGTATAATTTCTTAATTTCCAAGAAATATGTATCTTAATTATTCTTTAGGTAATTTTCCAATATTATGCTTAAATTTGAGATCGGATTACATTGAATACTACTAATGTTTCGTACGCGTTTCATGTACCATTTATTCATATAGCAAAACATTCAGAGTATGTTTAGAGAAACGAATCAAATATTACACACATGCGCATTTACATACATATCCTCAAATATTACATACATGCCCATGAATATTACACATATCGTCAAATGTTACATATATGCGTATTTAATTACTTCTTTATTTATTTATTTTTTTTTTTTTGTCTTGTTCTGTTGAGAAATGGGATTAATTTAGGGATCAGCACAACAGAATCACAAACATCTTAACTAGTGAATAATATTGTCTCAGATATAAAAATAAGCATTAATTATTTTACTTTTAGAAACGTTAACATTATAGTCATATATAAATATATATATATATAATTCAAAATCTCAAGATTATTTTCAAATTATTTTTTCAGGAAGTTCATCATTCAACATTTAGTATAAGAAACACATTGCACTCTACTCTTATATAATAAAATTTTACCCTTTTTCTGATGGGTAATCAGAAATATCTTTGTGTAAATATTAGAATAATATACTATCTAGATTCTTAATAAAAAAAACAATTTCTTTCGTAAAGCGTAAACGTATTTGATTTTGTGTACTTTCGAAATACTTTTGTACCAGTCTTCATTTTTATTATATGTATATATATATATATATATATATATATATATATATATATATATATATATATATATATATATGTATATTTATATACATATATATAAAGACATGTACTGCTAAAGGTCAAAGTAAATCTACAAAATGCTTTGTTCCAGTGTTTTTATTGGTTATTACTATGTATATATGAATATGTCTTCTATCTGAATTTTTCATATGAGGGTGTGACTTAGATACACCAAAATTCGTACGCAAGTGAATTGTTAAAAGATATTTAGGTAATGTTGGGTTTTACGTATTATACGTACGTTGGGTTATACGTTATTTATGCACGTAGCCCTGATTTTGAATTGGTTTTCAGTTATTAAATTATGTTTTCAAAATTGATATCTATTCCTTTCAGAAAATAGTCGTGTTTTAGACGCAATATAAATTTTTGAGTGAAAAAAAAAAAAAAGAAATATTGTCGTAATATTAAATTTCTTACGATGACCTCATAAAAATGTGGCAGTATAAATTTAATTTCGAAAAATGAACATGAAAAACCTTTTGTTTTAGTCGACATACTATTATTTTTATCATATAATTTTATGCAATATATAAGTCAAAAGTTATTCATAATCAATGAATTATTTTAACAAAATATTTTAACTCATGCAATATTTAAAGTGAGTCCGGGGTTTCATGAAATTTACTCTGTTGAAAGTTCTAGTATGTGGGTGTTACACTGCAAGGATTTTCATGTGTTGCGAATTAGCTGGTAGTGAAATTCCTTCAGCAGAAAAAGCATTCTAGTAAAATACTAATTTTTTCACGAATAGCGCTACGTTGATTTAAGGAATATGTATATTCTAAAAAAGGAAACTATTATAACATTTATTAACATTTATAACATTTATAACACATATAGAGTCGGTAACAAAAGTGTCCGAACACTAGCAAAAATTCCTATGTAAAAAAAGTACACTTCATACGGTTCTGTTAAATAAATCCTTATCGAATCATGCTCTTAGACTGACTAAGAAGAGGATTCGACAAGGATTTATTTAACAAAACCATATGAAGTGAACTTTTTTTACATAGGAATTTTTGCTAGTGTTCGGACATTTTTGTTACCGACTGTACTATTATAACATTATTAACATTTTAAGGTCTAAGATTATTGCGTACCAGTAATTATTATCATAATTTTGTGACTCCTGTAACATTTTAATGAGTTTCTAAGGTACATGTACGCTATTGATTGGTTAGACATGTGACCTTTAATCACACTGTGATTTGTCAATTTTCAGTAAAAGAAATATGTGTCGGCGTATTCTATATTTGATGTTGTTTGCTTATTTCTAATTGTTTGTATATTTAATAAAACAATTTAAAAAAATTAAGAATTTTTTTTCATACCAACAGAATTATAAATTAAGAAATTTAACGCAATTACAATATCCTTACAAAAAAAAAAAAAAAAAAGAGTAAGATTTATATTACAAAATATTTGGTAGTAAAACCTATGGTGAAATAATAAAGGAGAAAATAAATTAGATAGCAAAAAAAATAAACAAATATTTGAAAGATGGGAAAAAAAAAAAAAAAAAAAAAAAAAAAGCAAAGCAGTTGTATAAAAAATAAAATGAAGAAATAATAAATGTTGGTACAACTGGTGAAAAATGAGATACATATAGTGTATTCATTCTGCGAAAAAGCGAAAACACTGAAAATATATATTGAAGTTCGACTAATATTTGTGTATTTGTATATTTATATACACTTTATAGACAAAATAATTAAAGTTCTCTATTATTAATTATAATCCAATAATAAAATATATATATATATATATATATATTTTTTTTTTTTTTACTTTTAAATGATATGAGTTATTTAATGGATGTCTAATTTATTGTTACGTGAGGTAACTCATATTTTTCTAAAGTACTTAAGAAAAGTAAACTATTTTTTTTCTTACATTAGAAAAGTATTATTTGAGTTAAAATTTTAATATAAATTAAAATTTTATTAATTAATTAATTAATTTTATTTATTTATTTATTTGACAGGTAATTTATGTTATAATAAGGTAATTTTTTTAGTTTATTTTCTTTATTATGCATTTTTATATTCAATTCTATTTATACATTTTTACTTTCTCTTACCCATAAGGTAGAGAAAGTATTGTTTTTGGCTCAAATTTTCGAACGCGAGATTTTGTTATATTTACACGTTTTGAGGTCCCCTGAATACGAAAATCATGTTTTTAGCAAATGGTCTGTGTGTACGTCTGTATGTCTGTGTGTCTGTCTGTGTGTCTGTCTGTGTGTCTGTCTGTTATCAGCATATCTCATAAACTAATTATGGCAGAAAGTTCAAACTTGGTATTCTAAATTTGTATCATATAGGGATGCTACAGTAAGCTTTTCGTTAAGATCAAGCAAATGGTTAGTGTACAGGGACAATCAAGAGAATTCTAATACATTACGTCTATGGGGGAAATTGCAGGAAAATAGAGTTTAACGTCTATAGACCGCACTAAACCAAATGAAATAAATATATATTTTTTGTAATAGAGACAGTTAACTGGGAAAATTTTTTCGAGTATGTAAGAGTCTCGCCTCCCCCCCTGGGAGGAAGTCCCCCCTCGAGGGGAGTAAATTTTCATGATGGGTATCTTTCAAAAGAGCTCGAAAATACATTTAAAACGAATGGTTGAACCATCGATCTGCGATAATTTAAAACAAAGTTATCGATTTTTTTTTACTTTTAACAAAAAAAAAACTTAGAAAAAAAAATCGTATTTTTTATTTTTTTATTTTTTTTTGGGGGGGGGGGGGAGGGGGAATAAAATGGACTTTTTTTGGATATTTGGTGTTAAACTACTTCTCTAATATGGAAATCGTCTGCCTTATCATAAAAGATAATTTTTTTAAATAATAATTTTAATATTTTTTTTTTTTTTTTTAAAGAGAAATATTTTTTAATAACCGAATTAAATTCTATATAAATGTAGGTGCATTAATGAAACGGGGGGTTGAGGGGGTCGGTAGCCCCCCTCACACAGAACTAATTATCATATCAAACTCTTCAGAAGCCTAATATGAATTGTTTAACATAGGTTTCATAACAGTACTCGTTATCTTACCTCTTAATCTCCAACCTGTATTTATAGTATTAAATTTCAGGGTAAGAGAAAGTCGTGTGAGTGACACACCAGATTATTAAGATAATAATATATTTGAATTTATTTTAAAAAAAAATCTATTTTTTTTTACACGATAAAAATTGTATTTAATTTTTATTGAGATAATTTTTTTAATTTATTGATACAGTATTGCCTTTTTAAAAGAGTATTTTAATAAAATCATTGCACATGTTTATACATTTCAAAGAATTTAATAACTTGATTTAAATTTATGAATGTTAACTTTTATGTTTTGATACTAAACGCAATATATAGATAGCACCATTTAATTAATGTTGTATTTTATTTATTCATTTATTTATTTATTTATATTTTTTTTTCAAACAAGGAACAAATTTTAAAATCAATGAAATTAAATTTAGCCTATATATAAGGTATCTATGTTTCTAAAAAGTACAAATACTTTTTCATTAGAATAATATATTTCTCATATAAATACATAGTTTTATTATAAATATTTCATATTTTACATTAATTTTGATTATTTCGATCATAATTGTGTAAATGTTTTTCTTGCATTCTAACATGGATGTTTTAAGTACATCAAATGTTATGTTTTTATTAGTTTTAAGGGAAACATGTCTAGAGCACGTTACTTAATTTAATTACGCTACTGAATTTAAAATTTTAATGCAACCACTTTTCAAGATTCATTTGTGAGATTTAAATATTCACATTATTACTTAACACACATGTATTTTAAAAATACGTTGCAAATTTATTTGAATGTTCGTAAATAAATTAAA
This sequence comes from Salticus scenicus, assembly GCA_963930645.1. Taxonomy (NCBI): domain Eukaryota; kingdom Metazoa; phylum Arthropoda; class Arachnida; order Araneae; family Salticidae; genus Salticus; species Salticus scenicus. The sequence goes on along the minus strand of OZ005652.1, from coordinate 152,721,123 downwards.
TTTTAAGGAGATGTTAATAAAAAAACAAACCATGTGCAAATTTCGGTTTTGGGTAATGGCCATACTTTGTTTAGAAAGAAGAAATCTTTTAAAGTAATTCCGCTAAAGATTTAGATGTATTGTAAATCTTTTGTACTACCTGCGGGTATAATTATTCAACAGTTCAAAGAGAGCAGTACATAAATTTACGTGTATAAATTTTCTACGTCCCTATATTTTGAAGTGATTTAAAAGATTCCCGAACATTTAGATTTGGCTATGAAGAATTTTATTTGTTAGGTTACATTATTATTTTTAATTCTCGAAAAAATAAATAAAACTCTTTATAAACATGAATGCTAAAAGCAAAAGAAATCTATCTTCTTTGACAGTTTTACAAATCATTATATTGTTATTATGAAACTTAGCTCTTTTATAAATCTCAATCATCATATATTCATAATCACCTATACAGCACAGAATATTTCAGTTATGCTGCGAAAAGCTTACTATTTTTCATTATCGTACCATATTTAAGTATGTGTTCTGATACCTTTCTGAAGCATTTGCGCTTTTTCATGTTCTAACTGTTAAGTGTTTGAAACGTTTCTGTTATGTATCTGATTTTTTTGTTACGATCGTGGACATTTCTACTTTTTGAAACTAATCGGAAAGTAAACTGAACATTTCGAAACATTTCCGAAAATTTTACAATGTTTCGATATTATATGATTGTTACGTTTCTGGAACATTTTGTGCAGATTGGGCAGTAATTTTATTCATAAATACGCATTTTTCTTTTTATAAATTTACTTGTATTATTAAATTTATATATATTTAAAATAATGTGTGCCATTCCTTTCCTTTTTACATGTTCAAAAACCAAATAATTTTTTAATACACTATCAAATTTACAGTTAAAAGTAAAACAAATGTTATTAAATTATTATGAATGAAGGGCCCCTAAGATGTCAGAAATAAACTAAAAGGCATATAAGTGTAACTTATTTATTTTTTAAACAAAATATCACAACAATGTTCAACGTTTGACATGATATCCGTTAGCCAATGATCATTGCTAGAGATTTTATGCTAATGGACAGTTATAGAAAGTAAAATATTTCTGAGATTAAATCTATTAAGATGAAAAATATTAAATACCATGGAAAAATACTAAATTATGCTTTTATTGTTTAGTTACAGATAGAAATTTATAATTGAACGGGAAATATAGCACAATCTGTTTCGTATTCACACATAGAATTAGTCACTGTGAAATGGTGTCAATTAAAAATAAAAGAACTTAAAAGAGAGATGCTTTCGAGATGCGCTTTTCATACATGAAATATAATATATATATATATATATATATATATATATATATATATATATATATATGTGTGTGTGTGTGTGTGTGTGTGTGTGCGTGTGTATTTATGTATTAGACACGATCGGATATGAAAAGATATTACAGTCGGCAGCAAAACTATTGAAGCCCTAGCAATAATTATTAAATGATGTGCACCTAATACTCTTTTTTTCAGTAAAAATTTATCGATTCATGATATTAGTCTTTATTTTCTTTATAAAAAAAGTAAATTGAGGATGAAAATTGGCGATGAAAAATTAATGTGGATGTGTGCTTCAATAATTTTTTTCCCGATTGTATGTTTTTACTTATTTATTTTTTTTTTTCAAATACACATAACAATATTTTATTTTAATTGCAGTACTGCTCATGAAAATATATATATATATATTTAATTTTAATTCATAAAAGGTATTGTTCAACAGATAAGCAGAGTAGCTACTAAGGAGAAAAAAAATAGTCAGTCAGTATTTATAAAGCTGAGACAACCGTTTTATGCACCAAGCAAGCGTGATTTCGAATGTAAAATAATTTTTAACACCTTACGAGGTTCATAGAACTGTTAAAGGTTTGGGAAGATTTCATATTTGTAGGTTGGAGAAATAATTAAGTTGAGTTCTTTAATGATGGGGGCAGCAGTGTGGTATAAATATTTTGTTTGGTGGAGAAATACTCTGATTATTAACTTATTCTACTAAGTTCGTTGCAAGATTTTTAGCATGGTTTTAGGAAACTTAGGTTGCGTTAAGTTGATTTTCTTAAAGCGGATTTTAATAGTGTTCGAAAGTATGCAAAATGATTCTTTAATGAGAGTATTTAAGAGTAAGCAAAATTAAAGTCGAGGTCAGTGAGAGAGTGAGTAAAAGAAGAGGTATCTGGTCTATTCGAATCAAAATTATCATAAGGTATTTCTTTATTATTCCTAGGGCTAACTAAATTTAGTTGGTTACCAAGGTGCGAGTAGCCTTTACCTTCAAATTTTATAACTAATTAACTTTTAGGGTTTTTTTTTCCATAGAGTCTCCACTTTAATTACAATGATTCACATCAGATCTATGGTAGGTAAAGATGGCATGACAGAGGATTTATCTTAAAAGTGGCACCCAGTTAGTAGTGATAACCTATTTCGATTTTAATGTTAAAAGTATGTTTTACAGGATCAAATAACGTGAGCGAGGTTTTTGAGCCCTCCTAATTGATTTAAATTAAATTGCAGATGTTGACAAATTTAAAGTATCAAAAAAGAAAATTAAAGGAGATGCTAAAACTCGGTATGAGACCATTGCTTCTTGTAGCTTCAGTCAAACTCAAACTTATGCCGGACAAGTTTGAAAAATAAAGAATGCTTTTCCTAAAATAACTGACAAAATTAAGCTTTGCCAAAGACGATACAGTCATCCAATGACTCCTTTTGACACGCCAACCGCATTTTCATTGCGGAAAATGAAAATTGTTTAAAAACTTGAATTGAGTCTGTCATTTGCAGTTATTTCATACATTCTTCTCCCCTTAATTAAAATTCCTATTTAAGATTTTCTAGATATGAAGAGAGTCGCTTCAATGGATATGTTGTTTCAAACATTGGTGCATTACCAGCATTGCCACACATCCGCAACAGAAAGGGCTACGTTTTTACAAATTACAGCTAATCCAGAGAAAATATCTACCCTCCTAATATCGCTTATAATAAGGGATCATGAATTGTTGAACAATCATTTTGTTCTCTTCGCTATACTAAACCCAACATTAATTCGAGGAATATGCAGTATATTTCTCGCCAACAAGTATAATGTAAACTCAGCATTTTTCTCGAGGTCCAAGAGGCGGACAAAATAACAGATTTATTTATTAGAAATAGTAGTAATTTAATCTATTAAATGACTCCTTGAAAAGTAGTCAGCAGCCATTAAAAGCGAAATTCTCCTTAGTTTAGTTAAACAGTATCCATGTTATTCCAGTGAACTTTCCACGCTTAAACTTAATTTTACATGACACAGTTATGTCATTATTTTGAGATACTGAAGCAGATCGATCACTTTTTTCTTATGAAACATATGTAGATTTTTTTTCTTTTTATTTAAAAATTAGAAAATAAATTACTATTAACGACAGCACAAAAGCGAAAGTGCCATAATAAAAGAAAAATTTCTTTATAAGTTAAAACAAAGAACGTAGAAAACTTATGGCTTTTTTTTTTAGTAAACAAAAGTACCCATGTGTTGATGGTGTAGAGTTCATGAAGCATCCTAAAGCATGTTTAAATTTTGCTTCACAGTTCTTTAATTATTGATAGGAAAAAAACACTCCAACTAAACCACCTTCACTAAAAGTCGACTTATCAGGTGGCGCGTTAACTGCTAATCTAAAGAACAGATTTTTAAAATTCCTTTTACAATTTCGAGATTTATATTCTATACAACTGCTGGAATCCTTTTGCGACTAAAATTCGTCACCTCCTTTTAACGAGTATTAATGGTTCGTCAAAATGGAACAGAATTCCTGGCCCGAAATATAGAAAATCCGAGATGTTTAGAAATACACACTAACAAACAAACAAACTAATACACTAACAAACTAGAAAGTAACAGACACTCTAACGATGGACATGATACTGATATTGTTATTTCCTGAATCATCACACCTCAAAATGTGTAAAAAAATACTCAAAAAACCGATTTCGAAAATTTTCACGATTACTTAAGTTCTCCATTTAGATAATATGATTAGGAACAAAAAATATTTGTTTAGTTAAAGGCATTTTTTACGTATGTGTATCCGGAATATGCTAAAATACAAGGCGGTCTTTAAATAATTTATTTGATTCACTATTTTGATTCACCTGCATAAAAAACTAACCAACCTAATTTAATCTAATTTCTTGTACAGAATGTAGAAGATAAGGGGAGATGATTTTCACAAAGGAAAAAAAAAATAGTAACCAAATGTCGGAAATTGAGGAAATTTTGGTGTTTTCGTCATGTACGCACTTTTGAATTTGTTCAATCAAAGTAAGGTTATTTAAGTTTTTAGTGCATATGTGATTTTTGAGCTCTTTAAAACCAAATAAATCAATATATTAATTAAATGAATGAGTAGAATGGAGTCAAGTGGCTTAATATCGCACTTTTGTTATGCATTTGACAAATAGCGAATGTCTGTGACTCAAACATAGGCGTCGGTCCGGAGACATGTCATTACAATTTTGATCCTTTGGGGAATAAATGCATGAAAAACGGATAATGTAAATTTATTAATGTTGAAAAAAAAATTGTACACGCAGAAATGAATGATGGACGATTAATACAGTACGTCATTGTTTACATTATCCATTTTCCGTGTATTTATTTATTTCGTTTTCAACAGCTGAGAGATCTGAAAATGCACTAGGAAAATCGATGATATATTTTAATTGTACAAATTCAGTAATGTGTACGTGATAGTCACGCTAGTCATTTTGTATTTAAGCGTATTCCCAATGCACATTACGCATATTGAGAGAGATTTAGTGTATTAAATGACTTTGTCCCCACTGTTCAGTAATTGTGAATTTAGAGAATATCTGCATTTCTCGCGTTATATTGTCAATATGACATAAACTAAATGACCGCAACATAATACACATTATTGAATTGAATTTGATTACTGGAAACAATCTTTATTTACATTTTCAAGTTACAAATAACATTCCTTTAAGCTTCATTTTTGTTTAAAAAATAATTTAAAGTGTCATTAATGTAACTGTTTACTATTATGCAAGATTTAGAAAATAAGTTATGTAAGTTTCAATACTCCATTTTAAAGAAGTATTGATTATGATTGAACATAATAATCACTATTTTTACCTTTAATTAAACATTTATAGTGTCATTAATGTAGCTGTTTAGTATTATGCAAAATTTAGAAAATGAGATATGTAAGTTCCACTATTTCATATTTAAAAAAGTCTTGATTATGATTTAACGTAAAAATCCTTCTGACTTAACATAAAAAACCATTTTTATTTAAAAAATAATTTAAAGTGTCATTAATGTAATTGTTTACTTTTATGCAAGATTTAGAAAATAAGATATGTAAGTTTCATGATTCCATTTTTAAAGAAGTCTTGATTATGATTTTACATAAAAATCACTTTGACTTAACATGAAAACCATTTTTGTTTAAATAATAATTTAAAGTGTCATTAATGTAACTGTTTACTATTATGCAAGATTTAGAAAATAAGATATGTAAGTTTCCCGATTTCATTTTTAAAGAAGTCATGATTACGATTCAACATAAAAATCACTATTTTTACCTTTAAAACGATGTATTTTTAAAAGCGAAGTAAAATATTTTTCTTATTAAAAATAAATTAAAACGTATATTTTTAATCATTAAATATTTTGCAGATAAACATATTGTATCTAAATATTTAAACACTTTCAAAATTAAATATTATGTTTAATACATACAAAGAAATTTATGATATATTTTCCTATAACTTCAGAGGTGTAAAAGACGTGTTATACGTCGTATATTTCACAGAAATTTTTGCACTGGAAGCAACTGGGTGAGTATCAGTAAAAAATACAGAAAAGGTATTTGGGATTGCATAGTAATAATTAATAAATATTGAGAGACTCCTGTTATCGTAGCCTCAACGATATTTATATTTTGTTTATTTTATATGGTTTAATTATTTTTTTTTCTCGAGGAGGGTTTATTATTATTTAAAACCTCTTTATATATTAAATGAAATTTTTTATATAATAATATTGAAATGTAAAATAACATAACTATCTAATATAATTAATCATAATATTCTAAAATAAATTCTAAACATATATTTTCTTATTTCGTAGGTTTGCTATTCATACTTATAAAAAAATATTGGTAAACATAAGTTAAATTTTTTTTAACGAAAACATATAAATATATGTTTATACTTTTTATTTTCTGGATCACTTTAGTAAAACTGCAATTAATAAAATGTTTCAAATAAATAAATAAGTAATAGATAAATAAATAAAATGTATTTTGCATAATAAAAAGCATGTTTTACAACATTTTCAGTTAAAGTATAAAATATATATTGAAATTGTCTGATTGAATGTATTAAAATATTACATTACACAAATTAAATAGAAAACAAATTGATGCAGCTTAAGTGGTTTTTAACGATAATGACCTAACAGCCTACAAGAATGTCATTGTTAAGCAGATTAAAGAACAGGATCTTTGAACAATAAATTTCTTATATATTTATCCCTCATTAATCTAATTCATTCTGGCGTATTACGAAAGTATTTGACATGGTATAATTAAAATTATATTCTGCGATATAATGTTTTAAGTAAACATAATTATTGAACAATTATAACAATATTATTAAAATATAGTAGTAAGGGAAGAAATGATCCGCAATTTTACCAAAATAACGAATACAAAATTTAATGAAATTATATTTACTCTTTAATAAATACATTTTCTTACTCTCTATTCATTCTCTATCTATTTTTTACTCTATATTCATTGAAGAAAAAATTACATTCTTAAAAGATTTCGACTTCAATTTTCTACTTTACTACAATTTCTGGGAAGTTGTACATGCGATAATTATAAAGTCATCTTTTATAAGCGATTTCTTTTCCAATTTTTTTTTTTTTTTTTTTTTTTTTTTTTTTAACCAAAATTTTAATTTTAAAAATTGTATACGTTAACATTTCTTCTTAAATTACTAATACATGAATTTTTTTCGTATTTACAAGACAATTTACAACATTAGAAGATTGATTTAAAAAATTATATTTTACACTAATTAATTCTAGCTCTAAGTGAACACTATAGATGTAATTATTTACTTGAAATTATTAGCATACCTCTGACTTTAAATACAAAATATGTTAGATGTAAACTAATATTTATGTGATTGTTTATTAGCTAATATCTAACATATTTTGTATTTAAAGTCAAATGTACGCTAAAAACTTCAAGTAAATAATCACATCTATAATGTTCATTTAGGACTAGAAATAATTCTTGTTTATTTTAAAACCATAAGAGATAACATTTTTAAAGAGAGCACAATAGGGGCGGATTTTTCACAGCTTTTATTTGAGTACCGCAGACACTGCACGAGGAGAAGCGCTAACGTCGAGTTTACTTTGCGACATTTTTTAACATTATGTGAACGAGCTTATTCTGTAAAGCTTTGATGTAAATCGCCAGGTAGATAATGAAATTTGAATAAACAAAATAATATTATTTAGTTTATCTGCAAATGCAATTATGCTAAATATGGGAATAACCAACTTTTTATGCAGTAACCACCATACCTGCGAAACAAAATTAAATGATATTAACTTTAATAAATAATTAAATAAAAGTATGGGGTTGAACACGAAGTATAATAATATAGGATTATGAAAAATTATATAAAATGATATTTTTTATTCGGAATAATAGCTGCAGATACCATTTTTTTTTTTCTATTATGCAAAAATTAATACATAAATAAATTACAATATAGGGTACCTCTGTCAGTAGTAGGTATAAAAACTATCATGCAAATAATTGTTTAGAGTATACTAAAGGGCAAAAAGAATTTTCCTTTAAATTATAATTAATTAATAGTAAATTATTATTTTATTTTTTTAACAAAAAATCCTCATTTCTGAGCTTCTTTTTGGAAATGCAATATAAAAATCAACCGACATTTGATAAGGAGATCGATATTTTTACTGTTTACACCGTGACCAATAAGTTCTCACACAACTTTTGAAGCAAGTTAAAAAGTTGTACATATGTGTTTCTGTTGTCCCAATTATTTTGCAAGCAATTTAGTGAAAAATATAAAGCTATCGCAAATGTAAATGTTGTACTAATTATAATTTTTCTTTTCCTAGGTAAAATGAAGAAATTGAGAGAAATTGTGATAAATAAATTCGTCAAAGGAGAGCAGCGGGTGAAATTTTCAGAGAGTTGAAAGCCCTGGGGGTGAAGAGAGATTTAATTTACAGAACTATCAGAAGGTATAATGAGACGTCCTCTGTCGATGACAGAAAAAGGTGTGGCAGACCGAGATCCGTTCGGACAAAAGAGGCTGTGAAAAAGGTCAGGGAAAGAATACGACGAAACGGACAACGATCTGCTAGAAAACTAGCACGAGAACTCAAAATATCGAGGGGATCATTGTTAAGCATTCTGAAAAAGGATCTTGAGTGCAAGGCTTATAGAAAACGTAAAATTCAAGGAGTTTCGGAGTCTACTAAGATGAAAACGAAGCAAAAGGTGGAAGAAATTCTTGCTTGGCACGCTGAGGATGAATTTGTCTGTTCAGACGAGAAACTATTAATTTTACAGCAAAGTCTCAACCACCAAAAAAACAGAGTATGGTCACTTTCTGTTGATAACATCTCTGAGAGCCAGCATTATGTTTCGCGTTATCAAAATGCTTCGTCTCTGATGGTTTGGGCCGCTATTTTCAAAATAGGAGATCTCCCCTTAGTCTTTCATTGATAAGGGGGTAAAAATCAATACCCAATATTACAAAACTGAGGTTTTGGAAAACGTTTTTCTCCTAAATGTCCAGAGCATGTATGAGGGGGAATATTTCTGCTTCCAACAAGATGGTGCCCCTTCTCATACCGCACGTGTGGTTCAGGAGTGGTGCAGTCAAAACTTACCCGAATTTTTGCCAAAGAATGAATAGCCCCCAACTCCCCTGATCTGAACTCGCTTGATTATCTTATGTGGTTATATGTGCTCCATCAACTGAATATAGTTAATCAGTTCAGAAAATCCCCGATTTCAGCAAATTCAAAAATGTAATTCGAAAGATATGGCAGAAGTGTCAATGTAAGACGTGCGTGCCGCATATGATGGATTTGAAAAGAGACTTAAGCTCGTTAAGAAACTCAAAGGCTGAATTATTCCAAAGTATTTATTGTAAGAATACTCAATGATTGCTACTTTAACTTGATGCAAAATGTTTTTGTACGATTTATTTTGTGTTATTGTAATAAAAATTTGAAAGTGTGTGAGAACTTATTGGTCACGGTGTATATATGCTTAAAGGAAGATCATTATGTCAAAAACTTAAAATTAAATATCGCTATATATTAAAGAAATATACAAAGAAACTTACGTATGAAAAATTTTAATATTTAAATTACTTTTGCCTAATATATATGTTCTGTAAATGAAGACGAAAATAAAAAAAGTACTTGACTGTTAATAGTTAAAAAATTAAAATAAACATTGAAATTACTTTCATCTATACGCAAGGATGCCAGAGACGACTTCTCTTATATTCTTTTCGCACCCCTATTTCCCAAAAAATAAAATTTATATCCTATTTAAGAAGTTAAATTTAGTTCGGCTTTGACTGCATAAATTTATTATATTGGTTTGATTAGGAAAATAACTTTTCTTATATCGTATAATTTTTTATTGAATTATATATTCTACACTTTGATCGGTTTCTTAGCTATCTCACGAGTTCCCTTTTGGCAGTTTTCATAAAACAGCACTTTATTTTGTCTTCATTAGCATAAACTGGTTTTCTAGAACGTAATGCATCTTCATCGTCAAATTTGCCGGAACAAAATTTGGTAAACCAGTTTTGACACAGGTATTATTTAAATAAATTTTCTGTTTACACATCTTATACTCCTTTCCTTGTTTGAACAGTATTTTCGCCTTTTTGATAACAAAAATAAAATATGCGAAAATGTCTATTCCGATTTTCTTTATTTGATAGGGCGCCAATCAAAACCAATTGAGCAGAATAAAACGAACTTTGTCACAAGCAAGCTTTGCCATATCAGCTATCAAAATAATGGTAATTTAGCTTAATCGTGAAGATGGTGTGAAAAAAATACAATTAAATCCTCTGTTGAGAAAAACAAAATTAATTTCCGAACAACCCAATAAAATTTATGTTCTGGAAATAGTGGGGCGCAAAGAATATATAAAATGTCGCATATGGTAGCCTTGTATGCGCAAATCATAAATTAAAATTTTATTACGTATTGTTATTTAAAAATTAAAGAAAAGTGGCACAGTTTAGAAATACCTTTGCAGTTAGAAAACTTTAATTCCATGCCATATATACATGCAGTTACGTACTCATATGCATACTATTAAAAAGCGTACATAAATATGATTACATACAGAAAGAAAAATGTTTTACTGAAATGACAAAATTTTGCTATGGCTATGTGAAAAAAGTATTCTGTTGATTTATATATGTAAATTTATTCAGCAGGTCTTATTAAATAATTCCGTTTAAAGTCTTATTTATCAAATCATCTGTCAATTACATTTATTAAAATGTTAAGACTAATGTGAAAGACGGATTTTGACAAGCGATGTATTTACAAATTAATTTGTCTCAAGTGCGAGGAAAACTTGAACATATCATGATTAAATTAAGAATGTTCTTTTAATTTGAGATTCTTCATAAATATAAGTATCTCTTAAAATGTGTTATTACATTATGCAAATTACAATCTTCGAATAATTTCAACGCATCGTAGCATATTATGCATATTCATGAATATATGTAACTTAAACAAGTTTTGATTGAGGACACTTCCACGTTTAAAAATGGCTGTTACTTCCAAAAATATGTCATTTCTAAATAAAATGAAGTAGAATGAAAATTCTGATGAAATGTTATAAATTAGATATCTTATTTTTTTCATCATTTGAAATAAAGACATTTATTCCATAGATTTCTATTTATAAATATGGAAAAAAGAAATAAATAATAACACTTGGCTTTGACTTGAAAGTGTGCAAAGTACTTAAACAATATTCAAAGTTTATAGATTCCATTATTTTGTTATCGAATAAAGTTTATTCATTTAGTTTATGTTCATAAATTATTTTTAAATGAAATAAGTAACATGAATATTTAAAATAATATTATAAACATTCATTGAAAATTAATAAAGTAACTACTGTATTTCAAATAGGTTATATTTTCATCATTTACTTACTACTGAAAGTAAACAAATTTTGTTTCTTCAAAATCCTTTTTTAAGACAAAAATTTTCCAAATATAGTTTTAAACTGACTTATAGAATAGACAAAAAATCTTCCAAATTTATGTTACTGTCCAAAATTCGTTCCATAATTTTTTCATTGAAATTTAAGCAAATCAAATGGTAGTGCATTATGTGTAAAATGTATGGATTTAAAGGCAAGTTATGTCTTAAATCGATACATTTCTACCACTAAATATTAAAATTATTTTAATCACATTCAATTTTGCACTGGAAGAACCTGGCTATTTTACTTTAATAATGTAACTGTACGATTTTCAAAATTTTCATACTATAAAAAAGATTAAATCACTATTTGATTACTTATCAAATATGCTTAAAATGTGTTCTTGTCTAATAGAAAAAAAAAAGAATGAAATATATATATATATATATATATATATATATATATATATTAAAGAAAGATAATATATTTCACATTTTAATAATGTATATCTGTTTATGAAAAATTCTGTATTTATGTGATGCAGTAATGAATTATTAAACTTTTTTTTTTTTTTTTTTCCGGAATACAACCTCGAAAATTTATCTCATTCTTCATTTTATGTAAAAGACATTTTTATTTCATCTCCTATGCTACCTTAAAAGCAAAAATATCGAGCCAAGAAATGTATTCTATTGAAATATGTAGTTTGGTTTTGAGTTCATTTCCTCGAAGATGTTTTTTATTGCGACATTTTGAATTTTTATTCATATACTGCCAGCAACTTTAAATGAACATTTTATGATAGGAAAAGAAGAAACAAAAATTTTTAACTTTTTCTATTCGATTGCTTAATTCTCGCAAATGAGCCTATTGGAAATATTAAAATACCTAAAATCTCATTAAGAACTTATAGCTGTACTTTAATATTTATAACACGTTTCTTGTCTGCATTAAAATGTGTAATGTGTTTAATTATCTTGAAAGTTAATTTACTGATTCAGTAAGACCCCGATTAACGCTGTTTCGGTTTAGCACTCTTTTATTTCTCCTGTGATTTCCCCGAAATTGCTCGCAGCAGTACGGGGATTCCCTGAAATTGTGTGCGCGCTGTTTCGCATTACGCTCTACATTGATGGAACGTATCCCTCGCGTTAAGCGGGGTCTTACTGTATTATATTGTTAAATAAAGTTATATTGTTAAATAAAATAAAAAATGTATTTGTTTGTTATCCATTTTCATCTTTAAAAAAAAACGCTGTCATAACGGCAAAATAACTACTTTAATGAAGCTTTCCATACCAGCAACATAAACTTTACTGCGTTAACTTGATTAGTCGATGGCATGTTAAATTAAAAAATATATATATAAACATTAAGAATACATAACGCTATAAATTGAAACAACAGTTTGAAGAAGAGAACAAGCGACACAAATAGAAAAATGTGTTATTATTATTTTTATTATTATTTTATATGCTTTGCGTATAAACCATAGACCTGTTATAACAGTGAACAGAAAAATGGTAACCTTATTGTGTGGCAAAGATCAATCATAAAAATGGCACGTGACACGAGTAATTATAGTGACTATAGTAAACTAAACTATCTAGCATTGTAATTTTCTGATCAATCGCTAAACTCTGACTTTTTTACGCAGACGCTATTTTTCCTTATTTTTTTTTTTAAGTTCTTTTTAAACTTTTTATTTCCATTTAAAATTTAGATTGTTTTGAATGTAATAGAAACTTTATCACAAGCAATAGTAATTAGATGCTATGTAAAAAGCCCTAAAACTTATGTAAAATAAAGGATTATATTTCGCAGGTAAGAATCTTTTCATATTTTATTATTCCGTACTTTATAAGTAATTATTTTTGCAAAATGCTTATAACTGCTATATTTAATTCTATATATTAAATTAGTTTAACTATGTTATACCATATATTAATTTCGAGAAATTCCAAGATTATTTAAGGGGGTTAAAGCGTGTATAGACAGACAGAAAAAACGAAGTGATAAACACTTTGAACTTTATTAGAAAATGTTAATAACAAGATAAAAATAAACTTCAGCAGTTATAGTATCTTACACGAGTTTTGCTTGTTATATCTTTTAATAATAAAAGTAAAAAGAAAAGAAAAAAATTATATTTCGAACAAATAATCACCAATAACGTGATAAACTCCCAAATAATAATAATAAATAATGTTTTAACTACACTCAGCTATTCATCTTTGCCACACTTTCTTGTATTTCTATAATAAATGAGTGCTCCGTCCACTACTATAATAGGTCTATAGTTAAAACGCATTCCAGTCAAAAGAAGGGAGAAAAAAAATATTTATTTAACGTAAAAATAAGCCACAGAAATATGCTTGAGTTTAATTTTTCTAATGCGATCACAAGTTTGTTTGTTTGTTTGGTTGGGTTTTACGTCGACCTAGTGCTGCGCAATGGACAATTGACGATGGTCTGGGACTTAAATCTAGAGGTGGGTTCCCGCAATTTTGAAACCTCAAAATGTAAAATAAGAAAACGCGGTCAAATTTATGTACAGTCACCAAAAAAAAAAACGCCACCCCCCACCTAATTTTGCCGTAAATTATCGTAGAAACATGCGACTGGTACCAATCAGTTTGTAATAACGTTTAGTTTATAATGTTATAGTTAGATTTTACTTAGGGGGTCGTCTACATATTAAAACTGACATCAACTTCATTTTTTTCAATGGTAACCCCCATTTTTTATAATTTATTTGAATTCTTTGGATCAAATCATCACGGAAAATGGTATAGTTTATATATTTCGCTCAATTTTTCATAGAGTTATAAGCTGTCAAAGTTTAGGGGTGCTAATGTTAAATGAATGTGACAAACATTAAATCATATCTTTCGAAATAATTATGATATTTAAATTCTGTTTTTTTTATTCGTTAGAATGAAGTAACCCAAACATATTCCATGCAAATTTTTGCTAAAAAAACATTTTTTGAATTATGAAAATTATTAATAAATTCATATTTGAAAAAATTATGAATTATGACCTATGTTAATTTTTGCACGAATAGAACGGGCATCATCGAAAACATGGGTTTTCAAATCTACAGCTCGTTCCTAACATTATTTTTTGAGTTACAGTGATATTTCACTTTTTATTCCTGTTAGGGGGCCGTCACTTGTTATAATCTGTATCCTCTATAAGTAAATGCTTGTATATAATTTGACGGAAAACTATTTTAATTTACCTTTATGTTATTTTTATTGTTTTCTAAGCAATATTTCGATGTTTATTATACAAATTGGCATATTTTTGTAAAGTTATCACAATGTAGGCGAGGGATTGTAAAAGAATTTCAAAAGAAAAGAAGCCCTCCTCTGATTCGCTGAAACACTATTTAAAAAAAAAGACAAATTTGCATATTCCTATTTGACTCTATATGTGACGCTGGTATGCATAAATCACAATGGTATTTACTACATCGATTATTGAAGACAAAACTTAAATGATTTAATTACAAATATGCAAAATTATTTTGCTTTATATTATAAAGTTTTAGAAAATTTGTGAAAAGGCGTGGCTATTTACATTAAGCCTTGATATGGAAGCTATTTTGCTGTTTTTCGATGCTGCGAAATTTACAAAATATATTTGTGTTAATATACTATACAGATAGGAGAATAATTATATAATATCAACAAATCTTCTTTAATCAATATGTTTATATACATTACTGTATGGAAATGTTTATATATGAATATTGTATTTATTTTTAATGAGAGATATAAACACAAAATACTAAAAAAAAGAAGAAAATGTGTTTTAAATTTTTATAAATCAAGCAAAATATATATGCATACTTGCCAACTTACCCGTAACATTGTTAGTTCCCGCCCCTGTGTGTACACAATTTAATTTTTAGAGTAATTAACTTCAAATACATTTAAGATTAACTCATTGAGCGCCACGCGAATTCTTATGGTAATCCCATTCAGGCCACATGTGCTGCTTAGAAGCGTGTTATGTTTATCGAGTTTCAATAAACCCCATTAAGCCTTAACGATATAATCCTATAAAAATCCTATAAAAAAAAAAAAAAAAACATGAAGTAAATTTTAAATAAATTGTCAGTAATTACTTAAAACTATGTAAGTTCTGTAGTTTTATATCATATTTTACACTGCCGGCTGACTTAGCCTAAATGGAAAGATCAGTGTCAGCCACCGATGGCTGACACGGCTCTAAAAAAACTGATGTGAAAAAAATGTACGGAAAGGGGCGGGACCAGTAATCTTCCGGGATAGGTTGACAAGAATGTATATACATAGAGCAATGCCAGAAAATGTTCTTTATTTTTCATGAACCAGATGAATGGTATTTTTTTCTGAATAGTCTATGTATTAAATATAATGCTGCTTTAAATACCCTTTAAATGAAAAGTTTTATTACATAAAGTAATTTTCTGGCACTCTACAGCTCCCAAATGACACACAATACAAAACCCCGCCTTTTCCCAGTGTTTAAAGGGTATTAACGTTTAATATGCTTTATATTCGTTTTGATCTTTCCTTCTCCTCCTTATCTTCTTCTTTTTTCCTTAAAAAAAAAAAAAAAAAGAGTTATGTAACATTTTGACCTTTTCAAGTGAAGATTTAGATTAAGGGTAGTCAGCCTTTCTACACCCACCGTCCACTTCGGTATCTGTGTTAAAGTGTAGAATTTTAGAACATCCCATTAAGTAGTAGGATTTATTATTTTACATATTAATTTGTTACACATTATAAAATATAAAAGCAAAAGAATATCGTGGAGATTTATGTAAAAGTTTTTAATAATGTCATGAAAAAAAAAAAAATAATAATTAATTAAAAAAATAAAAATAAAAAAATCTGTTTTAATATTTTAAAAAAGTCAATTAAAGAAAATGAAAGTACTGCAGTATCAGAACAAACTCCCATTGTCACTGTGAAACGGCCGTGGGAACCAGGTTGAGTGCCGCCGTTTCAGACAATTATACGGCAGCTTGAGTTAAAATAATTTTGAATTTTCAAAGAAATTTAAAACCATTCATCTTTTTTTTTTTTCTTTTTGATAGATATTTTAATATCTATTCAAGCTATTTAATTTTCTTCGTATGAAGTGAACTATCTGATGTTTAATTAATAGAAACCAATAAAAATCTTTTAATTCATGTACTAACTCAGAAAGTTCTGTGAATTAGTCATTTTTTTTTATTTTATAATTAACATTTCTGAAATTTTTTTCCGGTGTGAAACTTAATAAATAATGTATACTGGGTGGTAGATCGTGATTTATATTTTCTAAATATATAGATGGACCCCTAATACATTTTCACGTGTAACTCTATTTAAAATTGATTTAAGGTATATAAATATAGGTATGTTTTTCGAACTGCCTTGATCTCAGAAATCTGAATATGAAGTCAAAAATAGGGGTTGCCATTGAAGAAAATGAAGTTAATGCCAGTTTTAATTTGTAGACGACCCCTTAGGCAACATTTAACTATACCGTTATAAACTAGACGTTATTACAAATCGATCGGTACCAGTCAAATGTTTCTACGATAATTTATGGCGAAATTAGGTGGGGAGTGGCGTTTTTTTTGGGGGGTGACTGTACCACAACAATACATATTTAAATGATTAATTCTTAAAAAAAAAAAAAAAAAAAAAAAAGTTTACATGTGAAGCAAATTTCCCCTTCTAAATTCATTAAACTATGTTTTTTTTTTTTTTTTTTTTTTTTTCGAAAATTCTCTTTTTGGACTTGTTTCGTTTTTTGGACTTTTTCTCTATTATAAACTGGAGATTCAATTATTCCTAATGTAATGTTTTTATTAACATTTTCCGAGAAGGTCTAAAGAATGTTAATGCCTTCGGCTTGTCTATCTGTCCATCCCTCTGTCTGTATATCCTCACTCTAATTACCGTAAATTGTCATGGAGTTTTTTGAAAGTGATATATGTTATGTAAGTTCACTATCAGAAGTTCCCTATTGTAAATAGAGGGAATATCTCTAATGGTTGGTTTGTATAGAGGGACACCCAAAATTATTCCAAAGCAGAGGTATTGAGAGGTATTTCTATAAACCATATTTCAATACCTTTATTCAATCAAATCTTAATATAATTAAATATGTTATTCAAGGTCACTATCGGATGTTTTCTTTAGAAAATTGAGTAAATACCACGAATGGTTTGTGTTCAGGGACATCCGAAAGTATTCCCAAGCGTTGCGTTCTATGAGAGATATTTCTATAAATCATATTCTAATAACTTTAGTTTACACAAATTCTTATAAAAATGAAATTTCTTATTTATGTGCAGAAAAAAAAGCTCTCTGTATAATATAGTATGGTTAGCATTAGACTTACAGGGTCACACAGAAATATTCTGTTACATTAAGAGTTATTACTGGAAATTTGCTGGAATTGCCTTTTCGTATACATTAAGCGTTTTTAACACTTTATAATAATTTTTAAGAGTGAATATGATTTCAAGTTTATATGTGTCTGTTCATCTGTGTGGCTCCAGCGATCAGTGCGACGGATTGCAAACCTAGCGGGACAAAACCCTAATAATCAACTCTCAAAATAATAATTTTTGACCTTTCAAAACAAAGTAGCTGCCATAGACAAATCATTCCCAAAATACAATAACAGTAAGCTCCCACTTTCCTTTACGAATATTTAGATGCAAACACTTTCCCATCAATTTTTCATAAAGGCTGTCGTGTTGTGAAGATTTTTTTTTTTTTTTTGTGCATGGATAATTTTTATCAAGATATGCAGTTAATATTTTCTTACGTTAGTAAATTTTCTTTTCCCTATTTATTTTATAACATTATATGAAATTTGTGTTAAAAATTGTTTTAAATTTGGTCAAAGTTTTGATATACTTAGGATGCCAAAATCTTTATACATATTTGTTCACTTTGATTCTATCTCCCTTTAATTCCCCGTTTCTTGTAGTCTTTGTATATGTAATTTTTATCTGTAGTCATTTGTATTTTGGGAATATATATATATATATACCCAGTTAACACATAACTTTGTTATAGCGTTGCAAATAAGTCTGAACAGTGAAAAATTGGTTACGTTATTTTATGTCCGTTGAAAAATAGTTTTTATTTCGCAATATTCTCACTGAACAATTTCGAATATTTACACAGTAATAAAGAAAACCTATAAAAAACGTTATTTTATGGTTGTACTTTTTCTGTTATTTTTTCGACGTTTTAAAATAGGTATTTTATTAGTTTTTGTTTTCCTTTTTGATTCTAATAAAAAATATGTTTTTTCAACGAATTAATAGATGCTTTTTATAAGTCATTATGTCTGTCAAATGACGTTGAATCTCTTCAACTTGATATCGATACACGATTGTGAATTGGCGGAATGTGCGTGTTATAATATAATTTTCTTTAGAGTTTTAGAAGATATGGTGTGCTGCGAAAGAACTTCTAACATGATAAGAAGGGAAGCTTTCGGCAAATTATATTAACAAGTATAGTAGAATGTTCTTCGGCTTTCGGAAACCGTAGCTAACGAAGGTTTTCTAATGTACGCTTTCTCCCTCCCGTTCTACATGCGAAATCGCCAAGTATATTGTGGCAAACCTTAAAAGCGTCTTACGATACGACGCGTGCCATCTTGAGAGTGAATGTGATGTGAAAGAAGATGAATATCGCTTTCCTGTTAAAATGGTACGAAAGTTTTCTGACATTTTACGTAATTTCCAAACAACTTGCTAGCTGTTAAATTCTCTTAAAAGCTCAAAGTTATAATATTCTTTGGTTTTGGGTGTGTTTACCTGCTAGCATAATATTAAAAATTACAGAGTTCTCGTCTAATTGTGGATGCTGTATTTATTTAAACAAGATTTTCCAAGTAATGAAGTGAGTGTTTCTTTTTCCCTTATTTAATTTTAAGTTTGAATTCTTGTCTTAAATTTTCAGGGGTCGATCTAACTTTAAATATTTAATACTCTTTTTTAAAACTGTACTTTTGTAAAATTTTACTTTTTTCATATTTACTGAAAAAATAATCTATATATAATGTTATTTAACATGCACTAAATTTTATACAGCTTCTCAGAATAAAGGTTTTATATACAGATTTTGCAGCAATTTTAATTAACTGATGTTGAGATGTCATGTAAAAATCTCTGAAAGTGAGTAATGAGAGCATCACCTGTCTGCTGATACACACTCTTAACTAATTCAGCATTCGTTTTTACATTGGTTGTCTCACATATTATATTTTGTGCAGTTGTATGTACTATGAAATTTAGTTTTCCTCGAAAAACGGAAGTTGAAAATTTTTACGAATCTAATATTTTCGTATATTGAGTATTAAAAAAGTAATAAAATTAGTAATAAAAAAAGTCTAACAATTAAGTAAAAAAGAATGTTCCATTTTTTTTTTTTTTATTAATTTTTTCTTTTTAAAATTGTTAGCAATATTTTAGAAACAAAATATCAAGGGATATATGGAGATAGCTATTTTTCTTGGATTTAAACGTTTATAAGACATAAGAAAAGCCTTTTAAAACTGATATAAAAAGCACTACAGTATTGCGATTCTGAACAACCATTTTACAACTTTTTTTTTTTTTTAGGTTATAAAAAAAACGACAGTATTGCGTTTTCGTACAACCCTTTTACAACGGTTTTTTTTTACGTTGTAAAATGTATTAAAACAACCGTTGAAAGATGAGGAAATCAACGAGACATATTTTCAGATTATTAACGTTACGGAAAAACTATAATTCAACGGAATGCATTGCCGTTTGTTCAACGTTGAAAATACCATACTGTGCTACCTGGGTATATATACATATATTTTTTTTTTTTACAGGTAGACTACTGGCTATATCAAGAAGGAAAGTTTAAGAAAAATTAAAAAAATATATATATATAATCTAATAAATCTGAAACTGCAAGATGTAAGCTTGGAAATGTGCTTGTGGATTACATCAAAGACAAATTCAATTTACAAGCCTGTACTCGACTGATGTTTGAAGAACTGATCCGATTTGTACATTCATTCATGATTGGATTTAATCAAGAATGGAAAACATGCCATCTCAGGAAAAAAATAATAATAATAATAAAGAAAGAAAATAAAATAAAGAAACACAATGATTGGTTGAATACTAGTATATCTTTAGAAAACTTTTATTTAAACCGCACATGTGGATTATCGACTGTAAAGAAACCTGGGCGACCAAAAAAATTTTTTGAATCGAGTGGAATTAAGTCTAAAACGAGAAAAGTAAAATCACATGTTATGAAAAGTAGACTAAACAAGTTAACCCATGCGTCCAATACTAAATTGAGACAAAGTGGTAAAAGGGATGCTGCTACAATGTTAGAGAAATTGGATTCAAGTCCCAAAGGAACAACCAAAGTAAAAAATAAAAGTACAAAAGGCAGAGAAAGAAATATTGAAGTATTATACCCGAAGAAGTTTTAATGTTTATAACTGCAACAAAACTAAATATTAATAATTAATAGTATATAATAATATTAATAATAATAATATATCATAATAACAATATACAATAATAATAATAGTAAGAATGAAGAATAAAGAAAAATAAATAATAATAATACTAAAAATTAATGATTAAATTAATTTTATTTCGTGTATATAATTTTGTCCCGCAAGATTTGCAATTCGTTGCACTATGCGGCGTCCGAAATATTTTCAGAAATTTAAAAGAAAAAAATGATATGTGCTATCCAAGTTCGCTATGGAATGTTCCTTATTTAAAATGACATTAAAATATTCTTTACAACTTATTTGTGTACAGGGTCACCTCCCAAAAAAATGCCAATGCATTGCATTTTTGGGAGACATTTTTCTAAATCACATTTAAATAAATTTCTGCAGCAAAAACCATAAAGAAATTCACATAAATTTTTAACATCCTAAAATAATGATTTGTGTAGAATATGATATGGTCAAACTACACTTTACAGGTCAACACTCAAATATTCAGATACATTAAAGGATGATATTAGATTCTCAAGACTGCATTTTTTTTTTTTTCGTTGAACATTCTTAGCACTTTCCAATAAGGTTTCAGGATTCTTAGGAATTCAGCTAGTCTATGCGTTTCAGTCTTTCTGTCTGTTCGTTGTGAGATAACGTAGACAAAGATCATTGCAAGTTATACGACACGACAAGCACGTATAGTTGCAAAGTGTTAATAATCAATGCGTACCACATGATTCTTCTTTCTTGTATATTTATAAATGAATTGTTAATGAAAATGCAAAATTGTAATTATTCCATAAACTGAATTTTGAGTTCGATTTTTGAAAGTATCATAATGCCAAACAAAGATGTATATAAACGTTAACTTCATTATTGGATCGCAAGTTAAATAATAAGTTGCCCTAAACGTTATAAATGCCTAACGCTATAATCGTTTAACAGTTAGATTACGCTTGTTAGCAATCACCTAAAACATTCTGATATATATATATATATATATATATATATATATTGTAAGCATGAAATTTCTAGCTTTGAAAAAGTTATTAAATTTAAATATAGTGTCATATTTGAGTTTTTAAATAAAACGAAAAACCTTAAATTTCCCTTTTAATTCGGATGTAATATCCTAAATAATATTATATTACAGCAAATTGATCATTTTTTAGGCTTCTTTAAACAAATCTGTGACATTATTGCATTGTATTTTTTTATTACTGAATGACTTGTAAAGGAATGTCTAAAATTTTGTAGTTATTCGTTTCCGTATATTGCACATTAATAATTCTGAATAATTATGAATTTAATATACAAAAGTGTATCATTATCTGAATGCTTTGCATATATATATAAGTAATGTACGAATCATAGGTTTTGATATCACACATATAATAATGTTATCTCTTCGAATGTATTCATGCGTTATTAAAATGCTTAATAATTAAAATGGCAGAGATTGTTTATAATTTAAAAAATCATTTTTTTAAGGAACGTACACAATCATATAAACCATCATTTTCTGAAAAGAATCCAAAATTTATTTTAACAGAAATATTAAAATATTTTATATGCTTCATATTATCACTAAGAAAAATTTTGTATTTATACTCTTTACTTAGTACTTGGATATACAAAATATGTCTGCTTCAACAAAAATTGAAAAGTACTTTATGTAAAATTCGTTGTTGGAATATTTTCTTAGTTTCTCATAATCAAAAAATTATTCACATGTAAAATGTTTCGCTTAAAGAATGACACTTAATAAAAATAGCTCATAATTTGATTTTGCAACGTGATTTTGGAAAGTATAGCAATCTAATTTAAATTGAAGAGTAGAAGAAAGCTATATTTCAAAACTAAAAGAACTAAAAGGCTAATGGTAATTAAAAAATACTTCGTTTGTTAGAAAATTGTTAAAAATAGAATAATTACCCTCTTTGTTGAATTAATTCATATTTTCAATAAATATGTATTTAAAAAGTTCCTAAATTTTACATAAATGGAATTTGTTAAAAAATTTAGTAATATTTAAGAATTTATATTTTAGCATGTAGCGTCATTTCATATAAATAATCGTTTCCTGCGCATAATCAAAATTTAATTACGATGAAGTTTTAGAATAATT
Source organism: Salticus scenicus (assembly GCA_963930645.1). Taxonomy (NCBI): domain Eukaryota; kingdom Metazoa; phylum Arthropoda; class Arachnida; order Araneae; family Salticidae; genus Salticus; species Salticus scenicus. The sequence continues at coordinate 152,698,156 of OZ005652.1, read as the reverse complement.
TACATATTGCTAATTTTTTTATAAAATAATTTTATATTTTTATCCTTTGTTTTACACTTGAGTAAAAAAAAAAAAAAAAACAGAAGAAGAAGAAGAATTTACCTATCTTGTGCAACTTTTCAAAACACCTTTTGTAAAATCTGTTGCTGGAATAATTTTGAAGTTTTTACAGAACAGAAAATTAATCACTGGAAAAATATTTTACTCGAAGAATTTCTGAAGTATCACACTTACTCAAAACGAATAGCATTTAAATTAATTTCTCAAAATGAGTTTGAAACGTATAATGACGTAATTAATATTTAAGAGTAGAAACGTTATGTATTTCATAAATAAAAAAAGAAAAATAGCTATAGAAATTTTAAAAAATAAAAAGGTAACTATTTTTTTTTTTTTTTTTTTTTTGTGTGTGTGTGTGTGTGTGTGTTTAAAATTTCTTTTTTTTTTTCTTTTTAAGTAAATGTTGTAAAAATTATGGCAAAATCCAAGCAAAGAAATAGATCAAATTAAAAGAATTGTGTTTTTTCTTTATATATTAAAATGCTGGTTGAATTTACCGTATTTTACGGCGCATAAGTCGACCGGTGTATAAGTCGAAGTGGTTTTTTGGAGTTAAAGAGTGGAATTTCAGCTATATTCGCCGTATAAGTCGATCTGATTTTCACGCACAAACTTGAATCATTAAATTAAAGGCGCACATCGAAACTCGTGAATCGTCTAATCAGCCAGCGCGATACGCTTTCTCTTTTCTTCCTCCTTCCTAACCACAGATAATTCTGTGTTCCTAACTAGAAACGACTCAAACATACATCGCTCTGCGCATGCTTACTCACACACCCGGAGGCCAAGGTGAGAGCCGACCCCCCCCCCCCCCACTTGACGTCACGACTCTCCATCACCATTCACGATAGAGTGGAAAATAGAAGCAAAGTAAGATAAGATACTTCGCAGATCATTTTGTTTAAGAAATGGCTGGAAAAAGAATGAAATATGATGCCGGATTTAAATTAAAGGTTGTAGAGTTTGCGAAGAAGTCGAACAATTCTTCAGCAGGAAGGCACTTTGATGTTTCTGAAAAACTTGTGAGAGACTGGTGTAAAGCCGAAAATACTTTGAAAAATATGCCTAAAAATAATTGTGCACTAAGAACCGGCAAAACTTCGTGGCCGGAGCTGGAAGATGCCATTTTCCAGTGGGTGATTCAACAGCGCCAAAATGGATATGTCGTATCGAGAAATGCGATGCGAATTCAATCGTTAAAGTGGGCAAAATTGAATGCAAACCATGCAGTTAATTTTAAAGCTACAAACAGCTGGTGCAACAGATTTATGCAGCGAATATCGCTTAGTTTACGTGCAAAAACAAAGATAGCACAAAAACTTCCAAAAGAACTGGAAGAAAAAATTACAAAATTTCAAAAATTTTTAATTAATTTGCGTAAAAAACATGATTACCCTCTCGGCATGATTGGGAATATGGATGAAACACAGGTGAATTTCGACATGCCGAGCAATAAGACTGTAAATGTAAAAGGTGAAAAAACAATCCTGATTCAAACAACAGGGAATGAAAAGAGGAGATTTACTGTTGTCTTGGCATGTATGGCTGACGGTAAAAAACTTCAGCCAATGGTTATTTTTAAAAGAAAGACAATGCCAAAAGTTAAATTTCCTACTGGAATTTTTGTTCACGTCCATAAAAATGGCTGGATGGATGAGGAAGGAATTGCTTTATGGCTAAAAAATGTTTCAAATCAACGTACGAAATGCGGGAAATCCCGTAGTCTTCTGGTTTGGGATATGTTCAGGCCCCATAAATCCAAAACTACAAAGAAACGCCTTCAGCGATTTGAAACAGACATCGCTGTTATTCCAGGGGGATTAACTTCTGTTCTTCAGCCATTAGATGTTAGTTTAAATAAACCTTTTAAAGATGCGCTAAGAGAACAGTGGAACCAGTGGATGATTGATGGTGAGAAAACATACACGGAAAAGGAAAATATGCGTGCCGTGCCGCTTGAAACACTGTGCTGTTTTATTTTAAAAGCGTGGGATGCGGTAAAGACAGATTCTGTAGTAAAGGCATTTAAAAAATGTGGTATTTCAAATGCAATGGATGGAACTGAAGATGATTGTCTGTGGCAATCAGATGATAGTGGTTCGGACTCCGAAGCTATGAACAATTACAATGAGTGGGACCCATACGATATTTATTACAAAGATGCATCAAATGATATTTTGAAATTAATTTTCGACAGCGATAGTGATGACGCCGAAATTTCAGGCCTTTGAATATCCTTTTGTTTTATTTTTTTAATGTATTTGTGTTTTATGTATATTATAATGTTTGTACTAATGCAAAAGATCGATGTATCTAAATTTTTTTTTCGTGAAATTTTTGCTGTTGTGTTTTATATTCGCCGTATAAGTCGATAGCGATTTTTGAAGGATTTTTTTTTGCTTTTTACCCTCGACTTATACGCCGGAAAATACGGTAATTCATATTTTGCATTTATTGTTTTTAGTATACCGGGTGATCCAAAAGTCAGGACAAACTTTAAAAATGAATAATTCGAAAACGAATAAAGATACAAAGATACGGTTTTCACCAAACGGATTAAAAAGGAACCGGGTTTTGTGTGGCAACGAAAAAAAATTAGTTATGTTGGCGACCAACAGATGGCGCTATAGTGTTTTATTTCACCAAAAGATTATTTACAAATGAAAAAAGTGTTGATAACTTACAAGTCAGCTTAATTACAGTTCATTAGAAATTCTACAATAACTGCTCAATGTGCTGTCCATCATTCAGAAGTACAGCTGTGAGACGATTCACCACACCGTTCACAGGATTTAGTACAATTTCTTGCGTAATGGCAGACACATTTTGGCGGATCTCATCTTTCAGTGCTGCTAGTGATTCCGGTTGGTCGCGGTAAACTTTTGACTTCAAGAATCCCCACAGTCAAAAGTCACAGTGTGTCAGATCGGGAGATCTTGAAGGCCATGCGTGATTAAAGTAGCGACTGAGAATGCGATATTTCGATGCATGTAAGCTTCGACAACCATTACCTGACGCAGTTGTTCCTTTTTATATCGTTTGTTCCTTTGCATAATCCTACATCAGAAATCCAACAGCGCCATCTGTTGGTCTCCAACAGAACTATTTTTTTTCGTTGCCACACAAAACCCGGCTTTTTTTTCATCCGTTTAGTGCAAACCATATCTTTGTATCTTGATTCGTTTTCGAATTATTCATTTTTAAAGTTTGTCCTACCATTTGGATCACCCGGCATAAAATTTACCAAGCTTTTATATGATATATATATATATATACAGTTAAAAAATTGACTTTACATTTATATAGTAAGTTAAATAAAAAACTAATGATAGCATCAATCATTACTATATGTAATCATTAATCATTGAGTTATTATTTATGTGTTCATTTTTAAATGTTTATTTATATTGTAGTTTTTACTGAAAGAAAAAAAAGTTATATTTTATTAAAATTTTAGAAATGTGTTTGTAAGTGAACTATTTTGTATAAAAAGCAATTTGATGTTGCTTGTATTGCTTTACATAGTATGGTTTATAATATTATGGTGGGATGAAGTTATCGAATTTGCAATATTCATGGGATTACTTCGTAGAACTAATAGTTTGTCGCATTTGTCGACAACCATCTTAGAGTATTGCAGATGGTACTAATTTGTAAGGTTTTTGAAATGGAAAATGTATTCAGATTTGTTTTGGGAACTTCTACGAAGTTGAAACATTTACAGTTAATCGTGTAAAACTATTTAAAAAATAAAAATGTAGAAATACTATAAGTAAGTATTTGTTATCATTTTTTTTTTTTTTTTGGTAAACGATATTTCAAACAATTATTAAATGAAAGAAAAAATAGCGCGGTAAATAGATAGGTAAAAAGTTTTTGTTTTATCTAAAATGATGGGAAAAAATGATGAAATGAAAGAATTATCAATATATTGTATTATATTCAGAATAAGCTAATTTTTTGTACAACATTTTATTTTTCTTTAAAATAAATAAATATATAAATACATTTTTATATATTTATTTCTTTTTATTGAAATTCTGTATTCAATCAATTTATGTAAATTTTTCGTTCTATGGTAAAATAATTATGTTTTGACTGTTACAAAAAAATCCTGTATTATTCTATATACTAGTGTCACCTACTGGGAAAAAAAAAAAAAAAAAAAAAAAAAAAAAACTTTTACTAACCTTGCTTCTTACAATAAAAATTTCACTTATGCAGTTTGACGCTAATATAATCAATGCAAGCTTAAAATTAGTCACATGAAAAAATACCCAGAGCTGGCAAAATCAGCGAGATTTGTTTGCTGATATGCATGTATATTGATTCAGGGTAGTTTTTATAATATATTTCTCCATTACCAACTTTACTTTAACCCTTCGCTTTTCCAAGATCAAGGCGTTACTGCAGAAAAATTGCTTTCAGGTGCCACTTGGCACGTTTAAAGAAAATCACCAGCACCGCGCCTTTTTGTATCGTTTAGAAGTTACAACATTCCACTAGTTACGTTTGCAATCCCTGGCGAATTAGTGCACTTTTTGAATGAAGCGGCCTTACATAAATTTCAACTTCAAAATGGGGTTAAAATGACCCCATCTTGAGAAAGCAAGGGTTAATAAACTTTCATGAAATTTGAGATATGGTTTACATGTAAACGAAGACAAGCACAAGATAGCCACGCCATGATGTATTAAGTATGGTGCAATTTTATGGTATAAAATCTTACGTATATAGTTTTCCCGTAGATATATATAAATGAGCATAAAAGCTCCCCCTATTGATCGTTATGCAACAAATACTGACAGACAATGATTTATGTCAAGAGGTAATTAATATAAAGTTTGCAAAACTCTGATCATTAAATTCTTGATTTAAAACTGTCAAAATTTTGCCAGATAGTTACAGAAACACGCTGACACGCAATCACATATACAATTAGATATCATTATGTAAATGTTAAAAAAAAAAAAAAAAAAAAAAAAAAGATCTGGATATTTTAAATTGTGAATATTTGTCTAAAAAATAAAGTCAATATTTTTCCCCCGGTAAAATGATTTTTTAAAATAAGTAAAGAAAAAAAAATTAGAGTTTTTAATCTTATTTCACTGATATTAGCTTTGTAACAATAAATAAAGCGTAGTACAGGATACCTTGCTCTAAGAATAAATCCGTGAAAAATCTATAGAGATTTTTTTTTCTTTTAATGTAAACAAAAGTCTTAAAAAAAAGTGTATAATTGCTGAGAAATTAATAAAGTCTCTTTGCCCTCCAGACACATTTTATATTTCATTTCGAATTTTTTTAATATTTCCAGCTTTGGTTTTGAAATAGTACTATGGAACATATAAAAAGTACATATAATGCAATTACACACACAGAGAGAGACACATGTATATATATAGATAATTACTAATTCTTTTGAAATATTTTTTGCTTATAACTAGAATGGTTTTTCATATAGTTTTACAAAATTTGTTGAAAAATTGCGAAAACATTAGAGTAACATTATTCTGAAACGTAAAATTCACACTTGTAATATTCGTTGAGATATGAGCATTTTTAGTCAATATTATTTTAATAAAGCATATTACTTAGCATGCGCAAAAGATATTATATATATATATATATATATATTGCATAGGTCGAAAGCTAAATACATTGCGCAACTTTTGTTAAAAGTGCATTTGAATAAAGTAAAATTTAAGAAGATTATCGGCAAAAGAATAATTTAATTTTTAGGTATTTTCCGGAGCTGAAATTTCATAAGGGTGTTTACTCATGCTGTGTATTTAATTTGAAGATGCAATTACCGTTACAAATTCTTTTTATGTGAAAAAACTTTATGACTTCATAAATCTTAGTAAATAAATAAAAATAGTTTACAAGAATATAAGGTGTTTTACACACACACACACACACAAAAAAAAAAAAAAAAAAAAAAAACTTCTGCGAAGTGCTTGAAATAGTTGTGGATTTTTGACAAAAGATGCTCAATATATATAGCTTTCAACTTACACAATAAAATATTTCAATCTTCCGCGCATGCACTGAAAATTAATATTAACTAAAAATGCTCATATAATAACGAATAGTACGCGTGTGAGCTTTATGTTTAAAAATAATGTCTCTCTAAATTTTTATCACTTTTTCTGCAAGTTTTGTAAAATTTTATGGAAACCCGTTCTAGTTATAAGCCAAAAAAAAATGTATATATATATATATCCACCTAAATAATTGCGCAATTCCCGCAACACAACACACAAATATTGTACATAGTATGTGCAATAATGATTGTGGAAACAATGAGCTTTTAAATGTTCTTTGCATGTGTGAAATTCCAGGCCATTTTGTCAGGTAGTATTTTAGAAAATCAAAAAAAATGTCAAAGAAATCTATTAATTTGGGATATATATATCAATGGATATATATATATTAAACAATAAAATATTTTTAGTAATTATTTAAAAATGAGCACATTTGTTTTATATGTACAGTCGGTAACAGATGTCTTCGAACACTAGCGAAAATTCCTATGTAAAAAAAGAACATTTCGTACGGTTTTGTTAAATAAATTCTTATGGAATCATGGTCTTAAACTGACTAAGAACAGGAATCGACAAGGATTTATTTAACAAAATCGTATGAAGTGTACTTTTTTTATATAGGAATTTTTGCTAGTGTTCGGACACTTTTGTTACCGACTGTGTACATGTTTTTAAAAACGAAAATAAATTCTAAATCGTGTATTCTAGAATATTAGAGAACGTTCGGTTCTCTGTGAAATTTATCATAGAATAATGATGTTTCTTAAGAATGAGGAAAGATGAATTTATAAAATCATAATTTGATGTATATATATATATATATATATATATATATATATATTACATTTGTTTTTACAAAGAAAGAAAATAGCACCTATTCAAATATTGTTAATAGCTATTTTTTCCATTTTTCTAGCAAAATAATGGTTCTTGAGATAAATTTAAAACTATGAAAACTAGATGGTATTTTTTTTTTCTTAACTATAAACAATATATATAGCGCCTTATTAATACTTCAGGTAATATTTTGTCACTTCTTCAAAAGTTAGAATTATAAAGCATTTATTTTTATTGTATTTTTTATTACACATATCGTTTTATTAAATTTATCAATGGTTATAAAAACAATTTTTCCATTTATTTATTTAAGCGCTTATTTTCTAGAGAAAAATAATTTTCGGTCTATAAAATTACGACGTATATTTGCTTGATAAAAATCCCTTAGTGGTAAATTATTTTTGCCTGACGATCTTTTTTATTAAACACTTGAACTTGTTCATGCATAACTGATCGCATAAATTACACTTCATAGGCTACGAATGTGTATCGATTAATCTAATTTTAACCAATAAACAGCATATAAAACTTCTTGGTAAACACATTGCATGTATTAATCAAATTTTATAAATAAATGTCACTTCTATAAAAATATCGGTGAGAATATCGATAAAATATGTATACGATTCTACATGTGGGGAATTCATTATCATTCATTTGTTTCGCTTGTTATTTTAATATGTTTCCACATTATATCATCATATCATTTTGATTTATATGTAAAGTTTTTCAATTTAATACCTTTTATGTTTAAAAATGTGTAAATTTTTAAAGTGAAAGTTTTTTGCATCTATCATCTAATAAATCGTTTTCGGTAAGTCTAATTTAAATATCAGTGAATACAAGCATTTTACATAAAACATTTAAAACCGTATGCGTTGTAAAAATCGTTTTTAAAATATGACACGATAATTTACATTGAATACTTATTTCTCAATTATTTGTCTTTCTTTTGTGGCCATTTTTAGACAGCTTATATTATAACACAATTTCGTAATCAATCTTCTTCAAAAGACAAAAATCAATCAGTTTTTGATTTTTTTTTCTTTTCTTTCTTGAATAATTACTGATTTCATAATGCTTCGGTTGGTGAACATGATTTATTAATGCAACACTATAATGTAATGGTAATGGTATACTTTAAAAGGTCATACATGATGTTAAATACTTGCTAATACATTAATGTATAAAAATTAATTAGTTTTAGACTCGTTGTATGCCTTTTACCAATAGTTTTTTCGGTAATTTTAAACAAAATGTTATTACAAAATTATTATATTATGAGGGAGACACCTTTCTAACCAGAGTTTTCAACAACTCAAAAAAAAAAAAAAAAAATTCTCTCCAAATTTATAGTATTATTTTATGATAAAAATTGTTTTTTAAAATAAATATTAGTACACCTGGATAAAATTTTTAGAACACATGAAACACATGAAACCTGAAACTTTCTCAATGTTTTGTGTTTATTTTAATTTATTTGTTTATTTTTATTTATTTATTTATTCATTTATTGAGTATGCAATTAAGGAAAAAGAAAATACTACACCTGATGCTTAAGAGGTAAACTTTACATTTATACAGAACTATATAATTTATTTACATTTATAGAAAATTTCTTAAATGAGAGGTAGTTTGATATTTAAAAAAATGATTGTTGATATTTTAATCGTTTAGGATATAATTTTTCTTATTTAATTTCCACGGTTTTCTGCTATTCCTATAGCTGTATATTTTAAGAGTTTGAATGCAATATACATAGATTCGGAAATATATTTTGAAAATTAAAGCAGATATATGATTTTTTATACATGTCTTTGATCTAGGTGTGGTATTTAAGCGGAATAATTAAAATGAAAAGTTCATGACTTTCGAGTATATATATATATATATATATATATATTTCAAAGACAAAAAAAAAAAAAAAAAAAAAAAAAAAAACAGAGAAAATATTGCTAAGAGTTTACATGTTTATAAAATTAGTATAGAATAAAATAATTTTTCAGCAACATCTTTCTTATGAAATTAATTTATGAAATTACTTTTATACAGAAAAATATAATCTCTTAGCTGAATCTCTATGCTAATTTTCCCCACAAAATTTGAATAAGAATTGTATTACCGTTGAATTAAAAATATGGAATTTTAAAATATTTTTTATTGCTCCTTATTTTGTTAAACGGTTAGAAAATATTAAAGTAAAACATTACTGCATTGAAATAATTTAATACTAAAGCTATTAATTAAATATGCATTTTAAAGTACAATATTATTGATATGTCGAGCATTAATTTTTTTCCTTGCAATTACATTTTTTTTTTTCAAACATGAAGATCAATTAACAATCTAGAGTAAGACATAAATATTAGAAGATATAATAATGCTTAGTTTAAATTTTATAAATATCATTTACTAAAAAGTATGAAAATTGCTTTAAACATGGATAAATTCGTCTATGAATACAGAACTATATTAGTTACAAATTGAAAGTTCTTTTTTTCTTTTAATAATTTTGCATCGGTTATACTTGTTTCAATCTTTTACAACACGTAGAGAAATTAAAAATCTTAAGTGATTTTTAATGATAATTATTTAAGGGACACTAAAACTTGAGATAATTGTTGAGAAAAATATAAAACAGTGTGCTTGAACATTTACTTAAAGTAATTAAAATCTAATCCATCTAACTAATTCTCACCAGGTGACGCTTAATTACTTGATAACCCTTGTAGTTATTTTATTATTAGAAAATGTTAGTTAATACAGATTAGAATCATTAGGAAAATTATTAGTGTATATTTGTATAAATACTTTTCTCATACAATACCATTCAACAGATATACTTATATCTTAATAATTATTTTAATTCAGAAAATTAGTTTAAAGCAAAAAATATGGACTAAACACAAAGTTAATATTAAAGCAATATCCTAGTTTATTCTATATTATTCTCTAAAACGTTTATATATTTTTCTGGTTATTGTCGGAACGAATATAGTAAATTTATGCTTGAGCTCTTAATTTAACTACCACATTAATGGATTAACTCCTAATACATTTTCGCATCACTATCAATAAATGTTAAAAGGTATATAAAGTATATTTTCTTCAAACTGACTTGATCACAAAAATTTCAATTTGTACTTTGTACAAGTTTTAATATATTTGGACCATAGCGAATAGGGGATAGTCGGTATAATGGAATATAATTATACCTCACTTGTACGATTCTGCAACAGAAACACATCAAACGCCTTCATTGGGTTTTAAATAGTGATAATAGTTTACATTGTATCAGTGGTAATACCAGTGTTTGTGTCATTCAACCCCATTAGTTTACCAAGATTTAGACTTTTTTGGAGGTAATATTCTAAATTCTGTAATCCATTTACGAAACAGTAAAATGAATGAAAATCTAGTGTAATTTTCGGTAGAGAAATTGAGATACTTAGTATTCTGATTTCCATGAACATATTTCTATCAACAGTTGGCTGGGATTCATTTATTCTCCAAAACGGCGATTAGGGTAATACGGATACTGTTTGTTTTCAATAATAATTTATAAATAATATGTTCACATTGCAATTATTCATGACTTTCTGTAAAAAATATTATAATATTCCTTTTTATTCTTTAAAAAAAGAAGTATTGCTTACTGTATTTTATGAATGTTCCATAATATCCATTTGGTCTACACATTCCGAAAATAGATTTTCTTAAACTTAAAATTGTGTACCTAAACTCAATTTTTGGGACATGGAACCATCAAAACACATTAATAGTACTTGAAGGCTTAAAATAATTGAAACCACAGTGATCCAAAATATTTCGGTTTATTATGGTGAGTTCAAATATAAATTACATTCCATATTCACATATTTTTCTATACAATATAATACCTCTACAGTAGAGAGGTATCAGTAGAGAAGTATCAGAGAGGTTATTGTAAAGACTACAATATGAGTCATTTTCAAAGACTCATACTTTGCTTTCTTTACATATTGGAATGTCAAAACGGTATGTACGTTTCATCATCAGTAATGAGTTTATATATAGGAACAAATTGGTTTTACCATTATAAAGTAATTCTAGGATTTCTTTACAGATTCTGAGAAAATCTGCTTTTTGTGCCTTTATAAATTATGATTATAAATTATTTTTTCTTATCCGGTTTTTTTTAATAATTCAAAGTATACTTGTAGATCCAATGTTGTGTTTTATTCAGTTTCAATTGGTGATTGCAGTGTCTATATATATATATATATATATATATGTATATATATATATACATAGATATAGATATATAGATATATATAGATATATATTGAAATTGCTTTAGAAATTTTCCTTACGCATTAATGGAATGAATATGTTCTAAAATTATTTATACAAATTCTTAAATGTATAACTCTGTAGCAATATTTTTTCTAGAAAATTAAACATACTCAGGAATTATTTTTTTTTCGTATATAATTCATAAATAATTTCATTCTTCTATATCCTGTAAAGAAGACATATACATTAGTGAAAATATTTTTTTCTAAAAATTTCATATATATTATTCCTTATACTTCTCGAAAAAAAAAATAACGTTCATTTATAAAAAATTTAACTCGCCTAGTAGTTTCAGTTTTACGGGGAAAGTAAAAACATGTCTCCATATTACTTACATCATACCTCTTCAATGCTATCTCAAAAACACTCATAATTCTTTGCTTTTGAATAAGATATTTCGTTTTTATAACATATACAATTTTAAGCGAGAAAAATATCGCTAAAACATGAATTCCTATGAAATTCCTGCATGCAAAGCGACACTTTTATTTTTAATATCTGCACTGAAAATTGTTTTCATATTCATATATTTTATGACATTCAACAAAAATATGCTAAAATATTTATGAAGATGGTAGAAAATGACGGGATATTTTCGGCATTACTGTAATAAACCGTTTCACTGCATTCTCTAAACTACTTTAGTATCTATTAAAAACGTTTGAAAATTAAGTTTAATCACCGTAAGGATTGATCAGAATAATATAAGAATTAAACTACAAATGTTTAGTTTTATCAGTGACTAAGAAGTTAATGATACGTTGTTTACATTATTTTTTTTTAATTTGTATATATAAATATAAAGATCTTTGGGAAGTATTAAAAATTGCAGGAAATAATTACTTTATTTATGTGTCGGTGGTTCATATTATACATACGTTCTGTGTAATATGAATCAAGTGGTCTATCGTGGTCCTTCCCGAAGTAGTCCTTCTTGAACAGTTGACACACATGCAATTGTGAAACGATATATCCAGCATGTTCCTTCATACACTTGTCCATCACTTTGGAACAGTAGAAATGGACGAAAAAAGTAATACTTAATGGACGAAAGAAAAGGAGGTCCAAAGGTTATATTCAATGGGTAGTACGTGAAAGAAGTGATAGCTTGATTACCACTGCTTCTGTGGCATATTCTATAGCCTCAAGATTTTGAATGTGCGACATATGTACGCCGATCATTAACAAAACCTCTCTGTTTTAAATCATGACCACTGTTCCATATTACACAACAGAGTATGGTTTATGCTATACCCATAAACACAGCAACGTTGTTTCCAATCATATATCGCTTTGCAAATTGGCGCCCATGAAACACATGTCTAGATTGTTCAAAAAATAAGTACAATTGCTACTATTAACGCGGAAATTGTATTACTATTACCTAACAGTAGAAAGTAATTCTTTCATTTTAACATACATGTTACATCGATGATCATGTAAACCGAAAACTGAACTTCATAATCGTACAAATACAGGTACGCATGTACAAGTCACTTCTTGCTTTGGATAACAATAATATTCACTAAAGGCATTGAGATGGTTTAACCGTCTAGTGTTGAACATATAAATTTCCTCACGGTCCGTATTACACGATGGTTCATATCACACGGTTCTCCCCTATATATATATATATATATATAAGAATATGGCGTGATAATCATATTCAAGTTGTATAATATACCGCAGCTAGGAAGTGCACGGGAATACCACAAATAATGTATGTAATTTTATGGCTTATGAAAATATCCTGTAATCCTGTATTCAATATAGAAGAGTAATTTAGAAATAATAGTTTGTTGAAAACTAAGTATTTTGTGATACATGTTAAGAGTTATATGAACTGGTTTTAACTGAATTTTAACAAGTCACTTCCTTGTTTTATGTTAATTCAATTTTATACACCTTAGCCACACACAATTGTTTTCAAAAATAAATAAATAAATGAAAGACTATTGCATTTTTCTTTATTTCATATGGCTATTAAAATGCTTTAAACATGTTTCTTTTTCTTTTATTTATATCATTTTCACACTCAGAAAATCCACAGCTATTAAATTGGTTAATGTTTTTTAAGACATGATATTTTCCCCTTTAGTGTTATTATTATTATTATTACTTTGTTTTAAAGCTGCAATTTACAAAATTTCATTTAATGAAAATTCGCTTTATCAGCTAAAAAATAAATAAATAAATAAATAAATATTAATTAATTAATTAATTAATTAATTAATTAATTAATAATTACGAAAAGCAATGTTTAGAAAACGATAACCATTATAACAATTGTTGATTTTCCAATTAAGAGAATAAAAAAAAAAAAAGTTAGTTTATAAGTTATAACGGTGAATATTTCTTTATGGATTAATGTCAGCTTGGATTTCAGGGAACGAAAAGTGCAAAGTCCCTTAAATGTATAAATGAAACATAGAATTTTATTTATAGCAAATTCGTTTCAGGAAAGGCATGGTACCTTTTTACATCATGCGGTCTCTGCTGATACGTACAATTATAAAAATTAGTTATGTAAAATAAAATTAAGGAATATATTTTATATTTTATGTTAGATAATTATAAATTGAAAAAGTATTAATTTTTAAAGGGTAGGATTTTTTAATGTGGGTTAGGTATAATTCAGAACATTAATCAAAATTTTCTTTTATGTTATACTACTATAAAAAAAAAATGAAATCTAAGTCACTTGCGCAAATAAAGTAGGTAAAGAAATTACGATCCATTTTTAATTCAATCCTTCTTCAAAAGACCCATTATAGCAACTAAAGTATAGTTACTTTGTTCATTTAAATAAAATATTAAGTAAGTTATCTTAATAAAATTATTTTCTGATTTCCAGATTAATTTTTAAAGTGGAAAAAAAAAAGTTATAATGTGATGGAATTTCTAAAAAGACATAACCCAGAAGTTGTTATTTTAAAACCCCTGGGAAATCTCTCCTACCAATGCTTAGAACAAATGAGTACTCTGTATTAATAAAATCATTTTATCTAACAAGGAAACATTAAAAAGGTGGTGTCGTATTCAAAAAATATTGAAAAAAATATATATATGTGATTCTACTCTTCATAAAACATCAGAAAGTGAAAAAAATATCGGCTGAAATGAATTACAGCGTCCGCAAAAATTATCAAATTTAAGCATATTTGGCGATTCCACACTGTTAGACGATTGATTTTGAGTACTTGGCGCAAAAGCAAAACACGGTTCTGTTCGTACACGGCAATCTCGGTGCTAGCCAACTTATCGCCTAACAGCGATAAATCGCCCAAAATGCTTAATTTTGATTTTTTTTTTTTTTTTTTTGTGGTCGTTGTAATTCATTTCAGCCGATATTTTTTTTTACTTTCTTATATTTTATGGAGAGTAGAATCATATATATATATGTATATCTCATAAAAAATAATACTATTGTAAAAGTCACCCCGCGCAGCAAAAACTCTTACCTTTCTTAAGCAGCCAAAAAAAGAATTGATATCAAATTTCGCCGCCGCTATTGAATCCCGGGTACTCAATGCCTAGCTTAATGAAGATCTGCCAATAACACTGCATGTATCTTTCTAATATATCCTAATCTCTTTTCAACATTCTTTGTTATCTGTGTTAGTTTTTTCGCTGCATTATAAAGTTATAATGTAAAGTATTTTTACGGCGGGGTGCGTAATAATATTTTAATCTTTACTAACTAAATTTTTTATTAATTAAAACTTCTACATAGAGGACGCAACCCGCCGTAAAAATACTTTACATTATAACTTTATAATGCAGCGAAAAAACTAACACAGATAACAAAGAATGTTGAAAAGAGATTAGGATATATTAGAAAGATACATGCAGTGTTATTGGCAGATCTTTATTAAGCTAGGCATTGAGTACCCGGGATTCAATAGCGGCGGCGAAATTTGATATCAATTCTTTTTTTGGCTGCTTAAGAAAGGTAAGAGTTTTTGCTGGGCGGGGTGACTTTTACAATAGTATTGTTTTTTATGAGATATCACTTCTTTTTGCAGGTTATGTATGTGCTTTTATAAATATAATACGTATGCATAAGAAAGGTAAGAGTTTTTGTTGGGTGGGGTGACTTTTACAATAGTATTGTTTTTTTATGAGATATCACTTCTTTTTGCAGGTTATGTATGTGCTTTTATAATTTAATACGTATGCATAATGAATGTATTTGTGTAATAGATCGATAAAAATCGTGCGTGTTATGCATGGATGTAAATATAGTGTTACAGATTTCTACATAGTATTAGTTCTTTTTATGCGATTTCTTTCTAAAAGGTTTAGTCACATTATAAAATGTCAATTTTTCGCCTTTCTAGCTTGTTTCCGCGTTAAAAAAGATCCTTCTCCGTTAAAAACACACTTTATCAGGGCACGTAATAGACTTGGCGATGAATTTGGTGACTTTATCGCACTTTGACAACTATTTTGACGATATTGGTGAAAAAAACCTTTATTATCGATAGACCCATGGTCCAAGCTGTAACTCGATTATTAAGTGCAGTTTCCATTGAGGTTGGTTGGAAGTCCGTTACGAGCGGCGGTATTCAGAATCCTTTGATGTGGTCAAGCTGTTGGAATGCTTTGAGGTTTTGGTTCGACCGGATGGAAGTCCCTGGCTCTAACCCTGAGCTGAGATAGTTGAGGGGGCCAGATTCAGAGATATCTTTGTCAATTTTGCACGCTTTCCTTTCAAGTAACTGCGAAATCTGATTAAAAAAAAAAAAAAGGTACAACTGATGACAAGACATTTGGCTCTTTGTGTCGGGAGCGTGATTAATGGTTTTTTTTAACCTTGAAGTTCCAACTGCAATGGAAACCAGACTTTACGGAAGTTACTGTAAAATTCAGGATTAATCGCGGGCTATAAAAGGAGTCCCGTTCCGACCACTGAGGTGAGTTTCTCCCTAAGATTTACGAACTAGAAAGTTTTGCTTGGCTAAGTCTCTACCATTGAATTTTAGTTTATTTCTGTATGTTATGACTATGGTATCGTTTGTGCTGTGATTTATATGTTGTCAGCTGTTATTTAAGCTGAGTTTTCTGGTGAAACTCAAGTTGATACTGGGTTTCACTAAAGTGACTAAATTTTTTAAACCCAATTTGAGGACAAATCATCGCAGCGTCCTCATATTGAAAGGACATTTGAGGACAGAGTTAAATTCTGCTTTATATTGCGGACGTTTGAGGACAAATTTATAAATTCGAGAACATTTGCCTTCAAATGATTTTCAAATTGGTGAAAATGTATTGTCACCGTGTTCTGAGCTATCCTAAAAGTTTCAAATGCCTAGCTATTCGGGAAGTTAGTTAAAAATCGATTGCGAGATTTGTGCTGGTAACGCTGCCGATGGCAGCAGGAACCCGAAACAGTTGGCTAAAAGTATTATAAAAATGCATTTTCACCGTGTTCTGAACTATTCTAAAAGTTTCAAATGTCTAGCTAGTCGTGAAATTAGTTAAATAAATTTTCTGTCGAATGATATAAACGCTGCCGAAGGCAGTAGGGACCTGTGAGAGTTGACTAAAAGTGTTAAAAAATGTATTGTGAGCTATCCTGAATGTTTCAAATATCTAGCTTGTCTTGAAGTTAGTTAAAAAGCGATTGTAAAATGTGTAAAAATGTGTACTGGTAAAGCTGCCGAAGGCAGCAGTAACCCGAAGCAGTTGGTTAAAAGTATTATAAAAATACATTTTCACCGTGTTCTGAACTATTCTGAAAGTTTCAAATGTCTAGCTAGTCGGGAAATTAGTTAAATAAATTTTCTGTCGAATCATATAAACACTGCCGAAGGCAGTAGGCACCTGAAACAGTTAACTAAAAGTGTTAAAAAATGTATTGTCACCGTGTTCTGAGCTATCCTGAAAGTTTCAAATGCCTAGCTAGTCGGGAAGTTAGTTAAAAATCGATTGCAAACGTTGGGCTGGTAACGCTGCCGATGGCAGCAGGAACCCGAAGCAATTGGCTAAACGTAATAAAAAAATGCATTTTCTCCGCGTTCTGAACTAGTCTGAACATTTCAAATGTCTAGCTAGTCGGGGAAATTAGTTAAATAAATTTTCTGTCGAATCATAAACGCTGCCGAAGGCAGTAGATACCTGAGACAGTTGACTAAAAGTGTTAAAAAATGTATTGTCACCGTGTTATGAGCTATCCTGAAAGTTTCAAATGTCTAGCTAGTCGGGAAGTTAGTTAAAAAGCGATTGCAAGATGAGTACTGGTAACGCTGCCGTAGGCAGCAGTAACCCGACCAAAAAAATTTTTGATTGAAAAAGGCACTGGTGCAGGTCAGAAGGAATGTCCATGCAAATTTTCAGCTCATTAGCTGCAGAACTCTAGGCTCAATCGCCGTCAAAAGTTTTTGTCTTAACAATTACAAGAAGCAGAAGAAGAAGAAGAAGAATGTAACAGGGAAATTTCGGGTTTTCAAAGTTATATAACTCAGGTCCCTTAATTAGGAGCGACATGCAAGTTTGTATGTTTTGTCTTAAGGGTATGCTTAAGGTCTGTGCAAAAAATCATATGTCTTGGAGATCAGGGAGCTGAGATACAGGTAGTCGAAAAGTACGAGATGCTATGTCGACATAATATACACTTGTAGCGTTCACCATTGACTTCCTACTTTGTAAATTTCATTGGCGGGTGTTTGTTTTAGCTTGGCGGGGCGGAACGCTACCGCGTTCCTTGATATATATATATATATATATTTTTTCAATATTTTTTGAAGACGGCAACTTTTGAATATTTGTTTGTAAGATAAGATTTGAAGTTATAACTTACACAAGAAATATACTGAGGTAAAAGCAAAGTTTTAATGTATTCTCTTAATTGAAGGAAAAAATGAATTTTTCAGATGATTCCATTTTTTATTTCGACTTTCTTTGAAATATATTTGCCTTCAAGATGTAATTTTGCGTCTATTTATTTTACTTTACATATTCTCGTTCACAAAAATTTGAACTACAGGTAATATTTTCAAATTTTCATATACATTTATCCTATGTATACATATTTAAAAAATATATCTATTTATATATGTATATTTTTGAAAATTTAAAAAAAAGTGTCTGAAACTTTATAACTCGTTTAAATATGTTAAAACAATATACAAACATATTATACAAGAAAATCATTAAAAATTTATAACTAATGTAATTGAAACCCATTGCATTATAAGCCTAACTTTTGCCATAATACGTTTCGTGTTTTTTATGCTATATCAATGGATAATTAAACAAATAATTCTATTAGGAGGAATTAAGTAAATTTTTAACTACAAAAATATTTTTTAAAGAAAAGAAAATTTATATATATATATATATATATATATATATATATATATATATATATATCATAAAAAACGACAGTTTTTTGAGTGACGCAGCAAAGCTCAAACAAAGCTTAGCAGCGACACTCTATTATACAGCTAGTTTTACATCAAAAGAATTTGGAAACGCCGACATTTAATAACTCAGTAAATAAGAGATATTTTGATCTGATGTTTTCAGAATAATATTTTATCTTCTGCATGATGCTATCCTGAAAGTTTCACACTTCCACATTCTATATATTTTGAGATCTGAAATTGCAATATAAGACTTCAAAGGAAAAATGGTAATTGTGTGAGTTTTTTTTCTCGAAAACGGCTCGAAGAAATTTTATGAAATTGATACATGATATTAATTTATTTTGTCTAAGAATCGTGACGTGCTTCGTTTTTCCCTAAAAACTCTTGTTTTTTATATATTTCACTTTAAAAATGGAACTATATTACCTCGCGGATTACACTATTTTCTTTCGCATCGCTCAAAAGGAAAGAATGTAATCCGGTTTGGAATGTTCGCGGACGTATACATTCTTCGTTTCCATTTGAAATATTCAATCTCAGATAGGTAATTTGGCTCCATCTATCGGCTGTTAGTGTCAAAAACAAACTTACAAAATAAAATATTTTTCTTTCTTTAATATGTATATTAAATGAGTTATTTATTTGGAGATTTGTATTTCATATAATATTTTTTTTATCAAAAATATTCATTCAATTCCATTGTTTTCAAGTTGATACGTTGTTAACTTTCAAAATTGGTTTTATTTTAAAAAGTGATTGAAACAACAAAAACCCTTTTCTTTACTTTCATAAAAATGATAGATAATATCATAATCATATGCAAATATTTGTAATTTTTTTTAAAAAAACTAAGTGATAAATCACTTAAACTATGGATAGAAAAAATCCTGAATAATAATAATAATAATAATAATAATTAATTGATTAATTTGCTCATTAAATTTCTATAATATAGTATGTAAATGAAATATTTTACAAAGATTGTAATAATTATAATAGTATATCAAATCCAAATCTAAAATTTCATGTTTTCTGTTATTATTATTTTTTTTAATTTTATAAAATAATATTGTAATGAAATAAAAAAAAAAAAAAAAAAAAAAAAAAAAAAAGAACGCGGTTACCAAACACTTAAATGCATAGGAAAAACTGAAAACAGAATTAAAATTAGTAAAATAAGTAATAAAATCAAATGAAGTAAAATGCATCTTTATTTGACTTTAATTTAAACTCATAATATATTTTTAAAAATATTAATTAATTAATTTTGTTTTTCGCATTGTGATACTTAATTTTACGAAATAATACATTTCTGCAAAGCATACTGGCAAAATAATTAAGAATTATACAGTGTATTATTTTATAAATTACTTTGTTCATTAAATTTCCAGTAAAAAACTATACTACTTAAATATTTATCAGTATAAAAGTTTCACATTTTAAAGATTTTTCTATTTTTATTTATTTTTCTCTTTTAAATCAAATCTATACTTCAAAAATAATAATTATTTCTTTATTAAATTTAACAGTAGGGAGCAGGCATGAATATAACAATAAAAGCTACTCTAGAAAAAAAAAAAAAAAAAAAAATCCTCCTTCACTTGTACAGACCTATTTCTTACATATAATATTGATATAAAATGAAATTACCATGCATCTGCAACCTTTAAATTAGAAATTAATAATACATTTCAAATTTTGTATTATTTTTCAAATTTTGTTTATTGCCTTTATTCAGATATTGCAGTTTATTGCCTTCCCTTAGTCGTTTCCGATAGATTTGGGGAGGAAGATGGGACTTTTAGAAAAAAAAAAAAAAAATTATAAGTTCCTTAAAAATGCCCCACCAGCGTCCGAGCGGTGAATGAGAGGTGCCGGATTCGATCCCATCCTGCACTCTTTGACTTAGCCGTTCCTTCCGTGTTTTTCTCCGAAACTCGCTTAAATACGGGCCTCGACCCCTTAGAAAGACCTCATGGAGGTCATTCTACCTATATGCCTATAGAACCCTAGCGTAGTCAGTTGGCCTTAAAACCTACTACCAACCAACCTTAAAAAATTATCGTTGAAGTGATTGCATCTAGAAGATTTCTCAAAGTGCTAAAAAATCCTTATCATTTAAAATTTTAATGTTAGATCTCTTAGTATACTTTTTACCCCCATAACCCAATTTTAGAAAATGAAGCAATGTCCAAAATCCCTTCACCACGTTTTAGAAAATTTTCAGGAATTCTAGCCAGGAAGAATGTGGGAACTATGTACAGTATATTTAACCAGATAGGAATAAAACTACATTCAACAAAACATTTTCTAAAAAAGCGTTTTCCCGATTAAAATTTCAGAGTGGTCTAACTGATTGCCCCCCTCCTATTTTCCCCATCTGAATTAATTTTAAACCAAACAAAATCTCCCTCAGATTGACTAAGCATCTTTTTTAGAATTATCAGAGTTTCCAAAGGAGGATCTGATCCCCACCCCCATGGTGTTAGGTATTTTGGAAAATTACTGTCAAATCCTTACAACATTTTACTTTAAACATCTAAAATTAAAAATATAACAAAATATTAATATTTTGTTCATTCAATTGGACCATTTAAAAACTTGTGTTTAATTTTTTTTTTTTAATCTAACCAAAATCTATGCGGTGAATGGAGCTCTTTAAAAACTTATTCATAACACTTTTTTACAAAAACTTTCGCACACAAATTATTTTTTGAACATTTATTTTAAATATTCTGTTGAACTATTTAAGAAACAGATGAACCGTTGAACCAAAGAAATTGAATATTAAATAAATTAAAATCTCTCTCTCTCTCTCTCTGTCTCTTTTGTTTTTTTTTTTTTAGAAATTGTTTGTTATTTTTAAAATATACTATATTATGCCTTTGTAATGTTGCGTGTTTCCATCACACAACAAATATTCTTTCTTAAAGTTTTTTATTTATCACTTTTCATAAATTTTTAAAATTTCATTTAGTTTGTTATTTTGTTCGAGGTAAAATTTAATGTGCTATGAACTATGAAACTGTACTTTTTAAAGGTTACAAACTCATTGCCATACTCCTTTAATTTTATATTTTAATCATTAACCCCTAAAAAGTAATGATATCAATACAAAAAACCCTTAACGGGTTAAAAGTTTGTGACGCAGCACTGCACTTTATGGCTATAAGAATTTGAAATACGGGTCTTAAAAATAATGATATCAAATTTTCAGTGACGCTTTCCTATATTAATTAAAAAATACAGAGATTTTCTTATTTGAATTTGTTTTTTTCATCTATTTATTTTTACAGTGTAAATGTTATTTTCAACATAAAATAATATATAACATTTATTTACCGATACCTTTTCATTCACATCTCTTATAATATCAAAATATGTGTTTTAAAAGAAATGATATGGAATTCCAGCAACGCAGTGATGTTACACTAAATGATTTGTTTTTAAATTCCACTGCAATTATTTTGTTTTGCATATTAAAGTATATTTGCACATGGAAATATTGCTTTTAATTTTCAAATACGCAGTCAAATATATCACTTTCATTAAGTTTATATTATGTACTGAAATGTATTTATTTCAATGAATTATTTTATCTTTTGCGTCACGCTATCCAAAACTGTAAGTAAAATTTATGGAAATGTTTATTTTGTGCCATCTTATCCAAATTAATTGAAAAAGCATGGAAATAGATAGTGTGCTGCAAAAAAAAAAAAAAAGAAAAAAAGAAAAAAAAAAAAAAAAGCGAAATTTTTAGTTGTAGTTTTGGATGGCGTGACGCAGGCTACGCCCGCTTCGCTGGTCACTATTTTTAAATGAATCATTATAATTAATGAATTCTCAAAATTGCATTAATTTTTATCATGTGAAAAAAAAAAAAAAGAAAAAAAAGAAAAAAACTCTGATCGGGAAAAATGTCGCACCGGGTCCCCACTGCCTTCGGCAGCGTAGACCCGTGCGCGATGCGCACGCGCGAATGCATATATATGAGCGCAATAAAAATTTTACAAATTCGAAAATACCGCAATCGATATGAAAGTATCAAAAACCTCTATGCACCAGTTTTGAACGATCTATCTCTATTTTTATTTTTTTGCCCCTCCGCTCTATCCCCCCTTCCCGCCCCTCCCAATAATTTAAAAAATTCAAAAATATCCGCAATCGATTTGTAGGTATCGAAAAACTCGAAGTACCAATTTTGAATGATCTAACTCTATTTTTTTTTTGTTGCCCCTCTGCCCCCCCCCTTTCTGGCCCTTCTAATAACTTTACACTTTCGGAAATATCTCCATTCGGCTTGAAGGCCTCTAAAACCTATCTGTACCAATTTTGAACGGCCTAACTGTATTTCTATTTGTTTTTGCCCATTTGTTCCATTTGTTTCCCCCCCCCCCTTACCGAACCACACCCTTCCCGCCTCTCCTAATAATTTTACAAATTCGAAAATATCCCCAATCGATTTGTAAGTATCGAAAACCTCTATATACCAATTTTGAACGATCTAACTCTATTTTTATTTTTTGCCCCCCCTCTCCCCTCCCCTTTCTCGCCCCTCCTAATAACTTTACACTTTCGAAAATATCCCCATTCGAATTGCAGGCCTTTAAAACCTGTCTGTACCAATTTTGAGCTGCCTACTGTATTTCTATTTGTTTTTGCCCATAGCCCCCCTTACCACCCCACCCCCCTTACCGCCCCTCCTAATAATTTTACAAATTCGAAAATATTCCCAATCGGTTTGTAAGTATCGAAAACCTCTATATACCAATTTTGAACGATCTAACTGTATTTTTATTTTTTTGCCACCCCCCCCCCTTTTCCTTCCCCCATCTCGACCCTCCTAATAACTTTACACTTTCGAAAATATACCCATCCAACTTGCAGGCCTCTAAAACCTATCTGTACCAATTTTGAAAAGTCTAACTGTATTTCTATTTGTTTTTGCCCATAGCCCCCCCTTACCGACCCACCCCCTTCCCGGCCCTCCTAATAATTTTACAAATTCGAAAATACCCCCAATCGATTTGTAAATATCGAAAACCTCTATATGCCAATTTTGATCGATCTAACTGTATTTTTATTTTTTTGCCCTCCGCCCTTCTCGCCCCTCCTAATAACTTTACACTTTCGAAAATATCCCCATTCAACTTGCAGGACTCTTAAACCTAACTGTACCGATTTTGAACGGCCTAACTGTATTTCTATTTGTTTTTGCCCCATAGCCCCCCCCTTACCGCTCCACCCCCTACCCGCCCTTCCTAATAATTTTATAAATTCAAAAATATCCGCAATCGATTTGTAAGTATCGAGAACCTCTACGTACCAATTTTGAACGATCTGACACTATTTTTATTTTTTTGCCCCCTCTCCCCTCCCCCCTTCTTGCCCCTCCTAATAACTTTACACAATCGAAAATATCCCCATTCGACTTGCAGGCCTTAAAAACCTGTCTGTACCAATTTTGAACGGCCTAACTGTACTTCTATTTGTTTTTGCTCCATAGCCCCCCCCCCACTTGCTGCCCCACCTGGGGGCTGAATTTCTAAAATTTCTAAAATTCCAGTTGCATTAGCTATATTTTAGAGTAAAAATTTCACGTATATCTTTTTTTTTTTTTTTTTTTTTTTTTTTTAGATATATAGGATTCTGCGAAATCACGTTTTACGCATGTGAAATCACGTTTTGCCCCCCCCCCGCCCCCCTTGGGGACCGAATTTCAAAAATTCCAGACACCGATTTTTAGACATTTGTATTAGCTGTATTTAAAAGCAAAAATTTTACGGATATCTGTTTTTTTTTGTTTGAGATATGAAGGATTTTGTGAAATTACGTTTTGCTCCCCCCCCCTCCCCCCTTTGGGGGGCGAATTTTGTAAAATCGCTTGTGGCGTTGTCTTTCTCGATTCGTAAACATTAACCGTGCCAAATTTGGTCCCGCTCGGTGAAACGGCCTAGGATTCTATAGCAGACACACGCACACACACACACACACACACACACACACACAGAGACTCTGGTCTTTTATATATATAGAAGATATATTTATTTACATTTTTTTTTGCATAATTGAGTACCGCAAAACCAAATAAAACATATATAATCAATCCGACGTGGCAACAAATTTCTTATATACTTTTTCCAGTTTTGGAAATATTTAATTTGAATTTATAAAACGTATGTCGTATATAAATCTCAATTGACATGCAAATATAACCAGTTACTAATCAATATGCATTATTTTATACTTCCTATGTTTTTGTTGGATAAATAACTAATAACAGTATTATGCGGTTTATTTTCCTCCATGATCCAAAAGCATTGAATAGAGTATCAGATATACATTGTAATGTACATAGTGTAATTAAATAATTATCATCAAACTGAATATGTTCTAAGCTCGAAAAAGGATCTGTTAATTATAAATAAACTCAAAAATATTGAATTTATTTTATTTATTTATTTTTAAAAAATAGAGTAATGTTTGAATAGGGGAGAGTGGGGATGAATGGGACGCAGGTTGAATAGGACAATAGCAAAAATTTTTGTTTAGCAAGCACTAGAAACGTGACAATTTTTCTGATATATGGCTGTACTGAGATCATTCATCAAATGCAGTTTCAGAATTGTGCTGACTATTCAAGGGCATAAAAAAATTAGTGTCTTTTTCTGCTGCCAGAGTAAGTTTTTACTGATTCAATTAGATAGTAGTTAAAAATTAACAAAATTAATATAACCCATATATGTTGAAATGGCATAATCTTTTATTGTGTTTATGATATTCAAGAAGAATATTGACAATTGTTCCTTAGGCATATTTCATGTTTTATATGATAATGTGGTTTATGGGGATGAATGGGACAGTTTGAATGGGGATGAATGGGACATTCTCCACTATAAGCTAATTTAAAATTGTACACAAGAATTATATTAAAACAAATAGTAAATAGATTTTCAATATTTTTATAACCTGTAGCTCAATAGTTATAACATGGAATTGTAAAATAGCATGGATTTAGAGAAAAATATATTAAAATTAATAGTTCTGATTTTTGTTAATAATAATTATGATTAAAGAATTATAAGTTAGAATAGTCAATGCAGCTCAAATCAATAATATCAATAATTAAAAAAAATAAATAAATAAACTAACAATAATTGGATTAAAATCTCATTTTCAATCAAGCTAATTAAAGAAATCCTGGTGATTATTAATGTAAAACAGAATAGAATGCTTATTTTTCCCGATCAGTCGGAAAAAAAAATTATCTGGATAATTTGTACTCTATTATAATGATTTATATCTTTCTAGTGTCACAATTATTTATTTATTTTTAAATTAGATAATATTAGATTAATTTACCAAAACATAGAGCACTAGGAACTGAGCGAACCGAAGGACATTTGCTTTTTGATGTTAATTTGAGTCAATACATCAGTTTATGTTAATTTCAGGAACTTCATAGTGTGTAATAAAATCACATAAACCAATTTAACTTTAAAAATTTGACAATGCACATACGTGTAAAAAAAATATTATTTATTAAAAATGATAACTTTTTATTAAAGTTATTATGTTTATATGTAACTGATTTCTGAAGTGTACTTATGAGCAATATTACAAAATTCTGAATTACATATGGTGAACGTTATCTGTAAAAACATGAAAAATGTCCCATTCATCCCCACTCTCCCCTATTGTTTAATTATTGGAAAAAGAGTCATTTAGAGTCATTAGAGTCAAAATCTAATTCATTACTGAAAATTCCATTTAAGCAATTTATGTTTACAATAAAGATATGCACATAATTAAGGACTTTTATAATTTGCCGGTGAAACACATTGGAAATTGCTATTACATATCTATACATATAAAAGAGTACTTCCACTCACTCACTGACTCATCAACGCACAGTAAAATCTACTGGAGCCACTGACTCGAAACTGGGTCAATTAATAGAACATATAGTGTAAGCACCCCTAAGAAATGATTTTGCGAAACCCGCCCCCCCCCAAGGGGGAGTAGGGAGGAAAGTGTGATTTCACAAAAACCTTCATATTTCAAAGAAAAAATCAGATATCCATAAAATTTTTGCTTTAAAATATAGCTAACACAAATATCTAAAAACCAATTTTTAAAATTTTAGAAATTCGGTCCACAAGGGGGGAAAGAGGGTTATTTCACATGCGCAAAACGTGGTTTCACATACTCCTATATATCTAAAAAAAAAAAAAAAAAAAAAAAAAAAAAAAACAGATATACGTGAAATTTTTACTCTAAAATATAGCTAATACAAATACCTAATAACCAATTTCTGGAATTTTAGAAATTCAGCCCCCAAGAGGGATGAGAGGGAGCAAGATGATTTGAAATAATCCTTTATATCGTAAACAGAAAAAAAAAAGATATATATGAGATTTTTGCTCTAAAATACACCTCCCACAAATATATAAAAACTAATTTATTTTATTTTAGAAATCCATCCCAGGTGGGGCGGGAAAGGGGGGAGGGCTATGGGACAAAAAAAATAAAAATAGAGTTAGACCGTTCAAAATTGGCACATAGAGGTTTTTGATACCGACAAATCGATTGCGGATATTTTTGAAATTGTAAAATTATTAGGAGGGACGGGAAGGGAGGGCAGAGGGGCATAAACTAAAAATAGAGTTAGGTCGTTCAAAATTGGTACATAGAGGTATTTGATACTTACATATCGGTTGCAGATATTTTCGAATTTGAAAAGTTATTAGAATGGGTGGGAAGGGGGGACGTAGGGGCAAAAAAATAAAAATAGAGCTCGCTCAAAGTTGGTACTAGTAGGTTTTTGATACCAACAAATGGATTAACAGGGATTAAAAGGGAGGAGAGGCCGCTCACTACTCCAGGAGTGGTGTCGAGCGACTCTAGCCATGCTAGTCCCCTCCTCCGTAACGTTTATTTAAAAACTAAAAAAAAAAAAAAAAAAAAAAAAAAAAAAAAAAAAATCGATTGCGAATATTTTTGAATTTGTAAAAGTATTAGGATAGACCGGAAGGGGGGGGGGGGTAAAGTGCCAAAAATATATAAATAAGTGTTAGAGCGCTGAAAATTAGTGTTAGGTTTTGAGGCAAAATAAATCGATTGCGGATGTTTTCGAAAGTACATAATTATTATGAGAGGCGGCAAGGGGGGCGGGCTCAGGCGTAAAAATAAAGAAATTCAGATAGAATGCTGCAAATTCGTATTACTTTAAAAGCCCGAGAGGACGATTTTTTTTAAGTCTAACATAGGAGGAGTGGGAAAGGTAGCAAATGAAGAAGTGCGACGCGCGCGTCTGTATACGCTGCCGCATGGAGTGAGGGCCCGGACCGATTATTCCCCTGATGATAGAAGATTTTTTTTTTTTTATGTTTTCCTTCCGACAATACAGTGATTTATTAAGAGTGCCAAATATAAATACGCGCGCTCAGCGCACAATGGCCTGCACTGCCAAGGGCAGTGGGGATCCGGAGCGACATTTACTGCACTATAATTCTCTCTCTCTCTCTTTTTTTTTCCGCATAATAAAAATTAATGCAATTTGGAGAATTCATTAACTATAATGATTCATTTAAAAAAAGCGACGAGCGATTGTCTTATACATATATATGGTCAGAAAGTATTGTTTTCGAGTCAAGTTTTCGAAATTGGGTTTTTGTTATATTTACACGTTTTCAGATCACCTGATTCCAAAAAAATATTTTTTGCAGTTGGCCTTTTTGTATCTCTGTGTGTCTGTTATCAGCATATCTCAAAAACAAATAACAGCAAGAAGTTCAAACTCATATACTAATTCTATATTATATAGGGATGCTACAACAAACTTTTCATTGAGATCAAGCAAATGTTTCATGTACATGTGTATAGAAGAGTATTCAAATATATTACATCTATGAAGGGAAATTGCAGATAAGCAGTGTTTAACATCTGTAGGCTGCACTAAACCAAATGAAATGAATATATATAATATTTATATGAGTAAAAGCAGGTTTCTTGTAGAATATGGACTGAAAATCATTCACCGTTCGTTTGCAGGGATACACAAAGGAAATAAAATATATTGGGACGATACTTAAGAATTGAAAGAACTGTATTTCAGGTTGTGCAGTGTGTTATTAATATAGGATTTTTTTTATGTGCACCATGTGGTGTGTACATAATTTTTATAATATATACAGGCCTTCCCATTATTTTCGAAAACTTTTTTTTTTTTTTTTTTTTTTTTTGAATGGAATTAGTGAAAGCACTTTACTGTAATATTTTACACGTCCATGAAAACTGTTTAGCAATTTGAATTAATTCCTCATACCCATCCGGTAAATAAAATATGTGTTTAAGCTTAATATTCATCGATTGCTTTTTGTATATATACAGTTTTTGAGATATACTGAATACCGAAGTAAAGTTTTATCGTTGATCTTTATCTCTGTCTCTTACCAGAATTGTTAAAAAAAAAAAAAAAAAAAAGGTGCGTGTGAAAGTTTAATAATGGATTTAAATTCTAAAAAATGTATGTTCAATAAAAACACTGTGGGGTTGAGGGGGACGGTAGCTCTCCTCACACAGAATTATTTATCAAAAAACGCTTATCCATGCTTAATTTCAATTGTTTTTAACACTTGTTTATAAAACATTACTCATTATCTTACCCCTTAATCTCCATTCTGTATCTATAGTATTAACTTTCAAGGTAAGAGAAAATCGTGTGTCACGCCAGATTTAGTTTTTATTTTTAATATATAGCTAGCGAAAAATATGAAATCACAACAGAAAAGAAATCTTATGTTTTACTTGTTTTAAAATAATTTAATTCATCAGATAACACAGTAAAATAAGGTATATTTATAAATGAATTTATACGCTTATTTAAATGTAATTGAATTTCGTAATACTACATAAATGTTTTCCTAAATTTAATTTTCATCAGCTATGTTATTCTTCGCCAGAATAAAATATCTCGTGAAAGATGATCCTTGAAAGAAATATGATCTTTTGTGTACCTTTGAGGGTTCCAAAATTGATCTTTTCATCTTTTTTGTATATGTTTATCCTGCTTTTGAATAACATAATACTGTACTCTCAGGGGAAGTTTTCAATTTGGTAAAATATGAGACATTGCGTTGTGTAGGATAATACATCTTTATGCAAAGAAAACATCATATTCGAAAAATTCCTTCTAAATAAAATTTTATACTATTAATGTGATTTTACTTTAGGTTTTTTAAATCAGTATACGATATTTTCCATATAAATAATGAAATTCCAATCAAATGCGTCAAAATACAATTATTATTATTAACTTGTGTAGTAAAAATGTGTAATAAAATTGCTAGACAATTTTATCATGTTAATAATAATTCGGTAACTTGTTTTCTTGCTCCTCTAAAATCAATTATGTTTCAAGTAAAAAAAAAAAAAAAAAGAACTAATCCAAAATAAAATTGATAATCGGGAAAAGTATAATTCATGTTACTGATATTCAGCTTATATATATATATATATATATATATATATATATATATATAATGTTTAATTTATGTGATGAAAATGAAAAGAATGGGAATGAAGATGAGACATCCATATAATTACGACAGAAACATTCAGAAGCATATAAGGTAACAAGTTATCTTAGTTAAATTCAAATAAAAACTTTTACTTACATTAGTTATGTATATGTAAAATGAATAAAAAATAAATTACGCAGTAATATATAGTATCTGTAAAACAAATTATTTTTAACTGTTTAACAAAATGTGATATTAATAATAACTGGGATATCAATAATAACAAGCCATTCTGATTGTTAAAAAGAAAAAAATGAAGAGTAGATAAGTAAATCGGATCACGGTAAGTACAGCTTTATAATAGCTCCCCCTTGGTAACTTTTGAATATTTGTCGCCATTTTGTCGATTTTTTTTTCTTTTTTTAATAGGGGGAATTTTTTGAGTATCTAATTTGCTAATACTTTTAATGATTCCACCTGTTTATTCATATGAAAAAATACCTCATAATCTGTTTATAGCTTTAATATACGGCTAAGTTTAAAATAATGCTTTTAGATATAAATTTTGTATTTTTTAATGTGCATTTTGTCTATAAAATGATCTAGTCAGACAAAAATAGATAATTTATGTGACTCTAGTTTCTGGTTCATTTATTTTTTGCAATATAATATAGTTTATTTATATTTTTGATTCGCTACTTGGTTTAAAATGGCTGCCGCCATTCCTTCGCGAATAACATGTGGTCTACTTCTGCAACAAAATATAAAAAGTCACCCATAAGGATCTATAAGTAAAGCCGCTCGGTACAACTTTAACATAGGAGCTTTTTGGCGACTTTTAAATTGTTTTTATGGTGGTAAAGTATGGTAGACGCATGTATAAAGCAGGAAACAAAGACAAATAAAATATATTAGTCTTTTAAACGTTGGAAGTTTTGGTTTACTTCATATATATATATATATATATATATATATATATATATATATATATATATATATATATATATATATATATATATATATACTAGCAGGCTTCGCCCGCTTCGCTGGACCCTATTTTTAAATGAATCACTATAATTACCGAATTCTCAAAATTGCATTAATTTTTATCACTTGAAAAAAAAAAAAAAAAAAAAAAAAAAAAGCGAAACAAAATCTGATTAGGAAAAATGTCGCACCGGGTTCTCACTGCCTTCGGAAAAAAATCCCAAAATGCTCTAACTCTTATTTCTGATATTTTCCCCCTTCGCCCCCCCCTCTCCCATCTATCCCAATAATTTTACAAATTCGAAAATATCCGCAATCGATTTGTAAATATCAAAAACCTCTATGCACCAGTTTTGTACGATCTATCTCCATTTTTATTTTTTTGCCCCACCACTCTCCCCCCACTTACCAATAATTTTAAATATTCGAAAATATCCGCAATCGATTTGTAAGTATCGAAAACCTCTATGTACCAATGTTGAATAATCTAACTCTATTTTATTTTTTTGCCCCTCCGCCCCCCTCCCGTCCCTCCGAATAACGTTACACTTTCGAAAATATCCCATTCGACTTGCAGGCCTCTAAAAGCAATCTGTACCAATTTTGAACGGCCTAACTGCAATTCTATTTGTTTTTGCCCATTGCCCCCCCTTACCGCCCCTCCTAATAATTTTACAAATTCAAAAATATCCGCATTAGATTTTAAGTATCGAAAACCATTTGTGTACCAATTTTGAACGATCTAACTCTGTTTTTATTTTTTTGCCCCCCCCCCCTCCCTTCTCGCCCTCCTAATAACTTTACACTTTCGAAAATATCCCCATTTGACTTACAGGCCTTTAAAACCTATCTGTACCAATCTTGAATTCCCTAACTGTATTTCTATTTGTTTTTGCCCATACCCCCCCCCCCCTTACCGCTACACCCTCTTCCCGCACCTCCTAATAATTTTACAAATTCGAAAATATCCGCAATCGATTTGTAAGTATCGAAAACCTCTATATACCAAATTTGTACGATCTAACTCTATTTTTATTTTTTTTGTGCCCTCCCCCTCTCCCCTCCCTCTTCTCTCCCCTCCTAATAACTTTACACTTTCGAAAATATCCCCATTCGACTTGCAGGCTATTGAAACCTATCTGCACCAATTTTGAAAAGCCTAACTGTATTTCTAATTGTTTTTGCCCCTGCTGCCCCCCCCCCCTTGCTGCCCCACCTGGGGGCTGAATTTTTAAAATTCCAGAAATTTTTTTTTTTTTTTTTTATATTTGTATTAGCTATATTTTATAGCAAAAATTTCACGTATATCTGTATTTTTTGTTTGAGATATATTAGATTATGCGAAATCGCGTTTTGCCACCCCGCCTCCCCCTTGGGGACCGAATTTCCTAAATTCCAGAAATTGGTTTTTAGACATTTATATTAGCTATATTTTAAAGAAAAAATTTTACGGATATCTGTTATTTGTTTGAGATATGAAGGATTTTTGAATTCACGTTTTGCCCCCCCCCCCCCTTGGGTGGGGAATTTTTTCATTTTTTTTTTCCTAAACCATCCCTGACCTATAAGTAAAAAAAAACAAAAAAAGAATGATCGAAATCGGTCAAGCCGTTTACGATTTTATAAAGGACATACAGACAAACATTCATTTATATATATATATATACACTGTAAAAAATGCTGCAGTAAAATTACGAGCAAAGCCCGGCAGCAGAGATTCCAGTCAAAGCCCGTAAAAATAAATTTAGACGATGAATGACGTATCGCCAGTCATTTTACATTGTGATGAAACATACAACCAACCTGCAAAAAAAGTAGCATTGACCGTAAAATTAAAGGAAATGCTTTAAAAAAGTTTCTTGCAACACTAGTTTCTCCACAACACTAAAAAACTTATTTATTTTTTTACACGCAAAACCTAATTTATTAATTTTCATGCGAAGCAAGCCGTCTTGGGTAGCCAGCGATCCGAACTCACAATCAACTGTGTCAGAGGCGCTTTGCCAACCGCGGCGTTGGGATTACAAAAACTCTTCTTTACAAAAACAGATAAAGTCAACATCAGAACTGACTAGTATAAACGATGTCATATCACCAAGAGACTTTTGGAAATATTTTCAAACTGATTTACAGCACAATGTGAAGTAACAAATCTTCAATTATTTTTACAGAGCTAGCTATACAAATTTACAAGAACCCATGCTGTATTTATGTTAAAAAAAGTGCTTTATTTTTGCAGAAATTTTTTACAGTGATTAAATTGTTAACTTTCAAACTATGCATAGGAATTATTTTATTTTAAGACTATTTTAATCTAAATTTGCTATTGTTGACAAAATTAAGAAGTCAGTCAATTCTCATATTAAAAAAACAACCCCCCCCCCCCCTATAAAGTCTACGATACTGAATTTTTGTGAAAGAAAATCTAACTATTTTTCGAAATCATTTTTATTTGTAAACGGACTGGATTGGATTTGGGAATAAGGACGATTGACTGCTATAGGTCCTAGGCCTGAGGGAGAGTGCTCTCCGAGGGGTCTTTCTGAGGGGTTCTAGCCCGTATTTACACAAGTTTCTTAGGAAACTACGGAAAAATCAGAACGTCTACGCAGACGAGCGCGACCTGTGATCGATCCCGGCACCTCACGTCTAGCAGCTTTGAGCGCAGAACCGCACGGCCGCTGGTGGGCCTTTTTTATTCGTAAACACTAGCACTAAAGAGGTAGTCTTATTTCAAGGCTCTCATTAGATGTAAATAATGGGTGAGAATTTTTCACCCTTTTTCAAAAAGAAAATGAAACTTTTGAAAACTACGTGAGATCTCTGAAAATTAGCCGAGACGCAGAATAAACTTTAAATGATAATAATAAATCTTTTACATAAATACAGAGAATTTGTATCTCCAATTAATACGATTTTTTTCATGGTTTTCGATCTTTATGGTTTCAGTAGTGGGTGCAAAGAAGAAATAACTAGAGCGTAATTCTGATTCATCCAAACAGGTTTTCATTATAAGGCCGATTTTAAACTATGTTAATGAAGTGCTAGGCGTATTTGCGCTTTTTAGAATAGCAGAAGAGTATTTTTTTTTTTTAACTCTATTTCACTGAAGGGAGCCCGACAGCGGCCGAGTGGTTCGGCGATCAAAGTTGGTAGACATAAGATGCCGGGTTTTAACCCAGGTCACGCTCGCCAGCCTAGCTGTTCGGAGTTTTCTGTGGTTTTCTTCGAAATTTGAGTAAATACGGGCTAGGATCCTTTAGAAACACCCCCACGGAGGGCACTCCTCCCCTGGCCTAGGACCTATAGCAGTCAATCGGCCTTATTACCAAAATCCAAATCCATTGAATGAAGAAAGGACTGAAGTATTTCGAGAGCAGAACCAGCTATACATGATGTAATGTATACATATCTGATGGACATATTCAGATGAAACAGCTTTATGTTTTAACAGTAAAGATCATACATAATAATCATAAGACTTACTTTCAAATGGTTGTTTACATATTCATTTTATATTGAAATAAACCTTATTTTAGCATACTATAAAAAAATGCACTGTGGAAACAACATTAACATTTTCCGTTTTCTAAGGCTTAACTAAAGGGTTAAGAGCAATTAGAATGCTGTATGCTTAACACACACACACACACACACACACACACACAAAAAATGCATTTAGTGGATAAAACAATTATTAGGTTGTAGTTTGTGTTTTAGAAATCTGGCTTCAAATCAAGAAACCATTTTAGCTTTCTTTTTTAATGTTTTCGTGTTAATAGACAATGAAAATAAATTTCATCAATATCAATTGCTCAGTTTCAGTCAGATGGAAATTTTTTTAATTAAATTAGGAAAACAATAGCTTATTAAAAACAATGGATGTTTCTATGCGTCATGCGGGCATAATTAAGCACATTGAATTAGTATAAATAACAATCATAGTTTCAGTTTGAAAATGGAAGAAAATGGAATTCTCTTTTGATGTCACAAGAATGATAACATTTGAAGAGATTTTCTCATAAGAAAACGGTTTGGTGAAAGATAAGAGCAATTTGTGTAGATTAACGGCTTTTTCTCATAAAAATTCAAAAAATTATACTTTAGAAACATCAATTTACGGGCTACGACCGTTTAGCTAGCTAAACGGTCATTTCCCGTTAAATTATACGGTTATTTCCTAAATTATGCTTCAAAAACATTAATTTACGGAATATGACCGTTTAGGCAGCAAAACGGTCAATTCCCCTAAAATTATACGGTGAAATACCGTGATTTTACAATTTTTTTTTACAGTGTATATATATATATATATATATATATAAGAATTTTATAAAAGATTAATTTAGAAGGCGACTTTATTGCCTGTCCCCCGCCGAAATGAAAAAGTTCATTTAATTAAAAAAATTCAGAAATCTGGCTTTGAGGTGCATCAGTTTGCTTAGAACAGAACTCTAAGCAAAATTCTGAAGCTCTGCGGTTAACCGTTTGACTCCAAAGTGACCGACATAATACATAAACAAACACGCAAACATCTTTTTTATATGTAAAGAATGTATATTTATTTTTTAATTACAAAGAAACAAATAATCTGATATGCACGTAATGTGTGTGAATTGTCAAATGCGCCAAATTACGTAACAATCACCTAATTGAAAACCAACGGCGCGAAAGCAAAAAAGCAAAATATCATGCACTTCAACGATTAGCCTATTTTAAAACTATTAAAAAAAAAAAAAAAAAAAAAAAAAGATTAAAAAAAAAATTACTCTTCTGAAGCATTAAATGCTTTTACATTTTTAAATATTAACAAAGAAATATATCCCATTATAATGTTTCAACGTCAATATTTAAAATATTCATAAATATTTCTTTTATAAATTACATCACTAGAAAAAAAATTGCTTTTAAAGCTATAATAACGAAAATTTTATCGTAAAAGTTTAAGTTTTCACAAATTTTTATAGCAATTTTATTATTCCCGTTTGTAATGATCGATAGATGGCGCTTTTTCAGCTTTTGTTGTTAGTAAGTATAATAGCCACGTGTATATATTATTGTTCTATTTGTGTTACTACTTCATATTAGTGCTATAATTTCTTCGCCATTACATCATGCAAAATTGGTTGCTTTCGGATAAAATATTTCAGTTTATTCAAAGTTCTATAGGAAGTAGATTTTTAACTGAAGCTGAACAAATATTAGTTTCAAATCATCTGATTAATTCTTTTCTTCCATTAGCCGAAGCAACTGAAATTTTAAATTTGCCATTTGGAAATAAATGGAAGCTTAATTCTGGATTTCTTGATCTTTGGAGTTACACTGTAGCACACAACAGTATGTGTTATCTTTTTTACTGGATTTATTCATTTCTATCCAATAAATATATGTGAAACTAAATATCAGCAAGCGATGGCGTCTGTACGAAATCCGAAGAATATTCATGTTAATTGTAATTTCACCTTAGCCCACCAGAGGGCGAGCATTTCATTACAATCGCAGATTTACACATAAATATATTTTATGTCAAAAAATTTAAGAAGAAAATGATTGGGTAAAAAACTGTTTTCTAGTGGCATGAACTAGATTTTTAATATTTCATTTTTTCATGGAGTTTATGAAGATTTTAATTAAAATATTAAATTTTCAAAAAAAAAAAAT
This sequence comes from Salticus scenicus, assembly GCA_963930645.1. NCBI lineage: Eukaryota > Metazoa > Arthropoda > Arachnida > Araneae > Salticidae > Salticus > Salticus scenicus. The sequence continues at coordinate 152,661,337 of OZ005652.1, read as the reverse complement.
AAAAAAAATAAATAAATAAAATTTATTATAGCCTTTAACACTCAGGAATAGTTATAGCTTTTGATTAGTGAAAAAAGTTTTAAAATCGCTTCGATAGTTCGAGAAATTACCCTCCACATATAAATAAATCTTTGGACTTTATATATTAGTATAGATAACAAGTCACGTGATTTACTCGTTTAATGAAAGATAAGGATTTTATTTTATATTATAAATATATGTAATCAATCTATATATTCTAGCTCTAAAAAAGTGACATTCAAATGTTTCGTAGTATAGAGAAAGTGCTAAAGCTTAAGCACCTTGAGGGCATACATATGTTGGGATAAGATATGATTATTTACATAACAAAATATAATCTTACTTGATTTGTTTACACTTTTTTATATTACTTATCTCTTAAATAATCCGTAAATAAAAAGAATATTTTTAATTCTCACGGCAATTCATTAGTTTTCGTAAAATATCGTTTCAGTAATCAAATGTTAAAAATTTTGTAAGTAACAAGAATTTTATTTTGGTTTTAATTATAAAGGTAAGAGTAAAAAACAAATTTTATTTTTTTATAACTCATTTATTAATAAAATAGTAATAACTTAGAATATTTATAAAATAAACCATTGAAAGTTGTATAAAAATAAAAACAAATGTTCTCAAATTTTCAAAAATTAAAACATTTTTTTTATATTAGGAAGATAAAAAAAAAAAAAAAAAACTAGAATTTTATTTAAATGTCTCAAACAGACACTGAATTTTAATTAATCGTTTTTTTTTTTTTTTCTTTGATGAAAAATGTTTGCATCCAATACACTGTAGGGGAGACTGGGGAGGGTTGACCCATTTTTTACAAAAACATCTTTAGAGAAAAAAATTTTACTTCCAGAAAAAAACTTTGTACACCATTTCACACCTGATATATTCTATTTTCAAAACATACATAAAAATTTTGCATACTTTACAACAGAAAAGAGAAATAATGAATGTTACTAAAGCAGAATTTTTGGGTCAAGGCTCCCCACGTATGGGAGGTTTGACCCACACAATGGGAGGGTTGACCCACCAATATTCACATATTATAATATTTATGAACAAAGATAAGCTAGTCCTAAAATTTACGAAAATTTGGCAATGAAATTAATGTGATAACAATAAAAGTTATAGTTGATGAAGTAGCAATATTTCTAAAGTGTAAATTGAAAAAATAATGTAAAAGAACACGTTCACACTACTAAAACAACTCTTAAATTAAAAATAGTCATTGCCATTAAGCTTTGTTGAAAAAGCTAGAAATGTTAAATAATAATGAATAGTTAGCAGCACTTATACTCAGAAAAGTCAAAGTCAAAATAAAAACGTAATGCAACTCTTGCAGTTCCTCCAACTGATATTGGATTTGGTAACTTTATCATATCATCCATTGAAGCAACATATATATCTTCCGCTTCTGGATAAATAAAGTAATTTGTTTTAGCAGTGAAGTGTAAAAATGTAACAAGAAACTCTCTCTCTCTCACCACTTTCTTTGATTATTCTTCCTACAAAATGAGATGTATTAGGCCTACGAGTTTTAGGACTCACAAATTTTACCAGCACAAAATCTCCTTCTGACATTGACTTTGATATCACAAACTCATCTTCACTGCTGTCTGACACATGAGGGATTTCTTCATCCTCATCACTCGAGGTTTCAACCGGATTAAAAAATTTCCGTTTAGAAAATCTATTGGTTTTAGTAGCTTTGACAGAAGGCCGTTTCTTCGATGCTCTCAATGCATGCTCATTTTTTATTTATTCTTTAACTGTATATTTGTCAATATTCGAGACTTTGTTTGTTTTCTTTTATAGTTATGTTTTCGTGGTCCAGCTTTCGGGAAAGATCGAATCTGTTCAGGGGTCAAAGATGCAGACTGCAATTTCTGGCTGACAGGTGAACCTAGTACAAGAAGTGGCTTGTGAACTACTACTATGAGGAATATAATCTTCAAGAATGAGAGATAAATTATTTTTAGGTTGAGAGGTACAGGGAGGAGTGATTTGCGAAGAACTTGGCAAATTCTGTTTGCATGCAAGGTTGTGAATATCATGTTGACCAATTGTGTTGTCTGAGAATCAGTTGGCTAAGGCCGGTTTGTCACACTGCAGGCCATAAAATCTGCCTCTGTAAAAATACCTGAATCAAAAGGAAATATCCCCGTAACAGTGAATCCTTTTTGAATGTTTATGGGGGTGAAAGCTCGTGGATACGATTTTCCAGGAATATCGTAAAGTTCAGGAATATCGTAAAGTCCAATTGGTTTTCCTGGATTACTCACAATAAAGTTATCACACGCTTCATTGTAGAAACCCTTAAAGGGTCCAAACACACATCGATCGAGTGCTTGCAATTTGTGACCTATATGCGGTGGCAATGTTAACAGTTCAATTCCATTATCTTTGCAGAATTGCAAACCTTTGGTAAATACATGACTTTCATTATTATCAAGTATGATAAGAACTTTTTTCTGTGTACAACATTTTGTATACTTTGCAAAATGTGTTAAAAACTCTTCAAAGTTTTCGGATTTCATCCATCCGCTGGAATGCTCAACAGCTTGTGTTTTGGTAAAAGAATGGTACATGCTAAAAACAAAAATCATTTTATTTTATTTTTTATACAATTAAATAATAGATGAATTATTATTTTCAGTCAACAATAACAAAGAGAGTATGTAAGGGAGGCTTGACCCATGGGTCAAACCTCCCTTATATCATCTGGGTCAAGCCTCCCTCAATAGCCATTTGCAATTTCATAAAAAAAATCAGAGAATTAAACAGTTATTTAACAAAACTAATTATAGCAGATATTAGCTTTAGGTATGTACTTTAATCATATAAATCTGAATTCTGATATTTGATTAAGAATATTTGCACAATGCCTTACAAATTTAATCAAAATTACTTACTTTTTGATGAGGAAAACACAAATTTTAAGCTTGTTCAAATAATAAGCATGGGACAATTTTCAAACAAACATGGCTGTTACCTTGTATTAGTAGGATGTGCTGCCATGTGTTGGAAGTTTTTGAAAGCTAAAAATAGCAGAGTAAAGAAAGGTGGGTCAAGCCTCCCATAGGGTCAACCCTCCCCAGTCTCCCCTACTAATTACTAATATTTATTTCCCTCTCACAGTCTTTTCTTCCCAAATTCTAATGTGTTTACTGTCATTCACTACGGTATGTTTATGAAACTCGAGACATAAAAAATGCGCCTCCATTTTAAGGCAAATATAAGCTATTTCCTTTGTCTCTCCGTGGCTCAGGTGTTAGAGCGCCATGTTAATAACGCGGTGGTCGAGCGTTTGGTCTCCCGAAGGTCCGAAGTGTTAATTTTTGCGGTAAATTAGTAGATAAAAAATATATCAATTGGTAAAAGAAAATTTTTCGTTGACTACACAGTATCCTGAGAATTTTTTAAGAGTTTTTTAAGAAGAAATTTTTTTTTTTTTTTTTTTATGTTCGAATGCTGAAATTTAAGAAAAAAAAAATTGGTATTCAAACGTAAAAATTGTTTTATAAAAATTAACTCATCGATAAATTCACTAAGTAGTGCACAAACATATTTAAAATATTTTTTAAAACTATAAATAAAAAAAAAAATTGTTTGCAGAGAGCAACATTGTATGCATATTTTTATAATTCTAAAACAATTATGCAGTTATTTACAGAAAAAAAAGTTTTTATGCATATTTACGTTTGTAATGACCGATAGATGGCACAACCAGAGCAATAACTAATGGCCAATCACAGCAATGCATCGGTCAATGGATCAAATGCTTCAGAAATTTTTTTTGGAGGATTTGATCACAGGATACATTACGTTGAACGACTTTGATCCAGACCGGTTCACGAGACTGGACGCATTAATCCACGACCGGTTGGATGGATCCCGCCCGTCGTGTCGTTATCCGGTGGTAGATTCATTTGAAGTAATTATCGAAAAACAAAGAAGCGATATCTGCGAAGTAAATTCAATTAAATAGTGTACTTAGGGAAGCATACTACTGTAACAATCGCAACTATCGTAGATCATATGTCGGATCGTACTGTCGGCAGCAAAAGTATCCGAGCACTAGCAATAATCCCCGTCTAAAAAAAGTACACTTAATGTTGCTTTTTTAAATAAATCCTTGTTGAGTCATGTTCTTAGTTAGTCTAAGAACATGATTCAACAAGGATTTATTGTAATTGGATGTGAATTGGAAGTGGAAGAGCTAACATATATCAACTTCCGTTTGTTTTATCCTATGCCGTCACAGATCACGAAAATCCAAGGTGGAACACTTTCAGTAGGAGTTCCATATCTTGATAAACTCTTTGATTATGGCCAAGCATATGTAATTTTGAGTAGATTTAGATCACTTGATGACCTTAGAATTGAAGCCTTTAATTCTGCTAAACTGTTGGGCAGTAAACCTTACAATGAAGAAGTCATAGAAGAAATGAAACGACTGAGGGATTTGCCTTCTGTCTTTCCGAAAGAATAATAATAAAAAAAAAAATATTGGTCCAAAAATTACTACACATAGTTTTTATTTAAAAAACTTAAGCAGGCGTGTATCGAACCTTCGACTGCCTTACCGCCTAGATTTTCGTGGTTTATAAAAGAGTACAAATTATTTTCCGCTGAAATTTATCACTTCACCAAAAAAAAAAAAAAAAAAAAAAAAAAAAAAAAATTACAAAATCATAAGTTCAAAAATATTTATGTGATATGATACATTAAAAATTTAAGTTTTAATTTTTTTTTTTTTTTTAAATAGATTATTTCCTTTTTACTTCCATTACCCTACTACCGTAGGTAATGGAAGTATTGTATTCGGTCTGAAAATTCGATATCGGGTTTTTACCTGATTTATACGTTTTAAGGTCCCCTGAGTCCCAAAAAGTGGTTTTTGGCAATTGGTCAGTGTGTATGTATGTGTGTGTATGTATGTATGTATGTGGTGAATCTTCTGGCTATTATAGCTCAGAAACTAATAAAGATAGATCTACGAAACTTTAGAATTGAAATACGTCTGGTGTACAGATGGAATTTCCAAATTTTGGTGAAAATTGAAAAACCGGAAGTGGGACATCGGAAACCGGAAGTGGGGCCGTAAGTCCGTATCTCAAAAACGGCTGTAACGATTTTCTTCAAACTTGCTATATAAACACTCTATCAGATGTCCTTTCGAATGATATAGTTGGTTAGTTCAGGAAAATTGATAGGCGGCCTGTATAAATAGCTCAATTTCAAGCCTCGCAAAGGCATTCCTTTAAAAACGGTTGTACGGATTTTTTTCAAACTCGCCATTTTAACTCACTTTTAAATATGCTTTTGTATGTAATTATTGTTTTCCTGTCAATAATTGAGTTTAACTGGAAGTGGGACATCGGAAACCGGAAGTGGGACCGTATCTCAAAAACGGCTCTAACGATTTTCTTCAAACTTGCTATATAAACACTTTATTAGATGTCCTTTCGAATGATATAGTTGGTTAGTTCAGGAAAATTGATATGCGTCCTGTATAAATAGCTCAAGTTCAGGCCTCGCAAAGGCGTTCCTTTAAAAACGGTTGTACGGATTTTTTTCGCCATTTTAACTCACTTTTAAATATGCTTTTGTATGTAATTAATTTTTTCCGGCCAATAATTGATTTTTTGTAAAAGTTGGTATCTCAAAAACGGCTCTAACGATTTTCTCTTTAGGTCACTTTTATGTTTTCTGATCACATTATCTCTCAAAAATGCATATAATACATGTAATAGCGGGTAATGGAAGTCGTGTGGTTGTTTCACACCAGATTTTTTATTAGACATGTTCTTCCCCAATTAAACGCGTATCAAATATTTGTGATTTAATAATTGTGATTTCAATAATGGTTTAATGCAATGTTAAAACATTTCTTTGCCTTTCATAAAAAAAAAAAAAAAAAAAAAAAAAAAAAAATGTTGTTTTAATGAAAACATTGTGCCTATGGCGTGACCATTTATATAAAAAAAATTAATAATGCATTCATGAAAGAACAAAACCCTTCTTAATCTTTTAATGAAAGTATTTGTTTATTATACATTTGTTATTACTAGATCTAAGATATATTTTTCTTTTTTTTTATGTGAAGTATTTTGCATTTCTTATATAAGAAATTTATTTGATAGACATTCATTCATGCATAGAGTATACGATATTTTTATCTTATGAATATATTTGGAAGTGCAGTGCAACATTAAAGTATTTCCTGGAATAAAAGTCAACTACTCGGCAGAATATGCATCCGGCTTATATTTGTTTTATAATATATTCACGGAAATAAGAATTCTAATATTCATACAAGAAAGTAAAAATGAAAGAGTTTTGCATTGAAAAGTATTTTAAACATGGAAATGATAATTTACATTTTTTTTTTCTTGTTGTTATTTCTGGAATTTACAAATCAATAAACACAAAAAACTAACTTTAATAGAAACGCAATAATGCACGGACAACTGGGTGGAATCATAACAAATAGGACTTAATTCAAATACTCTTACTTCATATTTTACCCTTTAAATTAAATATATATATATATATATAAATAAATAAAATAAAATAATATTTCAGAAATATTGCGAGGTTGTTTTATTTATAAATCAACTTAATCATTTTTTATGAATAATTATATAATATTATAACAATGTTTTTATGACATCTGTTTACAGAAGTGTGTGGAATATTGGATATTTATGCAGAAAAATTTAGAGAAAAAAAATCATATTTTAAGTGGCATTATAAGTGGAACGGACTGCTAATTTAATAAGAAATTTTTTAATACAATTATTTTTACAAAGAGTAATTTTAAATCAAATTAAATACCATGGAGTGATATTTTCGATTTTATTTATTTATTTATTTTTTCCAATTCATGATTATTAGTTTGATAATCTGATTATGAATATTCGAAATATTTAGGGAAAAACATTTAAGCATTTATTGTATCGTTTTTGTGTTCTCTGAAGATTAACTCTAGGTAGACATTTTGTCATATTTCTCCAATTTTCGCTTTACTTTTTTATTTACATACAAGAAAATATTGGATTCGTAAACATTTTCAACTTCTAGTTTTCGATGGATTTACCGGTTCTGAGATGTCAAAAATACGATTTGATAATTTTTAGGAAATGTCTGTCTGCCCGTCTGCCTGTGTGTTTCTGTGTGTGACCAAACAAGTTATGACACCTGTTATTTCAGAAACTACTGCACTCCTATACAAAATTTCATATAAATTTATAAGTATGACACAAGTTAGAACCTGTCAACTTTTGGTGCAAAACACGCTACAGGTGGCGCAGTTATGACGTGATATTTCCCATATAAGGGAAGGTTCTATTGAATAGTTCAGGTTCTATTGAATATTAATTGAACAAAACTCTACAAGATTTCGGGCCACAATGAAACACCATTATGACTGAATTTTGGTTCACACCGGCCAATAACTGGCGCTGCTGTGCTGCTAATTTTAAGGGGAATCCGTTGGCTATATCTCAGATTCAAATTTATGTACATGTAAATAAGAGGAGGGTATTATGGAATACCATTTAGATTTCTTAAAATAACTTTACATGTTTTTAATGAAAATCCCCAAAATCGTGATGAGTACATCGTGTAATAATTCGTAATGAATTGTCAATGAAACAAAAAAAAAAAAAAATTGTTTTAAAAAGTTTACTTTAAAAAAAGTTACAAATGGAGGTTAATGTGGAATAGTCGGGTAATATGGAACCTGTTTAAACCATTGAAAAACTAATTAGACTAAAAACTAATTTGTGTGGAATAGTCGGGTAATATGGAACCTGTTTAAACCATTGAAAAACTAATTAGACTTCACAAAATAATCTTCGGAGAATTTTCTGTGACAGAAGATACATTCAACGTCTTTATTTTCTAAATCTTTAGTTGAATACATGAAGTCAAATTCAGATGATACCATGAAATACCTAGTATTCCATAATACCCAACACGTCATCTTTGAAAATAAACATTTAAAGTCATGGACAAAATATTTGCAGCTAAAAAACGACCAACGTATAACAAAATACCATACTTTGAGCATACATTATGCTTAACATCAATGTTTAAACCTGATTTGAACTAGTAAGTTTAAATGTTTGAAAACGTACCTGCAAAAACTCTTGAAAATCACAAAACATACTTTTTTCTATGGAGAATGGTACGACAGCAACAAGCGGATTCTTCTTACTGTATTGCTTCATGGGAATCCTTCTTGAGTAATTCATAGTTTATTGAAGAGATAGCAGTACTAATCAGAGCCGAAACCTCGGTATTCCATATTTCCCGACTATTCCATAATACCCTCTTCTCCTATACAAATCTGGTATATGATAAAACAATTATAAAACAATATGCTTATTCAATTTCACTTCACATCTGCGAGCAGATAGCGTTGCAGTTCTATAATTTACCTCGTGACTTGGAAGCCTATATCTCAGATTCTATTGTATATAACTAAACAAAATGTGCTATTAGACTGGGAAATATGAGAAAATGTATATGTTTAATTTCAAAGTATGCCGGGTGAAATATGGCTCTATGGATAGTTACCTTCTGTGACTTTCTGCATGGCTACAACTCAGCATATGTTGATTGAAATTGCGCTAAACGCTACATATAAAATCTACAGAATACAAAGCTATGATTAAATATTTTCGCATGTTAAGTGCGCTAATACATAGAATGATGTAAAAGAAAGCTTTGCGATGGCTACTACATAATAATTTTAATTCTAACAAAAAAATTCATTCTTTAAAATTTAAGCACTAGTAAAAAATTATCTTTGATTTGGTACAAAACAACGTTATAAAGAAAAAAAAAAGATAGAAAGAAAAATTATATTTTATGAAGGAACTTTTTACATATAAGTAATTTAATATAAATCATGTCGATCACCGTGTTTCTCTCGGAATGCTTGTAAAACGTATATGCATATTCAATAATGTGATTTTTTTGGAAATTATTATTCTGCTCTAGTAGCATTAGAAAAAATATGAAATAAACTTTACATGTTTATAAAGAAAGTAAACTATTTTTTGTTTTCTGAATCGAAAATATTCGTATTTATAATCAGAATTACAAAATAACTCCTTCTCTGGATTTTACTTTATAATATTTCATTTCATCTAAAGTAATGTGTGTCGAATGTACGTTATATTGTAATATGACTGTCACAAATCTTATTAATGAAAGCGAAATGTTGTCTGTCTGTCAGTTGTCTACAAAAAAATTGCCACACTTATATATATGAAATTTGGCACATAGATAGTCTCTAACGTATCCATGTGCACCTCGAAGTCGGATTTTTAATGATAAGAAAAGTTATTAATTAAAACATATTAAGGTATTTAACTCTATTTAATTTCACGACATTTACCATTGCGTTATAATTTCTGCCTCTTGCTAATAAAATGAAATGCTTACAATTTTTTACTTAATTTATATTTTCTAACAAAAAGAGAAAAATAAAATATTTTTGTAAAAAAATAGTACCGACTCCAAAAAGCAACAACTAAAAAAAAAAAAAAAAAAAAAAAAAAAAAAAAAAAAAAAAATTGTTGCGAAATGAAACTGTATATTGCGCCTAAAAGTATAAATTAATTTCCTTCGCCAAACAACCTATAACACTACAATTAATCATAACTTTTGAAGTCGGCGCAAAATTAGCTTTTAAAGGTTTGTTGTTAGATCGGTAGAAACAAATGCTGTTGTCTCGAATGATCCATTTTCATGTTTCCTTTATTATTTTATCACTGTAAACAATTGGTCCATTAGTAGCATCTACATAGAAGTGAACATTCTTCAGAATGCGGTATTTATGTTACTACAAAGTTAAAGGTTCCTTTGCAAATTTGGCATAAATTTGATAACTATCATCCTTGGTGGCTTTTGGATTTGGCGATTAAAAGGTAATGCAAAAATATACACGCAAGATATACATTTTCATAATACGTATTGTACGAAGTATTGTTTCATATTCTCGATTGCTCCCTTATTATACCTTATCAAAATAATAATGATATGCAAAAGAAATTAAATATGCTTGCCAGATAATTTTGAGATTTTTCTTTCACCAAGGACGTCAGATACCAGCATCTTCCCCAACTATTGCTGCTTACGAAATCTTATTTGATTTCTTGAATCAAAGTAGTTTTCGGCTGCGTTTAGCAGGTGACAATGTAAGATGTGTATTTTGAATAGTATTTGATTTTTGTATAGAATAAAGGTATGAATTTTTATTTAATATTGCGCCCACTGCAAAAGTTATGATTAATTGTAGTGTTATAGGTTGTTTGGCGAAGGAAATTATTTTATACTTTTAGGCGCAATTTACAGTTTCATTTCGCAACTTTTGTTTTTTCTTTTTTTTTTAGTTGTTTGAATAGTAGTTGCTTTTTCGAGTCGGATCTATTTTTTTTCTCTTTTCAGTGAAACCTTATTCATATAGCAGAACATCAGAAGACGTTGGACGGCAGTTTCACAAATCACAACTTCCAAGAAAAGTGGAATAACTCAAAAAATGGTTTATGCCACTGAAAAATACATGAAATACACCCAATGTGAACAAAAAGGTTACATCTCCATCTACAAAAAGTTATCCACACCAGAGACAGTTGTGCCAGTTTTATTCTAGTCAAATTATTTTTCAGTTGATTTTTCTCAAATGCTGCATTTTTAAGTTGTGTCACTTTTCTTGGCTTTATCGGATATGAGCAATAGACTATCTATTGAATGACTTTACGCTAAATTAAAATGTCTTCTGAAATATGAAGAAGGGATACGCTGTATTCGTAACCAAAAATTCTGATAGACATAGATATTGGACTTTACAGTCAATACGTGTCACCCGCTGCTTTGGAAATTGCGAAGCGTGAAGTTCAAACAAAGGGCAAAATACGCATTGCTGACAGACAGAAGTTTAAACATCGATACTTGCATACTGTTTTTACCAGTGTAGCTGTATGCGTTCAGCAGTTAGAGAGAGAACAGACTTTTGTGAGTATCCTGTAATTTGTTTAATATCTTAATGAAATAATAATGAAACCTATTTCAAGCCGAGATCATTACAAAAAAAAAAAAAAAAAAAAAAAAAAAAAGTATTCACATTAAATCTTCTCTTACGAAGTAATAAGCTATCAAATTTCAACAACAACAACAACAATGAGAAACATGGTTTGTATTGAGAACCTCTTCCTTTATGAAGTCGGTTTAAAACGTCTATGCGTTAATCGGTGTGACCGCTTAAAATAACCATACTTTAAATTTTACATAGCATAAATGTCACCTGCTACGCTACAACATATGCAATGTCGTTCAAGTGTGCAGAAAATAGGAAATTGTGAACTAACAAATGCACGTTTTAAGCGTTCTGTTTTTAGCATTAATGTTTAAACTATCTTTTTGTACTAAATCGATGATGCTCTGCAATTTTCTAATTCACTTTTTTTCCCTGTCTTGAACCTTTTCAATGATAGGAACGCTAACTCCAACGTTTTTCACAAGTTGGCGCTGTAGGCAGTTGAATCGCGTTTCACATATCCACTTTACTACACCTACATACCAATTTTATGAATATAGCTACAGCTGTTCAGCAGTTAAAAGAGTTGGGACTGACTTTCTTGGGCACCCTGCGTTTTCTTTTGATCGTAAAGATATTACAGTTGGACCTGTTTCAGTTCAAGACCTTTACAATAAAACAGAAAGTATCGAAATCGGATCATCCGTTCAGAAGTGAAGAGCTAACAAAAAAAAAAAAAAAAGAAAAAAAAAAAAAAAAACATTCGATTTGTACTGAGAAGCTCCTGCTTTTTCAAGTCGGTTAATTAGAGCATCTCTTACGAACTTATAAGCTTACAAACACCAATAACAACTCATAGCTCGAATTAAAAACATCCTCCTTTCTGAAGTTGGTTGAAAACGACTTTGCGCTAATCGATGTGACCGCTTATAGTAACAGTAATTTGAACCCCAGAGTATACGTGTCATCCGCTACACTGCAAAGTGTGCAACGTAGTTCAAGTGTGCACAGTGTAGGAAATTGTGATCAAACAACTGCACGTTTTAAGCGTTCTATTTTTAGCAATAATTTCTAAAAACTGTCTTTTCGTAGTAAATCGATGATGCTCTATAACTTCGTAATTAACTTTTCTCCCATCTTGAACCGTTTTTGAGATAGGAGCGTTAATTCCAATGTTTTTCACCAGATGGCGCTTCATTTTCTTTAGATTAAAAAGATATTACAATGGGACCTACTTCAGACCAATATCCTTACAACAAAACAAAATGTATCAAGTAACCGTATTTTGAACTATATAGCGTATGTTTTACCAGCTACGCTACAACGTGAGCAATGTAGCTCAAGTGTGCATATTCTAAGAAATTGCGAACAAACAAATGCACGTTTTTAGCATTGTATTTTTAGCATCAATGTCTAAACTAGCTTTTCGTACCAAACCGATGATGCTCTGCAATTTTATGATTCACTTTTCCCCCCCTTTCTTGAACCGTTTACCAGATAGGAACGCTAGCATGAATGTCTAAGCAATCTCTTTCTACTAAATCGATGATATTCTTGAACTTTGTAATTCACTTTTTTCTCTAGAACCGTTTTCGGGATAGGAACACTAACTCCTGTTCTTTCCACCAGGTGACGCTGCGAGCGGTTTACCCATGTACTGCATAATCACTTTGATATATTTACATACCATTTTTACTTTCTCTTACCCATAAGGTAGAGAAAGTATTGTTTTTGGGTCAAATTTTCGAACGCGAGATTTTGTTATACTTACACGTTTTGAGGTCCCCTGAATACGAAAATCATGTTTTTAGCAAATGGTGTGTGTGTATGTATGTGTGTCTGTCTATATGTCTGTGTGTCTGTCTATGCGTCTGTCTGTTAACAGCATATCTCAAAAACAAATTATGGCAGAAAGTTCAAACTTGGTATTCTAAATGTGTATTATATAGGGATGCTACAGTAAGCTTTTCGTTAAGATCAAGCTAATGGTTTGTGTACAGGGACCATCAAGAGAATTCTAATACATTGCGTCTATGGGGAAATTGCAAGAAAATAGTGTTTAACGTCTATAGACTGCACTAATCAAATGAAACGAATATATATATATTGTAATAGAGATAGTTAACTGGGAAAAGTTTTTTGTGTATGTAGGAGCCTCGCCTCCACCCCTGGGGGGGAAGTCCCCCCTCGAGGGGAGTAAATTTTCATGATGGGTATCTTTGAAAAGAGCTCGCCAATACCTTTAAAACGAATGGTTGAACCATCGATCTGCGATAATTTAAAACAAAGTTATCGATTTTTTTTTTACTTTTAACAAAAAAAAAAAAACTTTGAAAAAACTTTTTTTTTTTTTTTTTTTTGAGAATAAAATGGACTTTTGGATATTTGGTGTTATACTACTTCTCTAATATGGAAATCGTCTGCATTATCATGAAAGATAATTTTTTTAAATAATAATTTTAATAAATTATTTTTTAAAAACAGACTTATTTTTTAATAACCGAATTAAATTCTATATAAATGTAGGTGCATTAATGGAAAGGGGGGTTGAGGGGGGCGGTAGCCCCCGTCACACACAACTAATTATCATATAAACTCTTCAGAAACCTAATATGAATTGTTTAACATAGGTTTACATAACAGTACTCGTTATCTTACCTATTAATCTGCAACCTGTATTTATTGTATTAAATTTCAGGGTAAGAGAAAATCGTGTGAGTGACACACCAGATTATTATCACTATAGCTGCAGCCGTTTAGCAGTTAAATGAGTTGGAACTGATTTTTTTGGGCACCCTGTATTTTCTTTAGATCGTAAATATAATACAATGGAACATATTTCAGACCAAGACCTTTTCAGCAAAATAAAAAGTCTCAAAATCGGAGCATCGTTCAGACGTTATGAGCTAACAATACATATTTATATATACGGTTTGAATTGAGAACTTACCTTCTTTTTCGAAGTCGGTTAAAAAGAAAAAAAAATAATTTTTCTACACGTAATATTTAAAATTATGTACACAAAAGTTTTAACAAACGGGGAATTAAACCTGTATCATCAAAATCATCTGAAAAATCTGTCGCTATAACATTTAAATTTTAAAATTTATTTACATTTGAAATATTAATTTTATTCAACCAAAAAGCCATATATATATATATATATATATATATATACAGTTGGTAACAAAATTGTCCGAACACTAGTAAAAATTCCTATGTAAAAAAGTACACTTCATGCAGTTTTGTTATATAAATCCTTATCGAATCATGTTCTTACACTGACTAAGGACAGGATTTGACAAGGATTTATTTAACAAAACCGTATAAAGTGTGCTTTTTTTACATAGGAATTTTTTCTAGTGTTCGGACACTTGTTACCGACTGTATATATATATATATATACATATATAAAGTAATGTGGCTACAGCTTTAGCATAAAACTTCCATGGCGACTTTTAATATTTATTGTAATTTTGGCGATGGATAAACATAGTTATCGCAATTGCATAAGTAGAGACCTTGGCAAGTATCCGATCATCCTTGGTCCGAGTTCTTACTCAAATTTCCCCCAACAGAGTCTCACAGAATAGCTGATGTGAATTTACAGTTTTTTTTTTTTTTTAAATACATTATTAACAAAACCGAAATATCGTCATTTCTGCTTCTGTCAGCTGTTTCCAGAAAAATCTACCGCGCTTACAGATGTGAAATTTAATACATACGTAGTCTGAAATATCTCTGTATGCATAACGAAGGCAAATTTTAAACTTTTTGAATTGAAAGCAAATTGTTAAATAAAATGTGATTAAATATTGAAGTTATTTTAAAGATTTTTCTCCATGAAACATTTCCTTTCATACTTGGAAAGAAAACAAAAGGTTTCTGCAGTTTTTTCTTTCAGTTCGCTTTTAGGCGCTATAAAATGCCCTTTTTAAAATTTACTAATAAACTAGTATTATTATTTTTCTATTTGAATCCAAATTCAATTTCATAACATATTGTAAAAATTTCATAACACAATTTTCGCTGTTATCGAATTTGGACTCAAGCTATTTAGAGTGTTATAGCTTTAAACACATTTTTCAATTAAACGAAAAATTCATAGTTTTGGTTTTAGGTCATCGTTGATTCATTTGTACAGATTTTGATGAGTGTGTGATTTTTTTTTTCAAGGACAAGAATGATTATTATTATTATTATTATTATTATTAGAGACTATTGACTTGAATTATTTGAAGCACACAGGCGTCTAAAGTTTATATTCAATTGGGATATGAATTGGTGAGCATGTCATTGGTTATCACAGTAAGTGGCAACAGAATTGCCTGAGAGTCTGGGACTTACAGCTTGTTTTTATCGGATTGCAATGAGGAATTTTTATGCATTGTACTTTATATAATCAAACTGTATAAAATTCACTTTAGTAATGTTTGAGTATTTAAAATATAAAATAACAGTATATATTGAATATTGTTAACTTACTCTTAATTTTTAATTTATTCAAACTGACATTATCCACTAAATTTTTGGAAAGTTGTAAGAAGTTGTAAAGAGTGAGGCCTCACACAATCTCTTTCCGTTTCAACTGCTTGATTTCGCGCTGAATTATCCATAGAGTGTTAGGTTGGAAATGATATTGTTACCAGTTGAATCTAGTGTTAGCTGGAAATAATCTCAGTGAAAAGTTAGGTTAGTGCAAAACAAGATTGCCAGTTGTTTGAATCTAGCTCGGAGTTTGGTTCCAGTGAAGATAGAGTTGACAAGCTTGTTATGTTCAGTTGGATATCTTTTTTTTTTTTTTTTTTTTTTTTGGATGGATGTTTTAGAAAAAATAAGGAAATACTAGGTGTGTCTAAAAAGTTCGGTGAATGGTCCGATATCTCAACGGCAACATGTGCTACGCGCACGCGCTTGCACATGACGAACCAGAGACATGTCAAGGAGCGCCACCTAGCAGAAAGCCTCATGGCTGTCATGGGAAAACCCACTACGGGCAGTCCAAGGTTCTTCTATCATAAGGTTGGGCCATTTAAAGAGTAGCCAATCAGAAGCAAGCAGAAGTGAAACGTCACATGGCGGAAGACAGACACAAACTACGATACAAATATACAGCTGTTAACCCAGTCCAGATAGTTATTACTTACTAAAAAATATATCCTGTAATCTGATATAAATATTACCCAAAAACGAAAATCATGTACGGTATTACATGAAATAAAAGTACATTTGTTAAAAAATTTATTTTAAGTACATATTTGTTCATAAAAAATTATAAAGCTTTCGCGTTAAAAAGCACATACATTTTTTTAAAAGAATGTAAAATATATACATTTTACTGTACGATCGCGATATGCTTGTTTACATTTCAGATATTTCAGTAAAATTATGAATTATAATTTTATGAGTAAAAATGAAATATAAGAACATTTTTAAAAATATTTGTTCAAAATAAAACACTTATATTTTTCAATTTAAAGAGAAATACACAATATATGAAGTTATCTGTAATATTATGATATGTTTGTTTACCTTACTTCAATATTGTCATGAATTACTTCAGTAAGACCATGAATTTCAATTATATTAAAATGAAATAAAAATGCATTTATTTAAATGTTTTGCACACGTATTTGTTTAAAAAAATTTAAAATACATAAATTTTGCTGTACTAGCGTGATTTGTTTGTTTACAATTCAGATATTTCAGTAAAATTATGAATTTTAATTTTATGAGTAAAAATGAAATAAAAATACATTCTTTAAAATATTTTGTTCAAAATAAAACACTTATAATTTTCAATTTTAAAAGAAATACATAAGTTATCTTGAATATTATGATATGTTTGTTTACCTTTTAAATGCTTCAGTATGCTGAGTGTTTGGTGATTCACAAGCACAAATTAATAATTGATTTATCTCCTAATACAGCTGAATTTTTGCGATTCACTAATCAACAAATCAGTTATGACAGTGTTTGTTTACATTACAAATGATATGCAGATTTCAGAGAATTGTGCATTTTTGAGAGATGATTATACTTCACTTTACATGAAATTTTGTACTGCAGCAATCAATAATATGCATGTATGTATCATATGCATATATGTAATCAGCAATATGCCTTCAGTACCTGAGAAAAAAAAGATCATTTTTCACAGCTAACTTGTCTTGCAGTACTATAGCGGTAAGCAATATGGATGCACATAAAAGCTTCATATGAGAATGGATTGATAATTACTTTTTTTTCTTTCTTTTAGTCAAAAAAGAGGGAAGTGCAGTTGTTAAAACACAATCCAGAAAAAAATTATATGTGTGGTGGTTCTAACATTATGACAGCACAGTTTAAAAACAAAGAGTCACAAAAGATGTCTGAGTTCAAAGTTTTGTACTTATTACTTTTAAACCTCAGTTCTTTTTTTTTTTTTTTAATATATATATATAATACTCCAAAATGTTTAAGCAATGATCAACAATTTTTTACAAAAGAAAAATTATATTCATTGTTTAAATATGGTATGACAGAAATAGTTTCAAAACATTTTGTTCATGTTGGCTTGTTGGTATTTTTAAAACTATTTTCATTGGAAAACATGTGCTACCACTGACACTTTTAACATGTTATTACAAAAGTTACATTGAAACGTGTTACTACATAAAAACAATTTCATAAAATTTTCAATTATCCAGATACTTTCTACAGAGGACTAAAGCAAAAAAAAAAAAAAAAAAAAAAAAAAAAAAAAATTAAAAAAAAAAAAAAAAATTAAAAAAAAAAAAAAAGTACCTAAGATATATATATATATATATATATATATATATTACACACAAGTTTATTTTATTTTAAGTGTATTAACTGCAAATTTAATTTTGAAGTGCAGAAATATTTTTGTGTGTACTCATTTTTATCCACTACATAACTTAAACATTTTGTTTATTATGAGATACCACAATTTGTTTCATAAAGATGATAAATTTTAACGAAATCTTAATTATGTCCCTATTTGAATTAAAAAAAAAAAAAAGTCACTTTTGACAGCAGACAACAGGCATTGGCTACTGTCTGCTTTCAAAAGTGTATATCTGAAAATCGAAGGGAAGTAGCATAAACATTTAACAAACATACTTATTACATGATTATTGCTAATTTAATATCCCTTTGATTTATTATTTCTGAACTTGAAAATATATGATATAATATACACGATGATATATTACTTACATGATTTGATTTTATGAGCAATCTATCTACTGCTATTATACATCACAGTTATTCATGAATGTTCTATCACTTTCAATAATCTATTCTTTAAAAAAATTTTGTTCTCTAATACGGAGCATGTCAAAGGATCAACAAAAGACGTAAATTAAGAGTTATCATACGGTACATTTAAACAAATTCGATTAAAAGAAAAGAAAAAAATTAAATCACAAAAACGCAATTTAAACACAGTTATTTCAGATGTAAATAAGATTTCAACCTCACGCCATATGACGTAGTGCGCGAGGAATCTCAAATAGCTAAAAATTCGCGCATCTATGAAATGGCACCCCCCTGGGGCAGTCAAACGTAGGCAGTCGAACGTAGGCAGTGTGAGAGAGGTTAGTGTCACCGTGCAATGGAGCAACGAGTGAACATCAAGTTCTGTTATTGATTGGGAAAAACGTCTACAAAGACACATGGAATGTTAGTGCAAGTGTACGGGACGGAAGCCGTGAACAGAAAATGTGTTTATGACTGGTTAAAACGTTTTAGCGACGGCAAGGAAACGACTGAAGATGAGCCACGGTCGGGTCGGCCGTCGACAAGCAGAACACCAGACATGATTGAGAGAGTACGGAACCACTCGTAAACACATTTAGACATTTTAATTTTTCTGTAACAAATTAGAATGATAAATACAACTGTCTATAAATAATTGTGTGATTATTTGGCCATTGGTCATTTCTGTGGTTCTGTCTGTCATTACCATGTTCACAAATGTCATTACCATGTTGCAATGGAAAATTAAAAAAATAATTTAAGCTGTAATTAAGGCAAACGATCTCTGCTGGTAATTTTTTTCTCTATAACAGACATGGATAATTGCATTAATGTAAAAAAATCAGGAGTTAAAACATTTTTTTTTTTTCTGAAGCGAATATTTACCATTATCTGAGAATGACCCATATGTGTATTTACATGTAATACAGATTATTTTGAAACTTGCTATTATCATTAAGTCTCTTATTTAAAATGTTTACGAACTATAATATCGTAACAGTATTTTCTTAGGAAAAAAGGAATACACATTGTAAAGATTTTTCTATAACTGATATTAGGTGCTAGTAAATGTTCAGTCTACCATAGTATATGATAGACATAAACAGCTATTATGAAACTCTCATTAAAAATATAACGTATTCTTATAAACAAATGTTCAAAAATCAATTTATAGTCTCTTGCATACATAAAACATTAAAATATAACATTTAATACATTAAATGCGTTAAGATAAAAAAAAAATCTATTTTCATACAGAATATCAACTTTTTAACAGATAAGAATGCTATTTGTATACACTTCTACAACGAAATTTGAAAATTCTTCACTAAAGATTTAAACGTAACGCGATACCGGAATTACTGACATTGTTAAGCTAACCTATTGAAGTTGAAATAAATATATCTTTGTTAAACTATTTAGTTCTCCAAAACGGCACTATTCAAAGCGGCATATAATTAATAACTGCTTGTGGGAGATTTCAAGGTGGAGAAAATTTATGGTGGAGAAGTAATGTATTATACATATAAATCTGCTAAACAAGACATATCACATAATGTACTGCTGCTGAAGGTGAAGAAAGTTTTAGAAGACAGAAAGAAAAAGTCATATTTTTAAATAAGACATGTGTATATCATAGCATTTAAGTTAAATAAATGAGGCGTTATATTTCTTTAAAGTCGTTAAAGTTTTGCAAGTTATTTAAAAATCCACTTAAATATTTATAAAAAACTGACACTGCAGTTCATTATACAACATTGAAAATAAACATAAAAATGAACTTTCATTTCAGAAGAAATGTGTAGTATATTTCTTGAAAAATCAATCTACATTCATAATCGGTTCAAATTTTAGAAAACTATTTTGACCATTTATTAAAATATTGCTCAAGGCATTAAGTCGTATGAGCAACAGTGCGATTTTTTTTTAAACATTCACACGCACAGTTATATATATATAAGGGTATTACAAAAGAAGTACGCAAACATGAAATGGCATAAATATAAAACTGTGAGAAACTGAAAGGTGAAGCAAAAGAAAGTGGGACAAACAGTTCTGAAACTGTAATAGTATTGCATTACAAAATATTCATAATATTGTATACTAACAATCAACGGGCTCTATAGCCTCATAAAAAAATGTTCGCTATATCTCACCCCAGCAAGAATCCTGACTCAACTAAAATATCTGGTTTGAAACAAATACACGAATTCCATTACCCACTATTATATGTAATACATGCATTTTTTGGAGATGTGATCATAAAAGATAATGTGATTAGAAGACGTAAAATTGACCCAACAAAGTAGAAACCTAAAATGTTTCCATTAAGAGAAACCTAATAAACGTGTAAAGTCATATAGAACAAAGTTTATGAATTAAAAATAATCTGGTGTGAAACAACCACACGATTTCCATTACCCACTATTACACGTATTATACGCATTGTTTTAGAGATTATGTGATCAGTAGACATAAAATTGACCTAACGAAATAGACATAAAAAAAATTTCCGGTAAGAGAAGCTTGATGCACGCATAAAGACATATAAAATACAGTTTACATAGCGAGTTAAAAAAAAAAAATAAATAAAAATGTAGATTATATTTTGAAACACCTAGTAAATACGTAATGCATGAAAAACGTAATGCAATAGAAAGGATATCTAAAATGGATTTATGCAACAATTTTCAAGAAAATCGTTAGAGCCGTTTTAGAAATAACTTTTAATGAATCCTGGTATGCCCAATTTTTGACGGTAAAACAATAATTATATGCAAAAGCATATTTAAAAAAGAGTTAATATTCCGAGTACCGATATACCAAAACTTGCCATACTCAATTACTGATCGAAAAATAATAACTGCATACAAAATATATTTAAAAAAGAGTTAATATGGCGAGTTTGAAACTATCCGTACAGCCGTTTTTAAAGGAACGCACTTGTGAGATCTGAAATTGAGCTATTTATACAGGACGCCTATCATTTTTTCTGATCTAACCAACAATATCATTTGAAAGGATACTTGATAGAGTGTTTATATAGAATCTTTGAAGAAAATCGTTAGAGCCGTTTTTAAAATACGGACTTTTGAGGAGATTCCCCACGTACATACACCCACATACACACGCATACTGACCATTTGTCAAAAACTATTTTTTTTGGAATCAGGAGACCTCAAAACGTGTAAATCATGTGAAACCTCGATATCGAAATTTTGGACCGAATACAATATACTTACATTACCTACGGTAGTCGAGTAATGGAAGTAAAATCTGTTATCAGTATGATACAAAGTAAATGTTTGAGGAAAAAAAAATGCTATAAAATAATAACTATGTTGAAAACAACTAACACATAAACCTTTCAGGTCTATAATTTGTGAGATAGAAATTTTACAATTTTTGTGCAGATTAGAGCACTTGCTACACATTTTTAGATGCGGAAAACTCAAAATTACCGTTTTTTTTTTTTTTTTTTTGCTTGCGTTTTCTTTGCCGAGTTACGGTATTTTTATGTTTATTTAACAAAAAAAAAAAAAAAAAAAAAAAAGCCATAAAAATGTCCTCTTTTTAGTGGCATGATAAATCTCAATTAATTTTTATAACTACCATAATTGTATACAATGAAGAGGTAAAATTAGTATCCTTTTTACATTATTTGTAATTTTCATTCATTAAATTTTAACTTATTAGTGCATATTTAAGGTAGCTATCTATTTTTACCCTAAAAATTGGAAATAAGTATTGTCTTCTACATAATATCTAAATATTTCAATGCTTATATAAAATGTTCATATTTAAAAAATATCGATACAAAAATCTTTCGAAAGCGCCTAATTTATAATTTAAAGGTTCTTATAAAAATTATAAAAAAAAAATAATAATGAACTTTTACACATTACATTCGTAAAATTTTAATATAGAAGTTACAGTTAAATAATCACAATTCTTTGTTCATATTTGTCTAAAGCATTAGTTTTGACGTTTAGTTCTAAATCTATTGATTATTTGCTGTAACTGTACTCATATTTAACCTTTACGCTTTCGTAAGTTATTTGAATACATGTTCTGTAAATTCTAATTCATATTTCAAAAGACTTTTGAATATGAATCGTACGCTCTTAGGGAATAAGCTAATGCAATAGTTATTTAGAAAGTGTTACCTTAATCTTTGTAATGTCTTTTTATGCAAGTAAGCAGGTTAAATCATAAATGAACTATTTCTAATGTTTTATTAATGTATTATTGCATTGCTTTTAAAAATCGAATCTTTAGATAATTAATAAATTGAATAAATTCTTCATATGTGGTTAGAAACTTTAAATTTGGTATAAAGTCATAAAATAACGTATAATTAGTGTAAATAAAAGATTTCTGAAATGTATTATAAGTGTATTGTAGATGTAGAAAATTTAGAAGATGTAGAAGTAGAAGAGGTAGATGTAGAAGACGTAGATGCAGAAGATTTAATTTGATTTAAAATTATCTCAACGTTCATAAACAATTCGACTCATAAACAATTTCGACTTTCAATTTTCGATGGACTTACACGTTTTGAGATGTAAAGAACAAGATTTTATTATTATTATTATTATTATCATTATATGAAAATCCCTGTCTCTCAGTCTGCCTGTGTGTTTCTGTGCGTGTGGCGAAAAATTTACGTCATCTATATACCAGTATCTACTGCACTAGTACAGTCGGTAACAAAATTGTCCGAACAATTGCAAAAATTCCTATGTAAAAAAAGTACACTTCATACGGTTTTGTTAAATAAATCCTTATCGAATCATGTTCTTACAATGACTAAGAACAGGATTCGAAAAAGATTTATTGAACAAAACCGTTTGAAGTGTACTTTTTTTTACATAGGAATTTTTGATAGTGTTCGGACACTTTTGCTACCGACTGTACACATAATTCAATATACCTTTTTGTAGCTACACATCGACACAAATTAGTGCCTACCAAATTCTGGTTCAAATTATTCAAGAAGTGGTGCTGATATAATGTGGTTTTTCCCATATAAAAGAAGGCTATATCTCAGGTTCTATTGTGGATAATCGAGCAAAGCTCAGTATGACAAAGTTACCAACCAATCCGAAATAAAAGTGCTGAAAAAACATGGTTGTCTTCATTTAGGAATTTGAAATAACAATAATTAATAACAGATACAAAACTCTAATAAAATATCATTAAAATTTATACAATTTTCAGTAATAATAATAATACAAATAATGTTAGCCGTTAAAAAAATAAGTGTATTAAAATTTTAGCCTAAAATTATATATATATATATATTTTTTTTTAAACTTATTTATTCAATGGAATTTTCATGCTGTAAAACATATATAGATTTTATTTAAAAAAAATAACAGCGACATCATCAAATTCATTTGCAATTTCAGATAAATCATAATCATAATTAAATCCTACAAAAGAGTAGAAAATTTAGTCGTAAATGATTATTCACAACGTCGAATATTGAATTACCTTTTAACAGTTACGAAAAAAAAAATAAATAAATAAAGTAATTAATTAATATTTATGTAAATAAAAGTTCCTCGAGTTTTTGTAAATATGTTTTGTATGACTGGGGAACAAAATCAAGGTAGATTTTTTTCATATCACCATACACAAATAAGATTTTCACCAGTATTTCATACCTCAGAACAGAGTAGTTTTTAGTTTTTAAAATTTTTATCTGTTTGAGAATGCACTAAATATATTATATTTAGAGATTACAAAAAGTGATAATAAAAGAAAGCATGTCAAAAGATTAAACACGTTTTCTGTATAGCATTAAAAAATATGTTTTATGTGCAAATATTTAAACCGTGTTTTTTCAAAAAACAAACAAACAAACAAAAACTGAGTTAGTGATTTTTCTTTCAATTTAATATAGAAATAGTATGCCTACATATCTTCCTAGATATGTCTACATATTTTTTTAGTATCTAGTAATACATCTAAAGAAAGGATAAATGGGTTTTAAGTTTAGTTATTTTTTAATTTATTAGTTTTTGTGTTACATGAAAAATTTTATCCAAAGGGGGAAAAATGGTTTGAATATTTGCTCCTCTTTTATTACTCTCTACCAAAGACACATTGTACTTGATGAATCAGTCAAAATTTTACTGTTCTTAGTGTATTACTCTAGAAAAAGACATTGTCTACGAAAGCGTTTTAATAATGATTATACTCTAGAATTTTTTTTTATTTGATTAATCCGTTAGTAGTCGCTATAGACAGCGCCACCTATTACAGATTGCGCACTTTTTATTTAACTCTCACCAATAATTTTAAGAAGTGATGTGATCGACGTTCCTTTGGTTTTATTTGCGTTTTATGTATATCAAATGCCACTTCTAAAAATTTTTTATGGCTATTGAATGAAAAAATCTAATAACACTGAAGGATGGACGGCAAATCGACCAACTAGCGACTACTAACGGGTTAATAGAGCAAAATTTTACTGTGCTTTATATATTACTTTAGGAGAATACACTGTGTAAGGAATGTTTTTTTTTTTTTTTTTTTTTTTTTTTTTATCTTCTGATTTTATTTTTATAATTTTTTGGGGTGTTGTATGCGTGTGTCTGTGTGTGAATGAACGTGATGATGTCTGAAGAATTTATTCTAATTATCTTAAAGTTGACAGATATATTATAATGTGACGTTGCCGTAATGGATTAGATTTTCACGAGTACACAACTTATAGTTCTTTTACAGGGATATGAAGGATTTTTTAAAAATCATTATTGTCTATGGATACAAATTATTTAAAGTTCTAAAGCGTCTAAACGTGTTATTTGATTCAGCTAAAAGTTAATAGGTATGTTATAGGTCATCGTGGAACGATTTGAAGAGATTTTGATGGGTCTGTAATTTATAGTTTTTTAATGAAGTCGCAAAGATAATTTTTTTTTAAATTGTTATTGACAATTGACACGAATTATTTGAAGTGCGTAGGCGTCTAAACTCCATATTCAGTTAGAATATGATTTTTTAGGAATGTTATAGGCTATTATAGCAATAAACGTACAGATTTAGTTAAGTAAAAGACTTATAGATTTCATTTTAACGGTATATGTGATATGTTTATGCACTTCCTTCTGTGTGATTAAACATTTTTAAAGTACGATTTAGTAATGTTTGATTGTTTGAAATATAAAATAGGAGATACAAATTTCATATTGCTAGCTTACCATCCATTTTAAATTGATTCAAACAACAGTTATTTCATAAATATTCGGAAAGTCGATTTGAGTAACTCAAAATATGTATTTTGTTTTGTGTTTCTGCGCACAATTTCCTCGTGACTAAATGCATCTGCATTATCTTATCATTACTAAATATTACTAATAACAAATATCCTAAGATCGTTTTCTTCTACGCAAAACAAAATATTTTCTTAACGTTATATATCAATGTACGTGTAGTATAATTTATCTTGTAACTTGCTATCTTTATACAACTTGATTAGATTGTCTTGGCCTATAATATTCTTATAACATACTATTGGAAATAAAGAAATACTTCTTGTAAAGTTTTTAAGAAATATTCCATTATTAAACTCTTATTAAAAATGTAATGAATTTTTATAAACTAATCAGAAATCAGCATACTGTCGGTTACATAAGTAAAATATTAAAATATGACATTCAATACATTGAATGCTCTAAGATTAAATTCAAATTATATATTCTTACAAAATATCAACTTTATAACACATAAAGAAGCATTTGTATACACTTCTGAGGACAGATTTGAATATTCTTCACTAAAGTTTACAACGTAACGCGATACCGAAATTACAGACATTGTTAAGCTAACATATTGAAGACGGAATAAACATATCTGTATACAACTATTTAGATCTCCAAATACTATTCAAAAAAGCATATAATTAATAACCGCTTGTTACAGATTTTAAGGCGTAGAAAAGTTATGGTCGAGAAAATATATATCATATATATAAATCTGATAAGCCAAAACGTGTTACGTAATGTACAGCTACCGACGGTGAAGCAAGGTTTAGAAACTAAAAAGGAAAATCAGTATTTTGAAATAAGACATGTGTATATCAGATAAAATATGTTTGCTTAAATTCATTAAAGTTTTGTAAGTTATTTATTTATTCACTTGTATATTTATGAGAAACTAACACTAAAATTTATTATAACACATTAATTAATAACAAAAAATATAATTTGCATTTCGAAAGATATGCATAGAATATTTGTTGAGAAATTAATCTACAAACGAATTTAGTTTAAATTTTAGAGGGCTATCTTGACCATTTAATAAAATATTGATTAAACTATTACGAAGTGTAAATAAAAATAAGTAATGTTTCAAACACACAAATACACACAGTTATGCACAAATGATTTTTACAATAAAAATTCCTTACATAGGAAATTGCATGAATGTGAAACCGTGAGAAATACAAAGATGAAAGAAAAAGAAAATGGGACATACAATTCTGAAATTGTAACGATACTTGATTAGAAAATTATTTATGATACAGGTTATTAACAATCAGAGTGCTATGTAGTCTCACATATTTTCGCTATGTCTCACCCCGGCAAGAAACATGGCACAACTCAAAATACAGTGTTTAAGAAAAAATAAATATAAAAAATACTATAAAATAATAACTAGCCTAAAAACAAGTAACTGCGCTGAATTTCATGTTTATAATCTATGAGACGGTAATTTCACAATTTTCGTGTCCATTAGGACACTTCATATAAATTTTTCGATTATAGTAACTGAAAATTGCTAATTTGCTTACTTTATTTGTATAGTTGCAGTATGATTAGGGTGACTTAACATAAAAATGTCCTCTTTTTAGTGATAAATTAGATCTCAAATAATTTTTATAGTGGTCATATTGAATCGAGTTAAACAAGTATTTAATACACAATATATATTGTTTTTCATTCATTAAAGTTTACCTTATGAGTGCATATTTGTGACATTTATCTAATTTTACTCTAATATTGGAAATAAATATTATCTACTACATAACATTTAAAAATACTTTAATGCATGTAAAATGTTCATATTTATAAAAATTGGTACAAGAATTAAAAATTATAAAATTTTAAGGAACTTGCCCCTTTTAAATATATAAAAATATATAAAATTTACTGTTAAGTGATTATAAACTTTTCTGCATATTTGTTTAAAGCATTAGTTTTGCAGTTTAGTTCTAAAATTATTGAGCTTTTGAAATAACTCTACACTCATATTTTGACTTTTGCTTTTTCGTAAGTTATTTGAAAAATGTGTTCTGCAAATTCTAATAGGTATTTCAAAAGATTTTTGAATATGAAACGTACGCTCTCAGGGAATAAACTAATACAATAGATATTTATAAAGTGTTAGCTTAATGTTAGTAATGCTTTTGATATAAGTAAGCAAGGTTAATCATATAGTTGATACATTTTTAATATTTTATTAATAACATCATTGCAAGCTTCTTTTAAAATCGAAGCTTTAGATATTTCATAAAGCGAACAAATTACTCAAATGTGATTAAAAAATTTAAATATGACATCATAACATAAAACGAATGTGTAATTGATGTGAATGAAAAAGGGATTTCTAAAATGTACTACAAGTATGTTGTAGGAGTTTATGTGATCTAATTTAAAGTTCTTACAACGTTCGGAAAATTCTAAACAATTAAAAAAAAATAATATATATTACAAATTAGAATTATTATTATTATTATTTTTATACATTAAAATTCCTTTTTTTTTACCTAATCCAAATCTGACGCTTCGAATATGTACAGTATGTAATTTCAGAAATGTTATCTCTATGATACGCACAGTCATGGAGTGAAATGAAACACAATTTAGAATTTTTATGCTTTATCGAATGTACTATTGTATGTAATTATGAGTAGGTATATCGCATGTAATTACGATACTTCTTTTAATTATATATATATATATATATATATATATATATATATATATATATATATATATATATATATATATATATATATATATATATATGTGTGTGTGTGTGTGTGTGTGTGTGTGTGTGTGTGTGTGTGTGCGTGCGTGTGCATTGGCATAGCAAATATGCCCGTGAAGGTAGAAAGTCTTTTTCGAGAAATCCACAATATTTCCTACTTTTTTTTGTTTATAACCACCTGAATTTTCATAACCTCACAATGTTATTGTTAGATTTATTTTTTCATAATATATTCATCAAAATATATTCATAATATATATTTGGTACGGTATCTTTATCGGTACTGATTTTTCTGGTAATTGTTCCAGTATACAGTTTTCTTGCGTCCGTATGCAACTTCACAATACATTAATAATATAATTACATTAATAACAAAATAATACAATTAATTAAAATACGTATTTTTTAATTAAGAAAATGAATATTTGCAAATTGTATTGTGTACTTGTATGTGTTTAAAACTGAAAGTTTTGCATGAGAAATGTTTACATTGGCAATATTTAGAAAAAAAAATGCAATGAAAACAGATCTTGTTACTTGAAAATTTCGAAGTTATTTGCGTGCCTGATGCCTGTTTGTTTGCGTAATGGAGACATGGAAGTGTTTTTTTTTTTATTTAACAATTAAATCATAATTTAATTAATATCTTATTACAATATAAATGATAATTTGAATATAAAATTTATCATTTACAATATGACTATACGAAAGTTTTTCCAGTAACTGATTTATAATTGCAGTTTCATTTATTTATATTTTTAAGTTAACTGTTATCTTAAATTATCGTTCTAATTCTTAATAATTAAACATAATATTAAGGATAAAATAGAAATAAAAACAAAATAAATTTAAAACAAATCATAACACACCTTTTAATACTGCATTACCATACATAAGATTGTACGTGTAATTTTTCTTAGTTCTTCATTTTCAATGAGTTTTTAACTCGTACAGATATAGTAGTA
>OZ005652.1:151834524-152029524 GCA_963930645.1 Salticus scenicus | reverse complement strand
GAATAAGTTATTATATTTTGCTAAGCATAAAGAAATAGTTTTAGAAAATGTATATAAAAAGCCGATGTTCAAAAAATAAATAAATAAATAAACAACATATATATACTTGTATATTTTTAATTTAATACCATTTCTAAAACTCACAAATTCATAGCTAAAATATAAGAAACTATCGTAGAAGTTTATTTTTTTATAAACAACGACAAAGGAATCACTTTTTTAAAATACTGCAGCAAGAATTAACAAATAGATACAAATTGAGATATCAAAAATATATTATTGTAAGGAAATGCCACACCGCCACTTTAGAATGTAGAAAAAGAGGGGAAAAAAGGCTAAAACCCCCATAGAAATAGCACGGGAAGAAAAGCAAAAAAACCTCACAATGTCAAGTGTGTTAAAAAAAAAAAAAAAAAAAAAAAAAAAAAAAATCACACCGGAAGTAATAAGGGGACAAAGTTGACTAGAAAAATACATTGAACAGCGGGAACCGGGCGGGCTGGGGCATGGGTCCTATCGTCCAGGATTAATACAAAATTCTAATAAATACATTGGCTTAGTAAATTTTGAATGTTAATCATGTTTTGTTTAGTTTTATTCTTTTGAGAAATTAGATGTTGTGTAACATAATGAAAAAATACATATAGTTTTTATTATAGTAGCCTTATTTTAAAAGGTGGGAAAGAATTGAAATTAAAATTATCAACAACAAAAAATTAAAAAAAAAAAAAAACAAATTGGAATGGTGGAATAAAAGTTAGCGTAGGTGTTTTCGTTTTAAATTGAACAATGTGAAATATTTCTTGGTACGAGTAAAACATAAATGAAGTAAAAAATGATTTTTTTTTTTTTTTTTTTTCGAAAGTACAAAAAAGAATAAATTATTTTTAAAGTTAAAATTATTACAGAACGATAATATATATATATATATATATATATATATATATATATAGTAATTTTTTTTTCTAATTATTGCTTCTTATGAAACGTTAAATTTAATGACTTTTTTTTTTTTTTTTTTTTTTTTTTTTTTTTTAAATAAGTATTTTATGTTGCTAATATTTAAGTTGGGATATCTTGATTTTTTTTTCAAATTAACATGTAGTAGCTAACATAACTGATACATTTTATTTTCCAATTTATCCTTATGTTCATAATACTGTAAATTACAGCTATACATTTTAATTTATTTGGTTACGGGAACACGTATATTGAATTAAACAATATCCGTTACTTGACCGCATCTAACGATGATATAGCATATTATTATAATTAATAAAAGAAAAAAAAACTGAGATAGAAAACTGAGCAAGATAATGTATTCTGCATGTTAACTGATATTCATATATATTCTTTAGTTACAGCTGTTTGCTTGGTTTCAAGAAAACGTACTTTATCTAAACCACAATCATCATATTTTAACAGTCAAAAATGGTGTATTCTGCTTAATAATTTATCCTTATGTATGTTAATAATGCTGTAAACTATCGGTGTTAAACTAGTTCGCATCCAACTTATATATTTTACAATAAAGAACAAATTCATAATCAGTATTTAAACTTTATCAGTATACAACTAATATTTAAACTTAAAAACTTATTCATACACCATAAAATTATTGAAAGCACAACCAGTTTCGAATGAGTTCGTGGCCCAGTTTCGTGGCCCGTCTTCTGCAGGTGCAAAACACAAGCTGTAGCTTGTGTTTTTCACATGATTCATCTGAAGAAGAAATGTCACGTCCTTTCGAAACTGGTACTTGTAAGCTTTATAATTTAGTTTAGACGACAAACAACAATGAAGGAAAGCTAAGTCGTGTAGTTGTTACATAAACCAGATACTTTATTTTCAAAGTCATTATTTTTAATTTGTTATTGTTGAAATAATGGTAGTTACGAGCATTTTTTAATTTTTTGAGAAATTCACAGATACTTAAAAAAAAAAAAAAAAAAAAAAAAGTCAAAATAATTTTTACTAATTAAAAAATAACAATATAAAACCTGTACTCAAATTATATATTCATTTTAACTTTAAATAATAAGTAATATTTAAAAAAAAATAATAATAATAAATGTAGATTTACATTAATAATATGAAAGGAAAAGTATACACTTTATTTGAAAAACTTGTTTTGGCATATTTTGCAGTTATTTGTAATATGATCGCATCATTAATCATCTTTTCTTTATATTTTAAACAAATAATACTGTACGTATATTCGCAATTAATCATCGACTCTCATGTTCGTTTGTTATTTAAATATTTGAATAAAAAAAAAAAATATTACGAAACACAGATTTTACATCGGCTTTAATAAAATTAGCAAGAAATATTTGACATTTAAAATCTTCATTCCTTTTTACATTAAATAATATTTATTTCAAAATGCGTTTAATAAAAATAAACAACCAGTTTATTAAAATTGACCACTGTATAATTACTGCATATTTAATGAAGAAATTTTTATAAAGAAGTTATAATGAGGAGATATTTCGTTTTCAGCAGTTATAAAACTTTTACTAAATCCTATTTCTTTTTTTTTTTTTTTTTTTTTTTATTTACAGTGAAGTCTAAAGGTAATAAGCATTCAAAATTAGTTTTAATTAGATAGTTATGTTTTCATTTTTAGACTTCTAAAAAATAAAATTACTCTCTTAAAATTTAAATATTATAGTTTCTTCATCTATATTAATGAACTTATTACTATTCTTTTAATTTCTTACAAATATTTGTTATGCTAATATATGTCATGGTAGCATCGAATCTGTATAGCAATTTTTGTCGTACAACAGGAATAAAAATTTGAAGGGGAAAAAAAAAAAAAAACGTTTAAGGTTAGAGAGAGGTGATGGGAAATGTCTTATAAAATTTTTGGTCTGGAAGAACCATTTATATATTTATGTTCACAGGGATAGAGAGAAAAAAAATACTCACGAGAGGGAAAAAAAAAAAAGTTGAAATATAATCACAAAAATTTTCATTTTAAAAGCATCAGTCGGCAAACATCACAATGTTACACTCAGTCTTCTACGATGTTCTTAGCTGTAGAAAAAATGACTATAATAATGTCTTATACAAAATCTATATAATTTACAAGTGAGTTGACGGTACCGGTTCGTACTCATTTTCGAGGAAAGCCGTTGAACTTGGCATCGGAACAGCAAACTTATCATGGCCATATTTAGGCCTAAGTACTCCATGCCGTTTGCTTAACTTACAAAAATATACACATAATCTGTTACATATATTAAATATATTCCTATTTATTTTCTCTAAAATCTTCAAAATACAACCAATTGTACTGTTTAAAGCACTAAATTAAATATAACGGATCATCGGCTATTATAAACAACACAATAACAGATAAAAACAAACCAAAACTGTTATCATTCAGATATTTCAAATTCCAAATGAATGATTGAGGAGAGAGAATTTTTTTTGGCTGAAATATTTACATATTTTATGGTCCTAGATTCAAGTCAGAGTGGGAAAGCGGGCATCATTCATTCCCGACCTGTTTATCGCCAGATATTGAAGCGCTGCGAATATATCAGCCAAGTGCACAAAAAAAAGTTTCTTTGTTTTAATGAAAAATTTATGGCCGAACGCCGAATTTGAAAATGAAAAGACGGTTAAAAATATAACCCTACAAGTTGTCATTCCTTGAGAGTGCCAAACAACAGCCGTTATTCGACGCGACATCAAGGCTGAGAAAAATGCCTAACTGCCGGAAATAAGATTAAAAAAATTTACCATAATGACATTCTATTAAGTAGATGATGCAAAACAGAATATCAGTGATTCGCAATTCTCTCTCTGCATTTGAAAAATAGATACTTAAAAATTAAATTTTTGTTGGGGCACTTTTTTTATTAATAAAATTTGAATATTGCAAATGAATATTGTAATATTATTAGCAATATTGTAAGTGCATTAGATTAAATAAAATATCTTAAGCGAGAATTGCATTTACATTAAAATCTATTATTTAAAAGACTATTTATTTGAATTTATAATTAGGTTTTTAATAATTTTGAAGTAATCAGAAATATTAAACCAATATGTACGCAATATGCTCACAGGCTCATTTGGACTATAATAATAAAGAATTTTCATTCGTGACCCTATAAAAAATTGCAA
Source organism: Salticus scenicus (assembly GCA_963930645.1). Taxonomy (NCBI): domain Eukaryota; kingdom Metazoa; phylum Arthropoda; class Arachnida; order Araneae; family Salticidae; genus Salticus; species Salticus scenicus. The sequence continues at coordinate 152,025,384 of OZ005652.1, read as the reverse complement.
ACGCTAGATTCAAAAAATTATAAAGTTCGTGTGACGGTGATTCATAATAAACATGCGTGTAAATTTTCAGCACATTCAAATGAGGAATTTAGATTATATCACACTTTAAAGTATTTTGCCCCATAGACAATAATGATAAAGAATTTTCCTTTGTGTCCCTAAAAAAAAATAAAAACCTTCAGTGCTAGATTCACCAAAACCAATAGAGTCTGTTATGGTGACCTACAAAATATTTACCATATTTCAGCTCATTCGAACAAAGCGTTTAAACGCTATCGAGTTCACTTAAATACATGCATACGTACATCATCGTAAAAGAAGTAAATATGAATTCAGGGCACCTCAAACCGTGTAGAAACACCAAATTCTCAAACTCGTATTTTTTACATGATTAGAATGCTTTTCTCACTATAGTGTTTAGAAAGTAAAAATTAGTAAATACAGTTTTGTCTAACAAAGATGAAGTTTACAAAATAATCAAAGATAAAGTTTAAAAACAGTCAAAGGTGAAGTTTACATAATACATGAAACAAGAGTATAAAAAGGAATACACTGTGGAAATTGCGTTATTTAATGCCACAAGACAAAAAATGTTTCAAGAAATAAAAATATTTATTCATTATTTTAGGTATTTTCGAAGATAATTATATTTAAAATAAGAAAGTTTTTATTTATTTATTTATATATTTATACTTTTATTATTTTATTTATATTTTATAATATACTGTTTAATAAGTTGGAGCATGTATCGTTTTCAATATAATTGATATAAAGATAAAACCTAGAACAATTGTATTTATTTATTTATTTTTAATTTAATTTTTATTTTTATTTATATACACTCTTTTTCTTTTCGATGACGAGAAATCTATATAAAAATTACTTTGTAAATCAATTAAAGCAATTATGTTCATCTGCATCACAACTTTGCTGTCAATAGATAATTTTACTTTTTAAGCATCATTCCAGTTTTCATTATTTTGTCAAAGGTTTTTCGACTTTCGTCCCGAATTAAAGTTAAAACGCATGTGCATTATTATTATTATTATTATTATTATTATTATTATTATTATTATTTCATAAAATTTAAGTTTATATAAAAACATATTTCTTCTTTTATAACCTTTTTAAATCTATAGAAAAATCATTTGAACTCCACTTGTTGTAATCTAGAAAAATAATGACTTATCTCAAATGATCAATTAAATAACCATAATCTACTTTGCTAGTGATATAAAAAGCAGATGTTTTCCGGCGACATTAAGAAATGGATCAAAATTTCGTTGTTCACTGCAGTTAAATTGATATCGAGCAATGATTATGAGATAATTTTTTAATCATTACAACGGTTTTCATTCATATTGAGTCCTGTCTGCACTTGACTCATTAGAGAATTGAATATTATACCTGATATAATTTTTTATTGTTTTAATAATACAATAAGTGAAAATTTTAATAACTATTTACTTACGTGATTTCACACTACTCTGTAAAACTAGTTAGTATAGTGGACTCTGTTCAGTTCCTCGTCGTATATATGTACTTATAAATCTCTAGTACAATATATTCAATTTAATTCTAAACAATATTTACAATGTTCATGTTAAGAAAAATGAATTGCCCGATCGCTCGTCACAGCTACAAACTGAAATATCACATTAAGTGGGCTACTCACCGTTCAGTTCGATACTTTTAACCTATTATAATTTAGTATTTATTTTATTGGGATTAATTTCGTAGACCCTCAAGTAAGCTTTGCTTACTTTGCACAGGGCACATGTTCGATCTTGTCTAATCGAACTGGAGAATTTTATTTGAGGTCATTTTTTTTAAGTGTACCCCACAGAATATATATATATATATATATATATATATTGCGAGGCAATATTTTTGTATTGTTTTACTTCGGATAATTTCTGACAATTTGTTCTGTAAAATAATATTTTCTTGCACCCTCTTAAAGAAATTTTTGTAATAATAAGATTTATTTTTTTAATGTATGTTCATTTGTTTGTTCTTATTCTTTCTTTTCACTCATATTTCCCGCGAACATAGAAAAAAGAATTTTTAAAGAAATAAAAATTTCAATTTCATTATTTAAGATTTAAGAAATTTTTCAATCGTGTTATAGAAACAGGGAATTGCCTCTGTCGAAAAATATTTATTTTATTTTATTTTTATCCTTTATATATTTTCAATCGAAATAAAATCAGTGTATTTCACGAAACTAACTCAAAACAACTCTTTTGATATCGTCTTATATTGAATTATGGTTTTGATAAATTGATTCTAAAGGTTAGAGTTTCAAAGTTTTAAACTAATTTTTTCTTATTTATTGAATTTTTTTTTATTTTTCCGACTGAGTGAAAATAACGCCTGGACCGAGAGTCGTACCCCGGATCTTTGACTTAGAATGCCAAGGCTCTACCAATTGAGCAATTCAGGCCGACAAACCGGTCAGCATTTCTCACTCAGATAACCTTTAGGCAGAAACATCTCTGGTCTATCATATAGATAGCTCAACAGAAAATAAGCCGCAGGAAATGGAAAACACCATTAAACAATGGGAGAAAGAAATACAACTTTATTAAAATCACACAATCATCTGTGGAAGAAAATCATATTTATTGAAATTTTTTTTATTTTTCCGACTGAGTGTAGGTTGTCTGCGTGATTAATGCTGACCGGTTTGTCGGCCTGGATAGCTCAATTGGTAGAGCCTTGACCTTGTGAGTTAAAGATCCGGGGTTCGACTCCCGGTCCAGGCATTATTTTCACTCAGTCGGAAAAATAAAAAAAATCAATAAATATGATTTTCTTCCACAGTTGATTGTGTGATTTTAATAAAATTTTCTTATTGTATTTAATTATACACGAACTACAAATAAGTGGTCGGACACATTCTAGACGTTTGGAGAAATATCTAAAGAAATTCTTCGCGAATCATCTAAATGTTTGGGAGTATAAATAGCATATTATATCTCATATATCTCAGTAAAAGATTTCAACTGAAAAGAAAAAGTGGTCCAGTAAAAAATTAAAACTTAATCAAAATATTTTGGATCCCATTGCAAAAAGTAATGCTTGAAATAAGTTTTGTCAGTAGCCAGTTATTATGAGGATGTTTCTAATCATCTGTATTAATTTTTTGAGGCTACCACATACATGCATGGTGATATAAAGATTTCGTTATGAAATTGAAAAAAAAAAAATCCCACTATATTAATTATAACACATAGGGTATTAGACCCACTGCATAGCCAATTTTAAGAAACTTGGCGTTAACATAAGACACGGCATACTGCAATAGATTGGAGAACTGTTAAATTTCTTAGAAAATATGAGCATTTTTACTAAATAATTTCTAACTACACATGCACAAACTTTAAAAAAATTCCATTTGCGTAATTTAATAGCCAAAAGTATTGATCTACTTATATGAAAACACCAAACAAATGTTGTATACATTAAAAAAAAAAAAAAAAAGAGTTATAGAATGAACAAAATTTCAGATTATCTCAAAAGAAAAGGAAGATGATAGAGGGTTTTATCAATATTTATCTACAATCAACAAATACTGTATTACCACTGGGCATTAATTATCGCCACATGATGTCATTATATATATATATATATATATTCATAATGGTCTTCTTACGTATCATATTTTGTACGTATATTTATACTAGAAGATGATATATAATTTTCTGTAAATGGGAGAAATCACAGCCTAGCAGCGCCATCTCACAAATGATATGCACCAAAATTTAATCACTATAATATTTCATTATATCTCACTTACTCGTTGCGTTTTGTGTAACTATACAGAGCATCAGCTGAAATATAGTTTTTCGGGAATAATAGAGATTGCTACATCTCTGAGCCATCAGTTAGACTATTTGAATAATAATAATAAATAGGCACTAAATTACGTCGGGGACGTAATTAAACGGAACTTTTAAGAAATCCTATGCATTATTTCCTGAATTATATCTGTCAGAAAAATTTTGTCACACATGTAGAGATAGACGGACATGTCTGCATTTAAATCAAGTTCAGATATCTAGAAATATGTAAATCCATCGGAAAACAGTCGAATTTTTTTTTTCAGAACGGATACTTTTTTCGATATATATTGAAGAAAATAAAAATGCCTCCACGTTACTTAAAAGTTATTCATGCATAACAGCAAAATCTTTAAAAATGTAGCGGTGATAATAAAAGGTAATTAATTTTAAACTCTGATCAAATTAATTTTTCTAGTATAATATGCATACATAATCTTAATGCTATAAAAATCATTATGCTATATATAATAATATGCATAAAAAAATCTCTAATTATAATCTAGTTATTGCACATTTCACAACAAAGCTTATTATAGATAATAAACCTCGACAAGATAATGCCAGCGAAAGCAAGCAAAAATACTAAAAAGCAGCTCAGTTTTTTTTTTTTTTTTTTTTTTTTTTCAAATGTTCAGTTAAAAAAAAAAAAGTTAATGAGATTAATCATGGCCACTTTTACTTCTTTTCCTTGTTTTGTCTTCATTTTTTACAAAAAGAAAATAGAAATTATTTTCTCCTTTTACGTCTCTAAAAGTTATTAAAAAAAAAAAAAAAAAAAAAAAAACTATGAATCAGCTGTAGATTGATAAGAATAGTCGTACTAGCTTTTCTTACATTGCTTTTATTGTTCAAAACTAATAAAAGCAACTGCTCAGAAAAAAAGAAGACGTGTTCAATAATAATAAAAAAATTTCTGAAGGTAAAGATTTGAAGAAATCAAGAACGTTCAATTTTCAGAATATTGTTATACGTGTCAGATGTGTACAAATCAACTTCTGTTTTTTGGCGGTTTTGGTAATTTTAAGAGGTTCTGAGTACGTTTTCACCATTTTTCTAGAATTTCCAGAATTTTGGTCATTATAAAGAATGTAGAAATGTATTAGTATAAATGTTTGAAAATTGTGTAAATTGAGTTTTATTTTACGAGATTTGTAAAAAAAAAAGAAAAAAAAAAAAAAAAAAAAAAAAAAAATGGAAGTTAATAGGGACATTTATCAATATTTATTTAAAATAAGAAAATACTGAATTACCATTTTGCATTGATTGAATCAAAATAAAAACGTGACTAAAACGCTTTATAGTTTTGTAATTAATGTAAGATAAATTCAAATTCTGTTCCTTCTATAACTCAAAACTATTTAAATTTACACGATATTTGTTTCGGGTTTTCATATAAGTAGCTCAATACTTTTTCTATTAAATTACGCAAATTAAATTTTTATAAAACTTGCGCATCCGAAGTTGAAAAGTATTTAGTAAAAGTGCTCATAATTCGTAAGATATTGAACATTTTTGCATTCTGATTGCAGTATGCTGTATCTAAGTGCCAAAACTGCTAAAAAGGACTTTGTACTGGGTCTAATAACCTACGTGCTATAATTTAAAAAGTGTTTTTTTTTTTTTTTTTTTTTTTTTTTTTTTTTAAATTGTTTAAAGAAACCGTTGTATTTCCATGAATGTGTGTGGTAGCGTCACAAAAAAATTATATAGATAATTAGAATAATCCATATAATCACAAGCTACAATCAAAGTGTATTTCAAGTTTTACTTTTTACAGGGTAATACAAAATATTTTGATTTTTCTTTAATTTTTTACCTGTGCCATTTTAAGGAAAACAAAATATACTGTTGAACATGCTCTTCATACTCCCAAAGTTTCAAGATGATCCCTAAAGATTTTTTTTTTTTCTTACAAACCGTCTAAATTTGAAAGTGTTCAAATACTTAATGGCACATATAGTGTACATGGTACAGAAAGTATTGCTTTATGGGTCAAATTTTCAAAATTGAGTTCTTGTTATATTCTCACGTTTTGAGGTTCCTGGAATCTGAAAAACAGGTTTTTAGCGGTTGGTCTGTGTGCGTGTGTGTCTGTGCAATGTTATCAGCATATCTCGAAAACAAATAGCAGCAAAAAAATCCAGACTCGACATTTTAAATATGCATTATATAGAGGTGCTACACTAAACTTTTCGTTGAAATCATGCAAATGCTTCGTGTACAGGGTCATCCAAGAAAATTCAAATGCATTACATCTATGGGTGAAATTGCTGGTAAGTAGAGATTAGCATATATGAAATGAGTATATATTATTTATATGCATAAAAGCCTTATTCATGAAGAATATCTTTCAATGTTCATTTATAGGTCAACATAAAATAACTAGAACAGAGTGGGTTAATTCTTGGAAATTGATAGAAGTGAGTTTCAGGTTGTCATATGTCTTATTTACATGATACACATTGTAGTGTATACATAATTTTTAGCAGGTATGCAGGGCTGGCAACAATTATGTAAAAACCTTCTTTTTTGTTGAATGTAATTAGGAGAATTGCTTACTATAATATTTTACCATGTCAAAAAAATTGCTCAGTAATTAAATTAATTCCTCATATGAAAACGGTAAAAAAAAGTATTTTTCAAGCAAATATCCAATGCTTGTTTTTAACATCTTTGCACGTTTTGAGATTACATGAAAACTGATGTCAAGTTTTTAACGTTTGTTCTCTGGTTCTATATATGTCTTATCAGAGTATCATAAAAACATATAATTTCATGCAATTCAAATGCAGTACTTTGAAGTTAATATAGGATTTTTTTTTGGGGGGGGGAAGCTTTGATAAAGATTCATAAGTTTCAAAGAAGGTGAGCTAGAATGTTGTATGAATAAAATTGGAATGTACTTTAAATTTAATTAAAATCTTTGGATTATATATAAATATAGGTCCAATATTGAAACGGGGAGTTGTGTGTACCATCAGCTCTCTCACAAAGAATTATTTGCCAGATAAAGCTGTTATGAAGCCTAGTTTGAATTATTCTTAACTTAGGTTTAAGTAACAGTATTCGTTATCTTAAATCATAATCTTCAATTTGATTTTATAATATTGAATTTCAGGGAAAGAGAAAGTTCTGTGAATGTCACACCAGATTATTTAACAACAATCTCTGTTACATATGAATGTTATTTGTAACAAAAATGAACCATATTCATGTCGTATCTGAAACTATTTTAACTAGAGCAAAAAAGAAAGAAAGAAAAAACAAAAAAGAAAAAAGAAATTTTCTATTGTGCTTAAACATTTGATAGGCATAGAACAAAATACATTACATTCCTATGACGTTCCGAAAAACACAGAAAATGTAAAATAAAATAAAATATAAATGCACATATTTATGTAAAACTTGTTGTTCATCATAAATGACCTTCTAAACGTAAATTTCTTTTTTTTTTTTTTTTTAATATATATATTAGGTATAGAATTAGATTTTATGTGGAAGCTAAGAATTTTTAATGAAGTATAAACCTTTTAAAAATATTTTTTTTTCTGTTATCACTTTAAAATTCCGTTATAGTCAAGGTACCATTAGATTAAATAATAATAAACAATACTCATTAAAAAGGTAAAAATAGAAAGGAATTTATGTAAGTTTTTGTTACATTTCCTAAGGAGTGTTTAAATTATTATTATTATTATTATTATTATTATTATTATTATTAGCATAATAAATCTAATGCTTATTATTATTATTATTATGAAGCTGATATAATATATTCAATACCATTCAATAACTTGTTACTTTCTCTTACCCATAGGGTCGAGAAAGTATTGTTTTAGGGTCAAATTTTCCAACGTGAGTTTTTGTTATATTTACATGTTCTGAGGTCCCCTGAATTCGAAAATCATGTTTATAGCGAATGGTCTGTGTGTCTGTCTGTCTGTACGTCTCTCTGTCTGTCTGTGTGCCTTTCTGTCTGTGTGTGTGTCTGTCTGTGTGTCTGTTATCAGCATATCTCAAGAACAAATAGTGGCAGAAATTCCAAACGCGGTATTCTAAATTTGTATAATTTAGAGATGCTAGAGTAAGTTTTCGTCGAGATGAAGCAAAAGGTTCGTGTACAGGGACACTCAAAATTATTCAAATACATTACGTCTATCGGGGAAATTGCAGGTAAGTAGAGTTTAACATCTATAGGCTGCACTAAACCAAATGAAATATATAGCTTTATGAAGTACTCGCCCCCTGATGAACATACTTCTAATTTTAAGCATTTTTATCCAATTATTTCAGTGGTTAATTATTTGTTTTCTCTGTCATTGGTGGTCCTTTTTTATTATCATTCATGTGGGCGTAAGTATTTTAAGTTATTATTATACCTTATTGGTTCTTAATCTAAATCGCAACTTTTTGTGTCAGTCTTTCCTCTAAGTTAAATTCATGTTCTATATTTTTGTTTCTTGTTATTGTTTTAGTTCTATTAATTGCTAAATTTTAAGATTAAATTTTATTACGTTATCTATCATTTATATATATATATATATATATTGTATATATATATATATTTTTCTTTGTAATAGAGATACTCAACTGGGAAAAAAGTGTGTATGTAGGAGCCTCGCCTCCCCTCGGGGAGAAGTCCCCCCTCGAGGGGAGAACATTTTCATGATGGATATCTTTCAAATGAGCTCGCCAATACCTTTAAAACGAATGGTTGAACCATCGATCTGCGATAATTTAAAATAGAGTTATCGATTTTTTTTTTTATTTTTTTTATTTTTTTTAATGTAATATTGAGAATAAATTCAACTATTTTTTTGGATATTTAGTGTTATACTACTTCTCTAATATGGAAATCGTCTGCATTATCATAAAAAATAAATTTTAAATAATTATTTTAATAAATTATTTTTTAAAAACAGAATTATCTTTTAATAACCGAATTAAATTTTATATAAATGTAGGTGTAATAATGAAACGGGGGTTGAGGGTGGATGTAGTCCCCCTCACACAGAACTAATTAGATTATAAACACTTCCGAAGCCTAATTTGAATTATTTCACTCAGGTTTACATAACAGTACTTGTTATCTTACCTCTTAATCTCTAACCTGTATTTATAGTATTAATTTTCAGAGTTAGAGAAAGTCATGTGAGTGGCACACCAGATTTTTTATGTTGTTGTTGTGAGCTACTGCATTATATTTTTAAAAAATTGCCAGTTTTGTAAAATATAATGTATGACAGTTTTCTCCTTCAACCTTTTCTTCTCATTAACATTTTTTTTTTTTTTTTTTTTTTTTTTAAACAAGGTAATAAAAATGACAATGAGTTATTTCAATTTAATAGATTACTACACGTTAAGTGTTAATTACTTTACCGAGAAATTATTCTAATTAACTCTAAATAAATGTTTCATTTTTTTATTCGTAAACCATTCCTTGTTTCACTTATTGATGAATATAAAAAATGTACGTTATATTTCGTAAATTTGTCAGTAAAATATACAGGGTGTTTAAATGTCCCGGACCCATTTTGATGTTTAATAACTCACAAAATAATGAAAATATAAACAAACTCATGCCATTTATTGATGGAATAACTCATATATTTAACTTTCAGGTTTGAATATCTTAACTTTTGTAAATATCGTCTGCGCGTGTGGTTAATTTCAGGTAATTTCATTTTTCAGTCTAAATATCTGTACTTTTCTAAATATCGTCTGATTATTAATTGCATTTTTTTTTCTTTTGTTTTTGGCAACTATTGCAACGTTATGTTAACTTTTGATGTGTTTATTCTATGTAGTACTTTTGTATGTGATGTTTTATTCGAGCGGATATTAAGGAGAATGCATACACTACAAGAGAAAGCACAGATTTCATGGTGGTACATAGATACGAAATCGATAGTGCAAGCACGGAGAAATTGCAGAAGAATTTACCAAAAAGATCCTCCATCCAAAAGCAGCATCTTGCGGTGGAAAAATAATTTTCTAGAAACTGGAAGTATCATAGATAAGATACGTTCCGGAGGTCCCTGCACAAGTGATTTTGATGTTGACCGTGTCAGAGAGACATTTTTACACAATCCTAGAAGATCTGTGAGATCAGCGGCAAGATAATTGGATATGCCAATTTCGACGGTGTAAAATGTTATTAAGAAAAAATTAAGACTGCATGCATACAAAATTCAAATTGTTCAAGTTTTGGAACGGGACGATAGGCCTAGGAGGATGGCCTTTGCAAGAGATATGATAAGGAGGATAGAAGACGATGCTGATTTTCTGAAGCGCATAATGTTCTCCGACGAAGCATCCTTTCATGTTTTTGGCATTGTTAATCGCCATAATGTGCGCATATGGGAATCTGAAAACCCCCATGAATACTGTGAGGCACAAAGCGATTCCCCAAAAGGTTAATGTGTGGTGTGGACTAATGCACAACCGAGTCACTGGGCCTTTCTTTTTTACAGAAAAGACGGTCTCATCATTCGTATACTTAGACATGTTGGAAAACTTCGTATTTCCACAACTAGAAGATCTTCAGCCACATGTCTTTTTGCAACAAGATGGTGCACCACCTCATTGGGGTACCATCGTTCGTAGTTCTTTCAATGACCATTTTATAGGAAGATGGATTGGGCGAGGAGGTCCAATTCCTTGGCCACCCACATCACCTGATATATCGCCGCTGGACTTTTTTCTTTGGGGATTTGTAAAGGACAATGTTTACAGGAGGAGAGTTATTGATGACCTAACATTGATGACCTAAAAGTCAGAATTACAACAGCAATAGCCTCTGTGGATGCCGACATGCTTGTCAATACATGGCGTGAAATTGACTATTTACTTTATATTCTCCGTGCGACGAAGGGGACACACGTGGAAGTTCATTGACAAGGGTCATGAAACTTTTAGAGTCTATCTAACCATTTATGTTATTAATTTTAATCTATCTTTATTATTTTACGAGTTATTAAACATCAAAATTGGTCCGGGAATTTATAAACACCCTGCAGAATATTAGCACATTCACAATATTTCAATATTTTGCCTGATATGCATACGTAATGAAGCATTATCAGCAAAAGTATATTTTGTAATTGAAAAACAATCAGTGACAGCGTCTCGTTAACCATAAAGCGTGAAATATGAATTATAAGTTCAAAGAATAAACAAAATTAAAGAGGACGTCAAAATTTTCCATCCAATTTACTTGATCAGAAAAAAAAACAGTATAACAAAGAAATGGAAGTTACTTTTACCTGTACTTGTAAAGAAGTCCTTGCACTCGCATGCATCATATACAAAAAAAGTGATGTATTCAACACTGTTCATGGTATTAGCACATGCATAATATCCGCTGAACACGAGATGAAAACGAAAAGATAGTGAAGTAACCATATCCAATCCAAATCTAGATAATTTTAAAATGTGGCAAAATATTCTTCTGCTTGAGACGTCATAAAACATGAGGGGGAGGGAGCATGTGTTAACTTGATACACTGTACCTTAGTTGTAGAAAGATATTAGACTTTCAAGTTAACACACTGAGAAGAAAAGTATACCATTTTCATCTAGAACGAATAAGTGCTCAGTTTCTGAAACCCTAAACTTGAAATATAGATTTCTGACCGGCATATAAGTCACGCCAGCAAGCTGACTAGACGAAATGGTCGAGAATTTCTAGTCTACACATTTCTAGATAGTGAAACAATATTCTGAATATTCTAAATATTATGAATGTTTTCAATAGCGAGAAATTCTTGCTTGATTTTCTAGGATTAGGACGTAATCTAAGATTATAGGCGCTAAAACTAGCCTCTTGTATTCACATTTATTAACAGAGATTTTTATAGTCAATCACTCTAGAACTCAAATAGGGATTTCTAGAAATTTCTTCCAAAGTGGAATAGAATTTATAAGGATGACGTGGAACTATTTTTACTAGTGCCACAAACTAGATTCTAGATGTCAGTTATAGAATTTTTTCTCAGTGCATGGTATACTCTCTAGCAACACCGTAAAAATTTTGGAGCAGATACCATCAAATGAATTGCATGGCAAGTAGATTTTCCATCTGCTTGGTATGACTTCTCGTTTCCAAACATACTAGGATAGACAAAGACACGTGTAAAATAGACCTCGTTACTGTTATTGATTGCAAATAACCTTAAATGAATTGCCTCCTCAACTTTTCCATTAAAGGAATGTCTTACCTTTTCGACAAAGGTGTTGAAAATAGATGAAACGTAGGGAACATTGTATAATACGAAATGTGGATGAACTCTCTTCCAGTTATATAAATCGCCTATCTATACATCGTGATACGAAATTTCACTCTATAAAGATTTGTTATATGTGTGAAAATTGTTTGAGAAAATTCACTTAAAAGTCTTAACACCTAAAAAAAATGAAACATTTAATGCCGCCTTATATTTGTAACTGTTAGGGCACAATTCAATTCATATAAATACTACAGACATCAAATATCTTCAGTCAGTAACATATTATCTTCTATAACGATAACGAAACACCCTATTTTATTACTGGTCAGTGAATAATGGGATACGATTTGGAGGTTTCCACTACAGCGTCTAGAATAAACAGAGTGGAAATCGCCTAAAACCGTAATGTTAAAATAATGCTGCAGAAATTAAGCTTCCCCAGATGTCGCCGTGGTCGAAGCTTTTGCTCAGATCGAAGACCTGATTGGCTTTTCCCAGTTTCGTCACCTCGGTCACGTGATCTAAGCACATAATTAACCAATAGGGAGTCTCGGTTTTGATGACGTGACACAAGCTTCGATTACAATGACATCTTGTGACAGGTTTAATTTTTTACTACAATTTTATTTGCTGCTTTCCACACTGTTTATTCTAGACGCTGTAGTTTCCACACATTTTCTATTCCCATGACATTTCATGAACTATTATCAACAGATTTTTCAGTTTAACAACTCTTTAAAATTTAACGATCTTAATGATAAAATTAGTGTTGCAATTTTTTTTCTGTACAAACATCAAGCGTTATACTGGCATCATATTCATTTCTTGATATAAAATTATATGAATTCATAGATAGTTATAACGTATATACGTACTTTTAAGTTACATACATTGTGAGTTATTTGCATTAAAATTTTAAAAATCAGGTAGAATATTCGTACTTATTCTTGGCAACATATTTTGTAATATTGTGAGGATATGAGATTGAGTCAATTGTAGGTCACCGCAGGTAAACGGTGGGAAAGTAGATCGTAGCGTAGCTCCGAAGTTTGAGAATTTAATGTCTGGCATCAGTACCCAAAGACATAATAGATTGACGTTAGAATGATTTTATGCCGGCAAGAGTTTCACCAAGAAGAAAGTAGTTTGCGAGGGATGCATAAATGCGATCAATTATTGGTATAGGGGAAATGAAGGGATAGAGGTTGTCGGTTTCAATATAGTTAAATAGCGGATGTAGTAAGAGAGTGTGTGTTGTAGTGGAAGACGAAGTAGTCGGATTTATGTGCTAGCGTTGTTAGGAAGTGCTGAGTAAGAGTTATCGCGCTTCACTGTGTTATTGATAGCAAGTATTCGGAGATTGTAGATCTTGTGAATCTAGCCTTAGCAAAAGTATATAGTTGTAAGTTATCTATGTGTCTGACAGTGACGTTTCTACATCTTCGCAAGTAATTCAAGAGTGGTGAGAATCACTTTCTATATTTGTATTGTTGTTTACTTAATCATCGTCGGGCGTCAGTGTGAGGTCTGCGCCCCGGCATTATTTACGATAGCAGTCCCCACATATTTAGATAATTAAACAATATAAGTCTGCACACTTTAAAAATAAATAAGAAAGATTTATTTCACTTAAAATGTAAGGGAGGCCGAGAAACGCAAATAAAGATTAAACAAATAGCAATAAAAATATAGAAAGTGATTCTCATCACTCTGGAATTACTTATGAAGAAGTATTAGTAACGCCACTCTCAGACACATAGAAAACTTACAACTATCCACCTCTGCTAACGCTAGATTCACAAGATCTACAAACTCCGAATACTTGCTATCAATAACACAGTAAAGCGAAGAAAGCTCTTACTCAGCACTTCCTAACAACACTAGCGAATTAATCCATCTACTTCGTCCTCCACTACCACACACACACTCTTACTACATCCGCTATTTAACTATATTGAAACCGACAACCTCTGTCGCTTCATTTCCCCGATACGAATAATTGATCGCATTCACACATCCCCCACAAACTACTTTCTCCTTAGTGACTCCCTTGCCGGCATAAAATCATTCCAACTTCAATCTGTTACGTCACTGGCTGCTGGTACCAGAATTTTAATTCTTAAACTTCGGAGCTGCGCTACGATCTGCTTTCCCACCGCTTACCTGCGGTGACCTACATTTGACTCAACATCATATCTTCGCAATATATGTATTAATTGTATTCATCACACGTTATATGTAAAAAAATAATAATAATAACATTTTTGAATTACATACAAAATAAGGAAACAAGAGAAAATTAAACTGAATTCAATATATGCAAATATCCAAATAAACAAGAACTAAATTATCAAAATTGATTTGGGCATTTAAGACACATATTGTGTGATTAAATTGCACTTTTGAGAAATTTTATCCTTCGTTCAGTTGATAGTGTGATGAAAAAGCCTAAATAAGACAAGAATTAATAAGAGTCTAAAAATAGACGTAAATGATATTTGAACAAATGTATCACATTTACATTCAAGAAATTTCCTTAGTCAAACTTATTCCAAGTATAACATGCTAACTCTGAAATCCACATCGAAGTTGCTGAGTTTCTTTTAAAAAAAGATAATGGAAGATTAACGTATGTTATATTACCAAAGCCATATTATTATAACATTATAAATTATAACATTAAATTTGAACTAATTAGTTAAAGTATTATTTAGTAGTGTTTTACATATAATTCAACTTGAATATGTGTAAAAAATACTATAATATATATTTAAAAAAAAATCCTTTTTATTTGTTTTATATAGTTTTTTTTTTTTTTTTTTTTTTTTTTTCAAATAATATAATAATTTACGAAAATGATATTTAAATATATGTATAATGATAGAAGAACTTTAAATTTGAATAAAAAAAGAACTTTGAAAGCGTATTTCAGAATTATTAAATTAAATTCAGAATACAAAATTTCACTTCTTGAATAATTTATTTCTTAAACAATTTCTCATATATATATATATATATATATATATATATATATATATTTTTTTTTTTGAAAAGATATTATGTGTCTACACAAAAATTGTTTTAATTTAAATAAAAGGCATAATTTAATAAAGTGTTTATTTTTTTCTGTGTTTACTGTTATTTATGTAAAATGTGTATTTAATATTCCTGTGAGTTTTATCGCATAGCTTTTTAAAATGCTAATTAATTATTTCAACTATGAAGGTTTTAATAAAATCCTACATATATTATTTTTATTATCTCGAACTTTTTTTTAGTATAATTTTTTAAATATGTATTTTTTAATTATTATAATTGTTATTATAGTCTATCAGAAATCTTTTAACAAATTAACTTATAGATTAACACAGATTTAATTATAGTTCTTTAATAAAAATGACTGTAATATTTATCGAATGATTGACCTGAAATTTAAAGGATACTTATGCCTCTTTTAGCATTTTCTAAAAATATTTAATTGACTAATTTCCCCAAACTAATTATTTTTACATCAAACGCATAAACGGCATTCATAAGGTTTTTCCTTTGATAATTTAAACTTATAATTACATGGAAAAATGTATTAAATTTTTATTTTTTAAATGTTGTGATATATACAGATGGAAAAAAAAAATCCCAACACCAGGAAGGAGCTGTGCTAGATAAACGAAATTTGGTAGGCGTGTTTATACATCTGAAAGATGACGTCGATTCAAATTTCGAGCTACGCGCATAAGTGTGGCGCTAGTAGAGACACTATGAACATGCAAATGAGGTTTGCTTTAAATAAGCGCTGTAAGGTTCGTGATCGTTATTTACAGTTTAGATTTGACGTAGTGGGTTAATGTTAGTCAAGGATGCCTCTAAGAAGACGAAGAAGCCATTATCAACAGCTCACTGAGTTTGAACGAGGTCGTGTAGTAGGGCTATGAGAAGGTGGGTTTTCTTTCCGCGATATTGCAGAAAGACTTGGCAGGAATGTATCCACTGTGCATGAGTGTTCGCAGCAGTGGTCAAGGGAAGTTACTTCCTCAAGGAGACCGGGTTCCGGGCGGCCACGTGGCACTACTGAGAGGGAAGACCGCTGTGTTCGGCGTATGGCTGTGGCTAATCGTACTGCGTCTACAGCTGAAATTCGAGCTGCAGTTGGCACCACAGTGACACAACGAACTACTACAAATCGGTTACTTCAAGGACAGCTCCGAGCCAGACGCCCTGTAGCGTGCATTCCACTGACTCCAAACCACTGCCGTTTGCGACGTAAGTGGTGTCAAGCTAGAGCTCATTGGAGGACGGAGTGGAGATCTGTCATGTTTTCTGATGAAAGCCGGTTCTGCTTTGGTCGCAGTGATAGCCGTGTGTTGGTTAGAAGGAGGCCAGGTGAACGCCTGCGAGCGGCCTGTCTGCGGCCTAGACACACAGGGCCTACTCCTGGAGTTATGGTTTGGGGAGCAATTTCGTATGACAGCAGGAGCACTCTCGTCGTTATCCCACGCACCCTGACTGCAAATTTGTACGTCAGTCTAGTGATACAACCTGTTGTGCTGCCATTCCTGAACAGCATTCAAGGGGGTGTTTTCCAACAGGATAACGTTCGGCCTCATACAGCTGTTGTAACCCAACATGCTTTAAAGAGTGTCGACATGTTGCCTTGGCCTGCTAGATCACCAGATCTTTCTCCAATCGTGCACGTATGGGACATCATTGGACGACAATTCCAGCGTCATCCACAACCAGCATTAACCGTCCCTGCATTGACCGCCCAAGTGCAACAGGCATGGAACTCCATCCCACAAACTGATATCCGACACCTGTACGACACAATGCATGCACGTTTGCATGCTTGCATTCAAAATTCTGGCGGTTACACCGGTTACTAATGTACCAACATTTCACATTTGAAATGGCTCTTCTCGCCAATGGCTCTCCCTGTGATCTTGAAACTTTTATCAATTAAATATGTTACCTAGACAAATGTATTGCTGAAATTTCATTACTGTACAATAATTTTTTTCTTGGTGTTAGGATTTTTTTTTTCCATCAGTGTATATTAATGACAGTTATTAAGGTACTTGTACCCAATATGGACAGTGCTCTCAATATGGACTTGGACACCCCTAATATCTTTAAAAAAAAAACAAATTTGATCGAGAGATAGCGCTACATGTCCGTGAAGAAAAGCAGATGAAAAGATAATTTAGCCTGGAAAGTGTAAAGAGCATGCTGTTCGCCCATTTGAAGGAAACTTGTTTTTTCGTAGTGTGCTGGTCGTAATTACAGGTAAGTTTAAAT
The DNA here is from genome assembly GCA_963930645.1 of Salticus scenicus. NCBI lineage: Eukaryota > Metazoa > Arthropoda > Arachnida > Araneae > Salticidae > Salticus > Salticus scenicus. The sequence goes on along the minus strand of OZ005652.1, from coordinate 152,008,016 downwards.
TCTTATTAGATATGGTAAAATTACTTTAAATATTGAAAAGTGGAGTGTTTTAGACAGCTGATAAAACATATTTTCGATTGCTATTGCATATATTGCTTAAGAATGTTTTCTTTGTTTATTTATTACAAGATTTTGTAAAACTACGCCCGATTCCCAATGTGGACACCTTATGTCTACATTGGAAGTACAGCAAGTGAATCTTTAGATTCACAAATTTGTAAAATATCTGTTTAATGTTATTTTATTTAGCTAATTCATAATAAATTAATGTTTATATATTTTTTCAATCTTAATCATAGTATCCGTACAAATAATGAACAAATGAATTACATTACGAATTAAGAGTGGAAATACAGATGTTGAAGCTCTTGTTAACAACATACCTTCTCCCGTTATTGACCCACCTTCATCGGCTGCGAGATCATTTTCTATGGAAAATTCTTTCACCAGCGTGTTATCAACTCCAACTGTAAGAAGGAAGAAGACACAACGTCGCCAGGCGATAAACTCAAAAGGCATCAAAGAAGTAAAATCCTTGTTCAACAAGATGCCATCTGAACAATCCTCCAAGAAACCTCCTCCAAGAAAAAAAATCCTCCAAAAAGCCCTTGCAAAAAAATCAAAAGAAGCCTCACCTCAGTAGGGTATCTGTTGGCGAAATCGCAGGTACCAGCGGTATCACTTCCTCAACAAAGGAGAGCTGGTACTGCTTCTTATGCAGTACTGATGCTGTTGCAGACATGCGGCCATGCATCAAATGCGGCAGATATGTCCATGAGGACTGTGTGGGACTTTGCACCCACGATGAAGAAGTTTTTATTTGTCCATCCTGTGAGGACTGAGTAATACCAGATGTAAATTCTGCAGACAGATGCAAAAAAACTAAGCAAAAGCAACTATATTAATTCATGATTTTTACTTTCCGAACACTATAGTGAGGAAAGTATTGTAATCATGTCAAAAATCCGAATATCAGATTTTGATGTTTCTATACGTTTCGAGGTCCCCTGAGTCCGTTTCCACTATTTTTACGATGATGTATGTATGTGTGTGTGTATGTACGTGTGTATGTCTGTGAGTGAACACGCTAGCGTCTAAACGCTTTGTTCAAATACGCTGAAAGTTGGTACGTATATTGTAAGTCACCATAGTACGAACCCTATAGATTTTGGTGAATCTAGCACTTATAGTTTTTTTACAGGAACACAAAGAAAAATTCTTTATCATTATGGCCTATGGGACCAAAATCTTAAAAGTGCGATAGCATCTAAACGCCTTATTCAATTAAGCAAAAACTTTATACCCATATTATAGGTCACAGATACTCAATCTGTATAGATTTTGGAGAATCTAGCACTTATAGTTTTTTTTACAGGGACACAAAGAAAAATTCTTTATCATTAAGGCCTATGGGGCCAAATTTTTAAAAGTGTGATAGCGTCTAAACGCCTTATTAATCTGAGCAAAAAAATTGTACACATGTTATAGGTCGCATTTGCCCCAACTGTATAGATTTTGGTGAATCTAGCACTTACAGTTTTTTTACAGGGACACAAAGAAAAATTCTTTATCATTATGGCCTATGAGACCAAATTTTTAAAAGTGCGATAGCATCTAAACGCCTTATTCAATTGAGCTGAAAATTGTATGAATATTATAAATCACTGTTGCACTAATTATAAGCATTTTGGTGAATCTAGCATTTATAGATTTTTACAGGGACACAACGAAAAATTATTTATCATTAGGATCTAAGGGCTCAAAGTTCAGTAGCGTTAAATGAAACCTCGTGTGATATATGGAGAAAAAAACACTCTATTATGGTTCTCTCTCTTTTGTTTGTTTAGCAATTCCTCTTTCTTTATTTTATCTACAAAACTGTTAGTTACTCTAAGTTCGGAAAGTCGAGTGGAGTCACTCCTGATTTTTTTTATAACTGAGGTGCTTTGCATGGATCTTCGAAGAGCCACAACCAAAAATGTCCCCCTCCCTCCTAAAGTGCATGTTCTGAAGATATTTACTGTCCCCCCCCAACCCGCAATACTTTAAGATATATATTTTTTATCCCCTCTCCTCTAAAAGTCTTTGGAAGAGTGGCTCTTCCATACACCCTGTGTAGTAGGTTAATAAGGAGCCACCTGTCCGTAATAGGGACATGCATGTCCTTAATAGGGACAGGTGGTTCCTTATATGAACACTTATAAAAAATTTTTTGTTTTTATCATTTAAATTAAACCAGAATAATTACAAGGTCGCTAATTTCAATAATGATAGTCAATAGTGCAGGGATAGGGTTCATACATTTTTGGAGTCCTATGACGTGTGCACGGGGGTGAAAAAAATACATTTTCCTTAGGGCGTCCATATTGGGTACCTTATTGTTATTTTTTTTTTTTTTTCGCATTATTTATCTGCAATAATTGTATCTTAAAAACAAATTGCTGTTTTTAAGGAACATTCAAAATATAATATTCGTAGCAAATCTTTTTTTAACAAAAAAAAAAAAAAAAAAAAACTAAGAAATTATATTTAGTTTAACTGTTATTATTAATGTTGAAAATTAGTAGCCATAAAAATACTTCTTCAGAAAATGAAAAAAAAAAAAAAAAAGATATATATATATATATATATATATATATATATATATATATATATATATATATATATATATATATATTGATGATTTATGTATGATTCTTCTAAGATGAAGAAACACTAAAACAATGTAAAAAAAAAAAAAAAAAAAAAAAGAGGGCCGTTTGTAAATATAAATAAAGTAAATATCATAAAATATCACAATAAATCAATTTATGAAATAAAATATGCAAATTTAATTATAAAATTAACCAGTAAACATATTCTTGCGTACTTGAGGGTTCGTGAGTTGTCCGGGAATGAAAGGCCAAACGTACAAAAATTCAGTAATTTATTCACAGAAAGTTCCAGAAAAATACAGGTCTATAAACCAAGTATCAGCTTCAATTCAAACAGTAAACACAGCTTAAACAACAGCTGTCAATAGCAAATCCACAGTACAAACTGTATAGCAATAACACTTGAAGCAAGTCTCTCTCAAAGAGGCTTAAGAGCAATGCAAGCACTAGCGAAGCTGGCTGAGATCTGAACTGAACTGACTGCCTTGGCGAGGAAGCGCTCCTTATATGCTGTTCCATGGAACCCAGATTTTTCGAGAAAACTCTAGAAAGTGGTCAACCAATCAACTTACAGCTTCCATATTTGGTATATCCCATATAAGGATTTTCTCACCAAGGTCGCCAAAAAAAATCGCCAAGGTGGGAAAAAGTCGCCAAATTTGGCGCCAAATCCATTACCTGCATTACTGGGGCTTTTTAATGCGTTTTTAAGAGAAAATAAGGCTATTTCAATGCTAAAGCGACTAGAAATGCACAAAATTAGCACTTTATCATCTTACTAAGCCTCTTTGAAAGAATTTATACAAAAATAAACACAATTATTTACAACTAGCAGGCTTTGCCAGCTTCGCTGGACATTAAACTTAAATGAGTTGTCAAAATTCCATATCTTTATTAATAACCTAAGTTCTCGCTGTGATTGGTAGAGGTTTTCTCGCTCGCAACGTGAGGAGTCTGGGTCCCCACTGTCTTCGGCACAACTTCCCCACTTCTTACTTCCCCTTCCTCAGCGGGTGAGTTCGAAGTTTTGCAAAATCCCACTAATGTACATAATGCGTACACTTAATCAATATCCACACATCAAAATTCTCCATTCTAAGATAATTCAAAGCGAATTCAAACGGAAAATCATATTTTTACACATGTTTATTGCCTTCCGACTCCGAAAAGGGGGGGGGGGGATTTCGAATTTTGTGAAATCCAGTTACAATAAGTGCCGGATGCATACAAACAATTTACGCACCAAATTTCGGAACAACTGTAATATTTCCCCAAAGCTGAATCTGGCGATTTATTTTTGGCGATTATGGCTAAATCATAAATCATATAGCATAAATGATAAAATTGTAAGCTAAATTATAAATCAAATCATAAAATCATAAATCCAAAATAAATAGCATGCAGGCTGCCATATTAGATACTGCTATATTATCTGCCAAACAGTTCAGAACGACATCGTTATCGTTCAAATCGGCTCCAAAAAAAAAAAAAAAAAAAAAAAAAAAAAAAAAAAATCGCCAAATTCAGCTGTGGGGAAATACTATAGTTGTATCTAAATTTCGTGACCACAGAAGTCTTTAATAGAAAATATTATAAATAAATAAATACAAAAAGCACAGCTTTAATATGGGACCCCTTTGGTGGCTTTAAATATTTCAAGCCATTTTTGCGAAGAACTATCTCAATTGTGCAATTAAAGATCTTGGCGAGAAACTTCCGAGCTACTTCGGTGCCGAATTTCAAATTTTGCCAAAGGGATCCGATACTAAAGCTGTTCCATACACAAAATAAATAAAATAAAATAATAAAATAAAATAAAAACTCTTTTCTGATATTTACAAAATAAAAATAAAAAATCTTAATAAATTCCAAATTATAATCATTTACAATTAAGGGGAAAATATATAAAAGAACCTCATAAGGTACATAATAACAACAAAAAATTTTGTGTTACTGCAGGAAAGAAAAGTACTGCTTAATTAAATAAAAATATTAAACTAATGCCAAATTTCTCTATGAATATATTTATCCACAAACAAATTCCTGATTTAAAAAAAAAAAAAAAAAATCATTAACTTTTGTAGGTATTCTCTCTAATTTTTATTATTATCCACGTGAAATTAAAAATATTTCATTTTATTTCTGGAAAATAAATAAATATATAAACATAAACCCTTCTACCGAATCTGGGTTTAAAACGGAAAAAGGGTAAAATAAATTAGAAATATCAGACCTATGTTTATAAATTTGATACCGAATGAAAGGGGCGATTTTTCTGAATCCAGGGGTGCAAAAAGTTTTTCGATGAGACAATTAGATTTTTAAAAAATAACTAAAGTACGAAATTTAAGTAGCAACGGAAAAAGGGAAAAATAAATTAGGAATATCAGACCAATCGATACAAATTCAGAACCAAACGAAAGGAGTGATTTTTTTTTTTTTTAATCCTGGGGTGTAAACAGTTTTTCGATACGACAATTAGATTTTTTAAAATTAACTAAAGTATGGAATTTAGATGGCAACACTTCATTTCAACCTTTTCATAATTTGTAGTGCGAATCACGCGAATAAAAAGTCTTTATCTTATATTTTATTTTTCCATTCAAAGCGTTTTAGTGAAAAAAGATTTATGACGCATGCGCAGGCGTTTTTCACCCACAATTTAAACACTAATCACAATTTTGAAAATTTCTATAGATATAATTTTAAGTTGGATGAAGACCTAGGTTGCTGCCAAGCGCCGTTGAATTCCGTCCAGCCGTTCTCGAGTGATGCCCGGACAAACGTGTTTTAGTCTTTGACCCCCGAGGACGGAACGGGGGGAATTTCTGAAATGTTGATAGATATAATTTTAAGTTGGGTGAAGACCTAAATTCCTGCCAAGCGCCGTTGAATTCCGTCCAGCCGTTCTCAAGTGATGCCCGGACAAAAAAAAGCGACATACGGACACGATGACACACACACACACACACACACACACACACACATGCAAAATTTTCTGAAGTCATTTTCGGCTTTCATGGGGTGTGAAACGTGAAGATATCGCAAAATTTTTTGATTCCGACAAATTTACAGACAAAACTCTGATTATATTAATATAGATTATGTAACACTGCCCCCCTCCCAAGGACTGCACGTCCCGGGCAGTGCAACCCTTGGTCAAGAGGCGAAACTAAACAAATTTACACAATCTAAAACACAAAAACTAAGTTGCATGTAACGATAAAATAGAAATACAAATCAAGTGAGAAATATTTACAAAATTCACAAATATGTTCAAATATTTATATACAAATATTTACAAAATTCACAAATATGTACAAATATTTATATACAAATATTTACATTACGCATGCGCAAATTTTACCAGTATTTACATTTTTAATTTTTAATATTACCGTTACTTGTGGTACTTGGCTAGCCTATTATAGTGCACCACCTTCGGTTTTGATGAAGGTGTTTTAGTGATCCGCACCACTACATCATTCAGCCTTTTTAAGACTGCGTATGGTCCGTCCCAGTTGCACTGTAACTTGGGAGAGAGTCCTTTGCGTCGAACAGGATTCCACAACCAGACCTTCTCTCCTTCCTGAAACTCATGTTGCGTAGCCTTTAGATCGTACCTTGTCTTCATTTTCTCCGATGCAGTGTGAATTCGCTCCCGAGCAAAGTTGTGAACGTCCTCAAATCGTGCTTGGAGATCTTGGATGTACTCCTCGGGCGATGAAGGCGCATCGGGGGGACAACCAAACAGGAGATCACAAGGGAGACGAAGTTCACGTCCAAACAGCATCTGGGCTGGAGTATAGCCGGTGGTTTCATGGACAGCACTTCGATAAGCCAGCAGGAACAATGGCAACTTCAAGTTCCTATCTTGCTGGTTCCTTGATACTAGAAGGGAGAGGTTATTCAGGATGGTACGATTGAACCTCTCGACCATGCCGTCCGACTGGGGATGTAAGGGAGTTGTCCGGGTTTTGTCTATGCCGAGTAGTTCACACAGTCCTTTGAAAATCTCAGAGGTAAAGTTCCTACCTTGGTCGGTATGAAGTTGTAGGGGCGTGCCGTACCTTGACACCCATTGCTGCACTAGGACTTCTGCAACTGTGCATGCCTCTTGATTTGGAATGGGATATGCCTCAGGAAACTTGGTGAAATAGTCCATCACGACGAGAATGTATTTATTTCCACTGGAGGTCCGTGGCAAAGGACCCAAGATGTCGATTGCAATCCGTTCAAATGGTGCTCCCACGTTATACCGTTGCAGTCTTCCTCGACTTCGTTTCTGCGGGCCTTTACGTGCCGCACAAGCATCACAGGATTTACACCATTTGTCCACATCCTCCTTTGCCTTGCACCAGTATAAGCGTTCCCGAACTATCTGCAGAGTCTTCATTACCCCAAAATGGCCTCCGGTAGAGCTACTATGCAGTTGCTCTCAAACAGTTGGAATTTTTTATCTTGGTAATAAAATCTGCCATCTGAAGCTTTTCCCATCATCAGATTCCCACTTTCTGTATAATATGCCGTTTCTGATATGAAGATAGTCCCAAAGTGCCCAATAACTTTTCGTAATGGGACTGAATCTGGAAATGTCCTGCCAGGTAGGTTTGTTGCTGGTCGTCTCTTTCAGCTGTAATATTAGCTTTATGTCAGGATCTTCCAACTGGGCTTGTCTAAGTTCTTCGTCACTCCAGGGATCGGGATCTTGTTCTGATGGTGTTAAGACAGTAACTTGGCGAACAACTGGCTGTATTCTTTGGGGTCTATCATCGGCTTTACAGATGTATTTATGATCTTCAGATGGAGGCTTCCGCAACAAGGCATCTGGATTTTCTCGAAGAGCTCCTCCTGGGTGGCATACTTGAGAGACATTCTTGGTTGCATCTCTCGGTGTTCTTACTGGGCAACTTCGTTTGATATGCCCGTCTTTTCCACAGCCCCAGCATTTAGTTGTTGGAGTCTTCCCTTCTTTCCTACTCTCAAGAATGAGTAGTCTTCTATTGATTTCTGCAATCATTTCCTGAATCTCTTTAAGATCATCTTGAGAGCCGTTCGCTTTGTCTGCTGTGCTGTTTTCGCGATGTTTACAGGAGGCTTGTTGGGCTGTCTCGAGCTTTAGGGCATACACCAAGGCTGACTCCACATCCTTCAAGCCGGAGAGTCTGAGGGCTTTTTGAATATCTGGATCTCCGACAGCATCAATGAAATATTCTAGAGCCAGATCATTACGTGTTTCAGGATGACAGTCTGAGAAAGGCAAATGTGAAAGCCTCTGGATGATTGATGCCAGTTCTTGTAAGCTTTCACCTGGTGTCTGACGACGGGACCTTAGCTGGAGTCGACTATAATCTTTGGACCATTTCGCTCCAAAACGTAGCTCTAGTGCTCTGGTTACAGCTTCGAAGTCATATCGCTGTTCCTTTGAAAGGGTCTCCAGAATATCTGCGGCGTCGCCCCGCAACGTCCCTACCAGATGAGCCGTCGTTGCAACAGAGTCCCAGCCGTTTGCTTCAGCTACGATGGAAAACTGCGTCTTATATACATGCCAGGAGGAACTGCCGTCGTAGGTGGATAGCTTAATAAATTCCTGATTCTGGATTCTTCTCTCTTTCTTTTCAGTTTCCTGAGGCATGAATTCTAACTTTTCTTCCACTTTTCTCTCCAGATCTTCTTCTATTCTCTTCAGTTTACCTTCTATCTCTGAAAACCTTCCTTTCAGTTCCTGATCAAAATTTTCTTTAACTTTCTCCTCGAAACTCCGTTCTATCCTCGTAACACTCTCTTCAACCTTCATAACATTTTCTTCTATCTTCATAGCTTTCTCTTCAAAACTTTCTTCTATTTTCAAAACTTTCTCTTCAAAATTTTCTTCTATCTTTATAACTTTCTCTTCAAAATTTTCCTCTATCTTTATGACTTTCTCTTCTATTCCATCCATTCTATTTTCCATCACTGTTAATTTACCCTCGATTGATTCTTTCAACGTTGAAAGCTCTCTCTTCATCTCATCTTGGTTAAATTTAATTTCTTCGGTCATACTGGCTTCCATGTTTTCATGAACTGCTTTCATTTCCTTCATTTCTTCAGTCAAGCCGTCTTTCAATTATTTTTGTCCTTCTTTCATCTCTAGACTCAGGCTATCTTTCATCTCTCTTTGCGATGCTTCCATACTTTCTTTCATCTCTCTTTATCCTTCCTTCATTTCTCTTTGCCCTTCTTTCATTTCATTCATCTGAGTAGCTAAGCTTGGTAGAAGTTTCTTCATCTGTTCCTCCATAGCTCTAGTTATAACCATTCACAGGCAACCCCGCTTCTGACACCAGAAATGTTGAGTACTTGACGGTTCGTGAGTTGTCCGGGAATGAAAGGCCAAACGTACAAAAATTCAGTAATTTATTCACAGAAAGTTCCAGAAAAATACAGGTCTATAAACCAAGTATCAGCTTCAATTCAAACAGTAAACACAGCTTAAACAACAGCTGTCAATAGCAAATCCACAGTACAAACTGTTTAGCAATAACACTTGAAGCAAGTCTCTCTCAAAGAGGCTTAAGAGCAATGCAAGCACTAGCGAAGCTGGCTGAGATCTGAACTGAACTGACTGCCTTGACGAGGAAGCGCTCCTTATATGCTGTTCCATGGAACCCAGATTTTTCGAGAAACTCTAGAAAGTGGTCAACCAATCAACTTACAGCTTCCATATTTGGTATATCCCATATAAGGATTTTCTTGCCAAGGTCGCCAAAAAAATCGCAAAGGTGGGAAAAAGTCGCCAAATTTGGCGCCAAATCCATTACCTGCATTACTGGGGCTTTTTAATGCGTTTTTAAGGGAAAATAAGGCTATTTCATCGCTAAAACGACTAGAAATGCACAAAATTAGCACTTTATCAACTTACTAAGCCTCTTTGAAAGAATTTATACAAAAATAAACACAATTATTTACAATTTCGTAACAATATTGTTGAAAATAATGAGATAATTATAGTAAAATATAACTTTTATTCAAATTGATAGCTTCTTGTATTTGATACTGACTTTGTTTTGCCTCGGTAGCGCAGTAGGCAGCGCGTCAGTCTCATAATATCCTAATACGTCCACGTGTATCTTCGCTTACATTTATAGAAAAAATAAAATAAAATATAAACCATTTGTCTTAGGTGAAAGCTGCTTGCATTCCCATGAGAAATTTGTCGTCATATATTTCTACTGTAGGACATACTTTATACATGATAAGAAATATGTTTTCGGTTGATAGCCAGAACACTACTCCCGACATTTTAACTTACATTTTCTGCATACATTTTTTAGCATATGCTTTGTATTTTTGTTTTTATGCACTTTCATATTTTCAATCAAGTAATAGGGTAGGTGCTCTAGTGATTAACATGCTCCAGTAATTGACATCTATCCCGAAATAAATAAATAACAATAATAATAAAATCATATATTTTACATATAAGAATTTTAACATTTTATGTCACACACTGGAGCGTAGGGTGCTAATAACTGGTAAAATGAATAACTAAGAGTGTCAAACTCTGGAACATAGGGTGCCAATTACAAATAAAATGAAAAAAATGGCAATGTCAATTACTGGAACATAGAATGGGTGTCAAATAAAAATTCATTAAAAAATAATTATTATTATCAAACGTATATGTTTTAACATATATGTGGTTCTGAATGTCTTTCATATCATATGTACTAACTTAAGATTTCTAAAACTGTTTTCTTATGACTAGAACATCAAAAACATAAGAGATTGCTCTAAAAGTGTCAATTATTGGTGCACTTACCCTAATCCTCATAATGCGAAATATTTTCCTATTCTACCATTGTACGAAAATCTTAAATTTCGTATAGTTTATGGTGTAATAAAAGTAGACTGTTAATATTTCGTAGACGTTTAGCCACTATCTTGAAGGATAGTTTAAAATTAGTTCAACATTTTTATGGTCATTTTTTTATAACTAATGTCGAAACAATCCAACGAACTAATCAAATGATTAACGAGCAGATGTATAAACTTTAGATTTTCACATTTTCAAAATCTCTTACCCCAAATCAATTAAAAACTTCCAACCTGATGGTGGAATTTTTTTACGAAAACCGCAATTCTTCACATATATTGAGGGGATTAAAAGATTATAGATTTGATCAAAGATATTCAACATGTTTAAAGTAGTCATTGTGTATTTTAGAAAATTTTCAAATAGGTGCTAGATTTCAGACCATAGAACAGAATTATTTTTAAATTGCTCTTTTGTTCTGTGTACTTTTCTATATTAATTGATTGTTCGTAAAAAGAAATATATTTAGATATTATTTCTTGCTGTCTTATGTATCTGCATATACCCTTATGGTCTCAATCAACAAGTGTATCAGAAATCTACTTTGGTCTATTCTGACTTATGTAAGTATGATCAATATAACAATATTTATTCTCGTTTAAATTTTATGGCCTTCCAAAAACCTTACAGAGGTCGACGTGGTCTTAGGAAAAACACACACACTAAAATTGATAGTGACAGGATTAAAATTTCAATTGATCAACTTGCAGCTTCTTATGATTTAAATTTTAAATGGTTAGAAATTCGAAAATTTATTTTCAAAATTAAAAAACAATTAATTAATACTTACTTTAAAATTTTTCAGAAATACAGTTTTTCAAGACAATTCTCTGACACTTTTTTTGATATTCTGCATTATCGTGCCAATTTATTAAACATTAAAATTTCCACTAAGCCTTCCTTCAAATCTCATAATTCTCAATTAATAATCAATTTTACTAATCCTGTCTTTAATCATGTCAATTTTCAGTCTATTATTAACAATGAATTTAATGTCTTCCCAATTAAAAGTGTAAATATTTACAAATCTTTTAAATATCCACTTACTTTAGGTCGACGAATTTTTAATTATAATAATTTTTCAAAAATGCACCTGCTTCCTCTATTGTTTGTCATTGTAGTGACCCTAAATACAAAAAATATGTTGACACCACACATGGACATATAATTACTGGCGATCTTAGTATTGTTAATGATCTTTATTTATATAAACTTATGAATTATGGCACTAAATTTAGACTTTCCACAAAATGTAACATATATAATATTTTAAGTCAGTTTTCTCTAGATTTAGATTTATTTATTTATAAAATTGCTATTGATTATAACAAACCTTTAGAATACTTTAATGTTTGGAAGATTAATTCTTTAAATATTCTAAAAAATCAGCTTATTATTCATTCTAGATTTATTAAAAATGAAAGAAATCAAACATTAAATAAATCTATCAGTCTTTTACAAAATAAATTTATTATTACTTATGTAGATAAATCACCAAACAACTATGCCATCATTTGTAAAAAGTTTTATAAACAGATCCTTGACTACTCTATTTTAAATAGTAATAATTTTAAGAAAACCACCTTTACCACTGAAATTAATAATAAAAAGATTCTTAGCTTTTATAAATTATTAAAACTCAAATGTAAAAATTTCAACTATCCATATATAGTTATTATTCCAAAATTTCATAAAACTCCTGTTAAATTTCGCACTGTTACTATAGGATGTAATGCATATAATACTGTTGCCTGTAATCTTCTATTAAAACTTTTAAAAGAAATTTATAGTTTAACGTTAAACAATGACAATAAGCATTGTGTAAACAACAGTTTTCAACTTGTTAATAGAATAAAACAATTTAATAATATTACAAACATCAGTACATTTGATTTTAATGATTTATTTAATAATAGACATTAATGACTTACATAACACTATGTTAATTCTTTTTAATGAACACCAACACAGTATTAAAGAAAAAATATCGACTCATTACTTTAAAACTTTGTTAAATTTCATATTACATAACAATTTTATTCTGTACAATCATACTATATTCCAAAGTATTAAAGGTATTCCACAAGGTGGTTCAGCTAGTAGTTTATTATCTGATTTGTATCTTTATTATTATGAAAGAAATTTCTCTATTAGTAATGACTTAATGTTTTATAGATATATAGATGATATTATTGTTTTATACTTTAATGATAGTAATACCAACACCTTCATAGATAATTATCCTCATAGTCTTTTATTAACTAAACATGATATGATAAACAATGAAATAAATTTTCTAGATTTAAAAATTTATAATGAAAATGCATCTTTAGATTTTGATATTTATGATAAGAGAAAAGAATTTTCTTTTAACGTTAATCTATTTACTCATTACAAATCTTGTTTACATAAAACCATCTATAAAAATATTCTAATTAACTTCCTCTTTAGAATAAAACATCTTTGTTCTAATAAACATAAAAGTAAAAACGTTAAATCTATCTGTAATCAAGCTAGAGTTTATGGTTATCCAAAATTTCTAGTTAATTCAATTATTAAATCATATTTCTGATTTAATCATCTTACCTTGTATATGGTGTTTACATATTAATAAAAAAAAAAAAAAAAAGTGCATTCTTGCATTATTATCAAAAAAATTATATAAATAATTAAAGACAATAAAAAATGTGGAGGATGGGTGGGCAGATGCTTGATTAAGGAGGATGGGTGGTGTTGTTAGGCTGGATGGTTGGGAGGGTTTGAGATTCTCGCGTATTTATATGTGTGTTTGCTTTATAGATTTAGAATTAAAAAAAAAAAAACTGTAATTCTATAAACTATAATATTAAATTACTGACTCTCTACTAACTTAATTTGTCCAAAGAAACATTTATTATATGTACATAAAAACATTACTTATAATTAACCTCAATATTAAATGGTTATTTAGTAAATTAACCTCATTATTATTTAGTAAATTAACCTTAATATTTAGTAAATTAACCTCAATATTAATTACATATTGCTTTGTGTTCCTCTATTATTATTTATTGTTACTTATTATTTGGTAGATTAACCTCAATATTAATTATTATTTAGTAGATTAACCTCAATATTAAATAATTATTTGGTATATTAATTATTATTGATTATTGTTGTTAACCATTATTATTTAGTAAATTAACCTCAATATTAATTACATATTGCTTTCAGTTCCTTTATTATTATATTCTTCATTTTCGACTTTCAACTTAGTTAATTTGTCCAAAGAAACGTATAACAAATTTACATTTAAAAAATAAATTAATCAATAAATTAACCACAATTTTCACTACATATTGCATTGTGCTCTTAAATTAACTCTTAATTGTATTTTAAATGATTACATTAGATTAAATTTTATTCAGCTCACGCACATTATAAAAAAAAAAAAAAAAAAAAAAAAAAAAAAAAAACATTAGGGTTACTACTTTTTCTAAACTACACAAGATGGCGTTACTTACTCTATTTACTGATTTCTATGTTTCAATAAAATGACACTTTGAAGTTTATGCATTATCGCAAATTAAGTAATTCGCAATTTTAATCAAAATTTAATTTTAAATTATCACTTTTAGGTTTATTATTAAAATCAAACATTTCACTCAACTTTATCGTTCAGTTGATTAATACAAATTCAAAAATAAATTAATCGTTCAGTTATTTAATCGATTCCTCAATTAACTGTGAATCTTAACTGTATACAGACACATGTATATCTCGTGTTCTGATTTATGTGCAAGAGTGCAAGCTACTCATACAAGTTTTTTAATGTGTAATGTATGTTATACTTTAGTTTTATTAATTATTAATAGTATTTCATTTAACTATTTTTATTATTATTTCCATTAATAATATTGAATATGCTGCATGAATTAAAATACGATTTTTATCTGGTTTTCACATATATTTTCAGTTTTAATTTTCTCTTTTTTGGTGGTGTTATTGGGTGTAGCTTGTTGTAAATAGTTAGCAATTTGCATACAACAAGACAGAAATAACACCCACTTTACATGCAACATTCATTCTATACCCTTGAAAAAGTAATGAATTTGTATGTTTCAATTTCTGGATGGTTGATTGTCGCAATCTCTTTTTGAATTTTTCTGTTTTATCTTTTTCAAAGTTTATTGTTTTCGTCTATTCAATGTTTGAAACGGTTTTCAATATATATATATATATATATATATATATATATATATATATACATATGCAGATGCATATTCCTATTCGCAACAATGAAACATATGTCAATAATATTTTTAACTAGCAGGCTTTGACCGCTTCGCTGGACATTAAACTTAAATGAGTTGTCAAAATGCCATATCTTTATTAATAACCTAAGTTCTCGCTGTGATTGGTAGAGGTTTTCTCGCTCCCAATGTGAAGAGTCTGGGTCCCCACTGTCTTCTGCACAACTTACCCACTTCTTACTTCCCCATCCTCAGCGGGTGAGTTCGAAGTTTTGCAAAATCCCACTAATGTACATAATGCGTACACTTAATCAATATCCACACACCAAAATTCGCCAAAACATGTTTTTACACATGTTTATTCCCTCCGACTCCGAGAAGGGGGGGGGGGGGATTTTGAATTTCGTGAAATGCAGTTACAATAAGTGCCGGATGCATACAAACAATTTACACACTAAATTTCATGACCACTGAAGTCTTTAATAGACAGTATTATAAATAAATAAATACAAAAAGCACAGCTTAAGTATCGGAACCCTTTGGTGACTTTAAATATTTTAAGCCATTTTTGGGATGAACTGAATTGGCTATCTCAATTGTGCAATTAAAGATCTTGGCGAGAAACGTCCGAGCTACTTCGGTGCCGAATTTCAAATTTTGTCAAAGGGATCCAATACTAAAGCTGTTCCATATCGAATCTGGGTTGAAAACGGAAAAAGGGTAAAATAAATTAGAAATATCAGACCTATATTTATAAATTTGATACCGAATGAAAGGGGCGATTTTGCTGAATCCAGGGGTTGAAACAGTTTTTTCGATGCGACAATTAGATTTTTAAAAAGTAACTAAAGTATGAAATTTAAGTGACAACGGAAAAACGGATAAAGGGAAAAATAAATTAGAAATGTCAGACCTATCATTACAAATTCAGTACCAAATGAAGGAGGTGATTTTTCTGAATCCTGGGGTGTAAACACTTTTTCGATACGACAATTAGATTTTTTAAAATTAACTAAAGTATGAAACTTAGATGGCAACACTTCATTTCAATCTTTTCATAATTTGTAGTGCGAATCACGCGAATACAAAAGTCTTTAACTTAAAAAAATATTTTATATTTTATTTTTCCATTCAAAGCATTTTAGTGAAAAAATATTTATGGCGCATGCGCAGGCGTATTTTACCCACAATTTAAACACTAATCATAATTTTGAAAATTTCTATAGATATAATTTCAAGTTGGGTGAAGACCTAAGTTTCTGCCAAGCGCCGTTGAATTCCGTCCAGCCGTTCTCGAGTGATGCCCGGACAAACGTGTCTTAGTCTTTTACCCCCTAGGGGGGAACGGGGGTGAATTTCTGAAAAGTTGATAGATATAATTTTAAGTTGGGTGAAGACCTAAATTCCTGCCAAGCGCCGTTGAATTCCGTCGAGCCGTTCTCAAGTGATGCCCGGACAAAAATAGCTACATTCGGACACGATGACACACACACACACACATACACACACACAGGCAAAATTTTCTGCAGTCATTTTCGGCTTTCATGGGATGTAAAACGTGAAGATATCGCAAAATTTTTTGATTCCGAGAAATTTACAGACAAAACTCTGATTTTATTAATATAGATTTCTGAAATTAAAACAAAAGCAATTGGTTATATACTATAAACTACTATTGGTTATATACTATACTACAACCGGTTATATACTATACTAGCAGGCTTTGCCCGCTTCGCTGGACATTAAACTTAAATGAGTTGTCAAAATCTCATATCTTTATTAATAACCTAAGTTCTCGCTGTGATTGGTAGATGTTTTCTCGCTCACAACGTGAGGAATCCAGGTCTCCACTGTCTTCGGCACAACTTACCCACTTCTTACTTACCCTTCCTCTGCGGGTGGGTTCGAAGTTTTGCAAAATCACACTAATGTACATAATGCGTGCACTTAATCAATATCGAGTCTGGGTCCTCACTGCCTTCGGCACAACTTACCCACTTCTTACTTCCCCTTCCTCAGCGGGTAAGTTCGAAGTTTTGCAAAATCCCACTAATGTGCATAATGCGTACACTTAATCAATATCCGCACACCAAAATTCGCCATTCTAAGATAATTGAAAGCGAATTCAAATGGAAAAACATGTTTTTACACATCTTTATTGGGAACGACTTCAGTATAACCCAACAACGATATTTGGAGATTTTTTTGTTGGCGATTATGGCTAAATCATAAATCTAAAAATCATAAATCATATATGATAAATGATAAAATGATAAAACATAAAATCATAAATCCAAAATAAACAACATATTAGGCTGCCATATTATATCGCAAACAGTCCAGAACGACATCGTTATCCTTCAAAACGGCGCCAAAGAAAAATCGCCAAATTCAGCTGTTGGGTTATACTAAAGTTATACCGTTTATTGCCCTCCGACTCCGAGAATGGGGGGGGGGATTTAGAATTTCGTGAAATCCAGTTACAATAAGTGCCGGATGCAAACAAACAATTTACGCGCCAAATTTCGTGACCACAGAAGTCTTTAATAGAAAATATTACAAATAAATAAATACAAAAAGCACAGCTTTAATATGGGACCCCTTTGGTGGCTTTAAATATTTTAAGCCATTTTTGCGAAGAACTATCTCAATTGTGCAATTAAAGATCTTGGCGAGAAACGTCCGAGCTACGTCGGTTCCGAATTTGAAATTTTGCCAAAGGGATCTAATACTAAAGCTGTTCCATACACAAAATAAATAAATAAAATAAAATAATAAAATAAAATAAAAAATCTTTTCTGATATCTACAAAATAAATATAAAAATAAAAAATCTTAATAAAATCCAAATTATAATCATTTACAATTAATGGGAGAACATAAAAAAACCCTCATAAGGTACACAATAAGAACAAAAAATTTTGTTTTACTGCAGGAAAGAAAAGTACTGCTTAATTAAATAAAAATATTAAACTAATGCCAAATATCTCTATGGAAATATTTATCTACGTGCAAATTCCTCATAAAAAAAAAAAAAAGAAAATCGCCAACTTTTGTAGGTATTTTTCTCTCTAATTTTTGTTGTTATTCACGTGAAATTAAAAATATTTCATTTTATTTCTCGAAAATAAATATATATATAAATGCATATTTATAAATATAAAACCTTTTACCGAATCCGCGTTAAAAACGGAAAAAAGGTAAAATAAATTAGAAATATCAGACCTATATTTATAAATTTGATACTAAATGAAAGGGGTGATTTTTCTGAATACAGGGGTGCAAACAGTTTTTCGATGCGACAATTAGATTTTTAAAAAGTAACTAAAGTATGAAATTTAAGTGGCAACGGAAAAACGGAAAAAGGGGAAAATAAAGTAGAAGTATCAGACCTATCGTTACAAATTCAGTACCAAATGAAAGAGGGGATTTTTCTGAATCATGGGGTGTAAACAGTTTTTCGGTACGACAATTAGATTTTTTAAAATTAAATAAAGTATGAAACTCAGAGGGCAAAACTTCATTTCAATCTTTTCATAATTTGTAGTGCGAATCACGCGAATAAAAAAAGTCTGTATCTTAAAAATTTATTTTTGCATTTTATTTTTCCATTCAAAGCGTTTTAGTGAAAAAATATTTATGGCGCATGCGCAGATGTTTTTTACCCACAATTTAAACACTAATCAGAATTTTGAAAATTTCTATAGATATAATTTTAAGTAGGGTGAAGACCTAAGTTTCTGCCAAGCGCCGTTGAATTTCGTCCAGCCGTTCTCGAGTGATGCCCGGACAAACGTGTTTTAGTCTTTTACCCACCAGGGGGGAACGGGGGGGAATTTCTAAAAAGTTGATAGATATAATTTTAAGTTGGGTGAAGACCTAAATCCCTGCCAAGCGCCGTTGAATTCTGTCCTGCCGTTCTCAAGTGATGCCCGGACAAAAAAAGCGACATACGGACACGATGACACACACACACACACACAGGCAAAATTTTCTGAAGTCATTTTCGGCTTTCATGGGGTGTGAAACGTAAAGATATCGCAAAATTTTTCGATTCCGACAAATTTACAGACAAAAGTCTGATTTTATTAATATAGATTAAATTAGATTTACCACAATTTCTATGTTTAATTAAAGGGAAAACTAGTGAAAGTTACAAATTGTGCTCTTGAATATTCATATCATTTTATTAACATGAAATAAGTGTTGATAAATCTTTCATAAATAACATACATAAAATTAGATATTGTATTTTTTAAATATATATGCGATAATAATCTTCCGCGAAAATGTATATGAATTAGATTACTGAATTTGATAAATATGTTACTACGTTACATTAACGTTATATTAGGTATGTATGCGCATTGTCTAAACAGAAAGATGTATCAGAAATAAGTTTATCAGAGGTAGGAAATTCTTTTATTACATAAGTAGTTTAGATGCTATTTGGGCGAGTGTCAATATTATTCATATTGAATAGAAAACATTTAAGATACAGGCAGATAAAGAAGAAATAACGATATTAATAAATAGTTAATCAGAATTTTGTTCCACCTCAAGTCTTGCTTATATGCAATAAAGACTAGAATGATACTTTATACAGATAAAGAAAATATTTGTATACGAAAAATTTATTTTTGTACGTCAAATGTAGAAAATGGCAATTTATCCTGTTCAAAAAATTATTAGAAAAGGAAGTAAGTTCTTGTTCAAGTTCTAATACATCCATTTATTTATTTATTTATTTTTCCCTTTGAACATTTTTTTTTTTTCCTTTTTCTTAAAATTATTATCAAAGTAGCACATTAAACATCCCATTAACTGTTTTTACTTCATTGTACATAGTAAATATAGGGCATTTATTTGTCTATGGATACATTCTTAATAAAGATATCCAAGATTATTATTATTATTATTATTTTTAACAATAAAAATACCTCTATTTTAATGATTTCATTTTGAACTAGTAAGCTAATTAAATAAAATCGATATAAAGGATAAATGCATCCTTTAATGGGAATATCCTTTCAGAAAAAATACATCCACCATACTAAAAGTTTGCCTTAGCGACAAAATTGCAGAATTGTTCGTGACTTGTTGAGTTTCGCGAACAAATTTAGTAATAAATACTAGTTAAATTCGCCAAAATCTAGAATCCCTATCTCAAATTAAAAATGAATAATTTGAAATTTTCGGTATCTTATACCAATTTCTTGCGGCAAATTCTTGCTATACAGTTAAAAAGGAAGTTATTACATTTCACTTGAGTAAATCCTACACTATCTACCAATAAATATTTCGACACTTTCGGATTCAGATGTTTTCTCAAATATCTAGAAAAATTCTGCAAGAAATACCTTCAAAAATGCAGGTTGGAAAAATTTTTGTTCTAAAGACGAAAAAAGGAGAAGCAAAAAATTAAACAAAGATTAAAATATTTTGGATCAACCTGTAAAAAGCAATGCTTCGATTAAATTTTATGTAGCATGTGATTACGAAAATTATTCTAAACATCTGTGTTCATTTTCATGAGGCTACCATATATATTCATTGAGAAATAACAGTTTCTTTATCATATTGAAAAAAAATAAACTTTTTTTTTTTTTAATTACAACACATAGGGTAATAGACAGAGTGCAAAACCATTTTTAGGAAACTTGGTGTGCTATATTAAACGCTGTATACTACAATCAGAATGCAAAAATAGTAAATAACCTACGAAATATGAGAATGTTTACTAAATTATTTTTATCTACGCATGTACAAGATTTAAAAAAAAAAAAAATCATTTGCATAATTTAATAGCCAAAAGTAATCAGCTACTAATATGATATCCCCAAACAAATATCGTGTAAATTCAAAAAGTGATGAGCGATACAATAAAAACTAGTATGTTGTGGCCACCACGAGACTTTCTTCTATCTTTTCCTATACAAATTCACTCAGTAACAATAATAATAATAATAATAATAATAAAAAGTATAGAATTAAGGGGAGAGGGAAAAAAAAAGTGGGACTTTATCAAATTTTCACATTTTACCCAAAATTTTGTCAAAGTCCCACTTTTTTTTTTCTCTCCCCTTAATTCTATCAAACTCCCACGGCTTCCGTGTTCTGACAAACTTAAACAAATTTTTGCATTTTTCCCCCAATTTTGTCAAAGTCCGTGTTTTGACAAACTTAGAATAATTTTCACATTTTACCCAAAATTTTGTCAAAGTTTGTCAAAACACGGAAACCGTGGGACTTTGACAAAATTAGGGGAAAAATGCAAAAATATGTTAAAGTACGTTAAGACACGGAAACCGTAGGACTTTGACAATATTAGGGGAAAAAAGCAAAAATTAGTTTAAGTTTGTCAGAACACGGAAACCGTGGGAGTTTGATAAAATTAAGGGGAGAAAAAAAAAAAAAATCTAAGTTTTTTTTCGTAAAAAGTAAAAAAAAACGATAACTTTGTTTTAAATTATCACAGATTTATAGTTCAACCATTCGTTTTAAAGGTACTGACGAGACCTTTCGAAAGATACCCATCTTGAAAATTTTTGCCCTATATCACCCTTTTAAAAATTTAGAAAAAGCGGGATGGCAACGCAACCTGTAAGACGATTTTTACCAAAAGTTGATAGGCACTAATTTATGTCAAGGTGCAACTACATACCAATTTGTATGAAATTCTGTGCAGTAGTTCCAGAGATACAGTTGCCACAAAATTTTGTCACACACACACACACACAGACAGACAGACAGACAGACATTTTCTAAAAATGTTAAAATGTTCTACAGCTCTCAAAACGTGTAAATCCATCAAAAACCCGAAATCGAAAATTTTTACGAATCCAATACTTTCTTCTATTGAAGATAGAAGAAAGTAATAATTTCAGTTCCTCTCAAAATAAAGTTAAACAATACTCCATATAGTCCGGGGATTTACTCATATTTTTATTTTGATTCAACCAATGCCTAATGGTAATAAAGTTTACGCTGATTGTAAATAAAATTCGATAAAACTTCCTACCACCTTTCTGTTTTCTTTTCCAGAGGAACTGAAATTTTGTTCATTCTATAGCTCATAACATTTTTGAATTTACATGATATTTGTTTGGGGTTTTGGTATAAGTAGCTCAACCTTTTGGCTATTAAATTCGATAAATGGAATTTTTAAAGCTAACCCATGACTAGTTAAAAATTATTTAGTAAAAATGCTCATATTTCTTAAATTATTTAACATTTTTACTTTCTTCTATCTTCAATAGAAGAAAGTATTGGATTCGTAAAAATTTTCGATTTCGGGTTTTTGATGGATTTACACGTTTTGAGAGATGTAGAACACGATTTTACCATTTTTAGAAAATGTCTGTCTGTCTGTCTGTCTGTGTGTGTGTGTGTGACAAAATTTTGTGGCAACTGTATCTCTGGAACTACTGCACAGAATTTCATACAAATTGGTATGTAGTTGCCCCTTGACATAAATTAGTGCCTATCAACTTTTGGTAAAAATCGTCTTACAGGTTGCGTTGCCATCCCGCTTTTTCTAAATTTTTAACAGGGTGATATAGGGCAAAAATTTTCAAGATGGGTATCTTTCGAAAGGTCTCGTCAGTACCTTTAAAACGAATGGTTGAACTATAAATCTGTGATAATTTAAAATAAAGTTATCGATTTTTTTTCTTTTTACGAAAAAAAAACTTAGAAAAAAAATCTTTTTTTTTTTTTTCTCTCCCCTTAATTTTATCAAACTCCCACGGTTTCCGTGTTCTGACAAACTTAAACTAATTTTTGCTTTTTTCCCCAATTTTGTCAAAGTCCTACGGTTTCCGTGTCTTGACAAACTTTAACATATTTTCACATTTTACCCAAAATTTTGTCAAAGTCCCACTTTTTTTTTTTATTTTTTTTTTCTCTCCCCTTAATTCTATCAAACTCCCACGGTTTCCGTGTTCTGACAAACTTAAACAAATTTTTGCATTTTTCCCCCAATTTTGTCAAAGTCCCACGGTTTCCGTGTTTTGACAAACTTAGAATAATTTTCACATTTTACTCAAAATTTTGTCAAAGTCCCACTTTTTTTTTTTTTTTTATTATTATTATTGTTACTGAGTGAATTTGTATAGGAAAATATAGAAGAAAGTCTCGTGGTGGCCACAACATACTAGTTGTATTCTGGTTGTAGTACAGTCGGTAACAAAAGTGTCCGTACACAAGCAAAAATTCCTATGTAAAAAAAGTACACTTCATACGGTTTTGTTAAATAAATCCTTGTCGAATCCTGGTCATAGTACGCGAAGTTTTCTAAAAATGTTTTTCTACTATGTCTAATACTCTAAGTATTATAATTATTTTCTTTCTTTTATTTTTTTTAACTATTTTTTTTTTCAAAATACCGTTATATCTCAATGAATTTGTGCGATAGTCTCATAAAAATGTACACAGCTAATTAGAATAATTCTCATAATCACATGCTACTGCAAAAACGCATTTTATGTATTACGTTTTACAGGGTAATCAAAAATATTTTTATTTTGTTTAATATTATACTAGTTCTGTTTTTGTTTTCAGGACAAAACTTATGCTGAAATGTATGAGGTATAACGTGTTCTTTACGCTAACAAAGTTTGAAGATGATTGCAAAAGAACATTTCTAGATATTTAACAAAATGTCTGAATTCGAAAGTGTCCAAATACGTATTGGTAGGTAGTGTATTAGAAATATTCCTCCGACCTTTGCCTTTACAATTGACAATATCCTCGAAATTTATTAAACTATTGATGCTGAGCAAGCAATATTAATGTTCTGTAATCTAACGAACAACTCTTACGCTACTTTTCTAGTATGTATAATTGATTATTTGAGTAATTTCGAGAATAGTCAACCGATAAAAATGTCTTTATTAACTAAAATCAATTGTTTTATCTACTAACTACCTTCAACAGATGAGAAGTTAACTTTTTCCTAACAATATGCAAAATTCAATAGGCGTGTAAGAAATATCTTTTACGTCGACATTAAACATTTTTAAATCTGAAAAATAAATTTCAATAAAATAAACTTCAATGATTTATCTTTTTGTTTTATCTTAAATATTTTTAAAAAATAAGCTAAAAACATAAACAAACTGTTATTGCAGTTATTAAAACTATACCTTTATTTTATTACAAATTAAGAAAAAAAAAAAAAAAGACTTAAAAGGTCAGATATATTTAAACGGTGGAAGTATTAGTAAAAAAAATTCATATTTCTTTTACAATAACTTGCAAAATAATTACTGATTGCTACAATAAAATTTGGAAAAATAAATAAATAAATGAAATAATTATCAGGTGGAACTTGTTCAAAGAACCTTTCAGTATTAAATTGAATAAATATATAAATAAAAGTTATTTGTAGGAAAGTTGTTTTAATTAATTAATTATTTATGTAAACACATATTACCAATGATACTAATCAGGAGTTCCTCTAACGCAGAATTATTTGATATGTATCATCTATATTAATAAAATCAGACTTTTGTCTGTAAATTTGTCGGAATCGAAGAATTTTGCGATATCTTCACGTTTCACACCCCATGAAAGCCGAAAATGACTTTAGAAAATTTTGCCTGTGTGTGTGTGTCATAGTGTCTGTATGTTGCTTTTTTTGTCCGGACATCACTTGAGAACAGTTGGATATAATTCAACGGCGCTTGGCAGGAATTTAGTTCTTCACCCATCTTAAAATTATATCTATCAACTTTTCAGAAATTCCCCCCCCCCCATTCCCCCCTTTGAGGTAAAAGACTAAAATACGTTTATCCGGGCATCACTCCTGGACGGAATTCAACGGCGCTTGGCAGAAACTTAGGTCTTCACCCAACTTAAAATTATATCTATAGAAATTTTCAAAATTATGATTAGTGTTTAAATTGTGGGTAAAAAACGTCTGCGCATGCGCCATAAATATTATTTCACTAAAACGCTTTAAATGGAAAAATGAAATATAAAATTAAATTTTTAAGTTAAAGACTTGTTTATTCGTGTGATTTGCACTACAAATTATGAAATGGTGGAAATGAAGTGTTGCTATCTAAATTCTATACTTTAGTTAATTTAAAAAAATGTAATTGTCGTATCGAAAAACTGTTTACACCCCAGGATTCAAAAAAATCACCCCTTTCATTTGGTACTGAATTTGTAACGATAGGTTTGATATTTTTAATTTATTTTTCCGTTGCCACTTAAATTTCTTACTTTAGTTATTTTTTAAAAACCTAATAGTTGCATCAAAAAACTGTTTGCACCCCTGGATTCAGAAAAATCGCCCCTTTCATTTGGTATCAAATTTATAAATATAGGTCTGATATTTCTAATTTATTTAACCTATTTCCGTTTTCAACCCAGATTCGGTAGAAGGTTTTATATTTATATGTACGCATTTATATATATTTTTATTTTCAAGAAATAAAATGAAATATTTTTAATTTC
This sequence comes from Salticus scenicus, assembly GCA_963930645.1. Taxonomy (NCBI): domain Eukaryota; kingdom Metazoa; phylum Arthropoda; class Arachnida; order Araneae; family Salticidae; genus Salticus; species Salticus scenicus. The sequence continues at coordinate 151,982,812 of OZ005652.1, read as the reverse complement.
GCGTGAATAATAATAAAAAATAGAAAGTACCTACAAAAGTTGGTGATTTTTTTTTTTTTTTTTTTTTTTAATCAGGAATTTGTATGTGGATAAATATTTTCATAGAGATATTTGGCACTAGTTTAATATTTTTATTTGATTAAGCAGTACTTTTCTTTCCTGCAGTAAAGCAAAATTTCATGTTGTTATTATGTACCTTACGAGGTTCTTTTATGTTCCCCCTTAATTTTAAGTGATTATAATTTGGATTTTATTAAGATTTTTTATTTTTATTTTGTAAATATAGGAAAATAGTTTTTAATTTATATTATTTATTTATTTATTTTGTGTATGGAACAGCTTTAGTATCGGATCCCTTTGGCAAAATTTGAAATTCGGCACCGAAGTAGCTCGGACGTTTCTCGCCAAGGTCTTTTAATTGCACAATATAGATAGCTAATTCAGTTCATCGCAAAAATGGCTTAAAATATTTAAAGTCACCAAAGGGGTCCCAAACTAAAGCTGCGCTTTTTGTATTTATTTATTTATAATATTTTCTATTAAAGACTTCTGTGGTCACGAAATTTGGTGCATAAATTGTTTGTATGCATCCGGCACTTATTGTAACTGGATTTCACGAAATTCGAAATCCTTCCCCCCCCCCCTTCTCGGAGTCGGAGGGCAATAAACATGCGTAAAAACATGTTTTTCCGTTTGAATTCGCTTTGAATTATTTTAGAATGGCGAATTTTCGTGTGTGGATATTAAGTGTAGGCATTATGTAAATTAGTGGGATTTTGCAAAACTTCGAATTCACCCGCAAAGGAAGGGGAAGTACGAAGTGGGTAAGTTGCTGCCGAAAGCAGTGGGGACCCAGAATCCTCACGTTGCGAGCGACAAAACCTCTACCAATCACAGCGAGAACTTAGGTTATTATTAAAGATATGGGATTTTGACAACTCATTTAAGTTTAATGTCCAGCGAAGCGGGCAAAGCCTAGTACTTAAAATATTGTTACGAAAATAATTGTAGTTATTTTTATGTAAATTAATTCAAAGAGTTTTAATCAGATTATAAAATGTTAATTTTCTGCATTTCTAGTTTGTATTTGCACTGAAATAGCTCATTTAAAATTAAAAACACGTTAAAAAGCTTCACCAAGGCAGGTAATGGCTTTGAAGCCAAATTTAGCGACTTTTTCACTAGTTGGCGACTTTTGTGGCGAACTTAGCGAAAAATTCCTTACTATCGATATACCAAATACTGAAGCTCTGATTCGATTAGCTGCGAAGTTACTGGAATTTTCTCCATTTTCTACGCGGATATAAGGAATTGCTACGCGTCAAATCAGTCAGTTTTAGTTTAGTTTTGCCAATGCTTTCATAGCTGCTTAAAGAGCTCTAAGCCTCTTTGGATTGCAGTAGATTGCTGTATGTTAATGCTCTGATATGGTTTGTACTGTGAATTTGCTGTTGACAGCTGCTATTTAAGCTGTGTTTACTGGTAAAAGTGAAGATTATGCTTGATTTATAGACCTGTAATCGTCTGGAATTTTCTGTAAATAAACTTTTGAGCTTCTGCAAGTTCGCCTTTCATTATAGGTTAAATCTCAAACCCCCAAGTATGTAACAATATGAAATAATATATATATATATATATATATATATATATATTGTATTGTGGGGATGTGGTGTTGGGATCAATGCGATTGGACCAGAGCTTAGGTGATATGGCCTCCGTTTGTGCGTAGCGGTTTATTTCTGAAGGGTCGTAGCCTGTATTTAAGCGAATGTTGGTGATCGGTTGGTTGGGTTTTCCGTTCGCACTAGCTCTGCGCAAAGAGGCTTTACAAGTACGGACCTTTGTATTCCTCTATATTTATTTAATCATAGAATAACAAATAAAGGCTTGATTGTAAGGAAATAAGTTTTTATGCGTTTCTGTTCATTAAAAGAAACCAAATGTTTGTTTGGTTGGTTGGGTTTTACATCAAATTAGTGCTGCGCAGATGTGCAACTGACGACGGTCTGGAACTCACCCCTAGAGATGGTCCGGAGACATGCCATCACAGTTGTGATACTCCACGGAAGGGATGGTTCTCCCGCTTCGGTGACCTACAGAGGTATACTTTTTGATGGAGCGATGGAGGACATTGCGGCCACGACAGATTTTACGTGCACCAGTCACCATTAGTGTACACGACGGTCTTTGGCCAGCTCGAGTACCGAACCCGCAATCTTCCAATTACGAGGCCGGTGTTCTGCCGACTGGGACGACAGCGGCGAAACCAAATGGTAACTATATGTTCGAAAAAAATTATTTATAATATTAAATTTGCACATTGAAAACAAATATTTAATATTTAAAAGCAGTAAAATGCATGTGCAATGCCTCATTAACTATTCTTCAGTTTTCAAATTAAATAATGTTCTTCCATAACATGCATTATTTGATTTTTAAATTATTTAGAAGAAACTTATTATTATTTCAGAATGAATAACAAACTTAGTTTTTTACGATTTTACATGCTGAAAAATAAAAATGCAAAAATATACTTTATGAGAATACGGAAATATTGTTTTTGTAATGTTTTGGACATTTTTTGCTATTACGGAGATTGTTCCATGAACAAAAAAAGCGCTTTACTTTAGTGTGTGACTACGGTTAAAGGTAATAGCTTATTATTTTACAAGATGATATAATTGCATATCTGTCCTCTTATAATATATATATATATATATATATATATTAGGTCTTTGCATAAATTCGTGCGATATTTTATTGCTTCATTTCATAAAAATACATCAAATCAAATAACATTTTTTAATCAAAATACTCTCCATTACTTTCTACAAGCTTTGCCCATTTTTCGGGTAACAAATGTATACCACGGCGATAGAAGCTCTCGTCTTTGGAGGCAATAAAACGATCCGCGTCCGCTCGAACTTTTGCAACGACCTAATATATATATTACAAAACGAAGTTTTCAGGAAATCATAGAGTTTTTTGTTTTAGAAGAAAGTTTTAAAAGTAACATTCTTGTCGTTTAACCCATAAATTTGCAGTTTAATTGAAAATGAAGGAAATGATTGTGAATTTCACATTGATGTTAAAAAAATATTAAAAGAAAAAAAAATTTTAATTTTAATTTTTGTTATGTTTCTTTTTAATTATTTATATAACAAATGATAAAATTTTTACATTTTTAAATGTAATTTATGTATTTAAAAATTATTGACATTTATCTATCTATAATTTCTATTATAATTGTCAGTTAAAACAGGATGCAATTTTTTCTCGATAATCTCTAAAATCTTAATATTCCGATATTAATGTTAAGTGTTTATAATCGTAAAAATGAATTTAATAATTATTTAGCAATTTCCTTTTTTTTTTTTTTTTTACTTTCTCTTGCCCATAAGGTAGAGAAAGTATTGTTTTTGGGTCAAATTTTCGAATGCGAGATTTTGTTATATTTACACGTTTTGAGGTCCCCTGAATACGAAAATCATGTTTTTAGCAAATGGTCTGTGTGTGTGTCTGTGTGTGTGTGTGTCTGTGTGTGTGTGTCTGTGTGTGTGTCTGTGTGTGTGTCTGTGTGTGTGTGTGTGTCTGTTATCAGCATATCTCAAAAAACAATTATCGCAGAAAGTTCAAACTTGGTATCCTAAATGTGTGACATATAGGGATGCTACAGTAAGCTTTTCGTTAAGATCAAGCAAATGGTTCGTGTACAGGGACAATCAAGAGAATTCTAATACATTACGTCTATGGGGGAAATTGCAGGTAAGTAGAGTCGATAGACTGCACTAAACCAAATGAAACGAATATATATATTTTTGTAATAGAGATAGTTTACTGGGGAAAAATTTTTTGTGTATGTAGGAGCCTCGCCTCCCCCCCTCGAGGGGAGTAAATTTTCATGATGGGTATCTTTCAAAAGAGCTCGCCAATACCTTTAAAACGAATGGTTGAGCCATCGATATGCGATAATTTAAAACAAAGTTATCGATTTTTTTTTTACTTTTAACAACAACAAAAAAAAACTTCGATTTTTTTTTTTTTTTTTTTTTTTTTTAATATTGAGAATAAAATGGGCTTTTTTTTAGATATTTCGTGTTATACTACTTCTCTAATATGGAAATCGTCTGTTATATGGAAATATATCTCTAATATAGAAATATGGAAATATATCTAATATGGAAATATATCTCTAATATGGAAATCGTTATCATAAAAGATATTTTTTTTTTAATTATAATATTAATAAATTATTTTTTAAAAACAGAATTATTTTTTAATAACCGAATTAAATTCTATATAAGTGTAGGTGCATTAATGAAACGAGGGGTTGAGGGGGGGCGGTAGCCCCCCTCACACAGAACTAATTATCATATAAAACTCTTCAGAAGCCTAATTATTAAATTTCAGGGTAATAGAAAGTCGTGTGGGTGACACACCAGATTTTTTTTTTATTTAGTATAACGTACATCATTAAAAGATTTGTAAAGTTGTTTTTAAAAATTCAACTCTATTAGAAATGCTTCATTACAGGATCATTCTTCCACTTTTTATTTTATTTTAAATATTTAATTATTTAAATAACAAGCAATTTTGAAAAAAAAAAATGTATTAGAAAATTATTATTTTTTTAAGGAAACAATATATCAATAAATTGAATGTTAATATCAAATATAAACTTTTTCGTAATAAAGGCAATCCTTTAAAATATTTTATATTTCTAATGTACTTTTTGGTGTTATTAATTACTTACATATATATATATATAGATATTTATTTATTCTTATTATTTAGTATAAAAACTCAAAACTTTAATTTCTGCTTGCACGAATTGAAAATGGATTACAATTTCCTTCATATAACATAAAATGTGTTAAAAGTAACTTCTATTTATTTAAACAAATTTTTAAAGTCACAAAATATGAATAAATATTCAAATTAAAAGGAGACAACCATTAAAAATTTAAAAGATAATTTCAGACAAAAAAAAAAAAAAAAAGAATTTTGTTCATGGAATCCTCATTTACAATGGTTTATATTCTTTTTTCTTCTCATTACTTATAATTGATCATTATTATTATTATTATTATTTTATAATTTACATAAAAAAAAATTAAAATTTCATTCTCCTTATTGTTTTCAAATTCCGTTTACTTAAAATTAAAATAATATTCAGAAGTTAGAGCAGCTTTTATTTATATAAACGTTTTAAATCGGCTCCAGAAAAATGTTAAATTTTCAAAAACAGAGAATGAAAACAATGATCAATCGGTAATATTCTACGCAAACTGTTTTGAATGGGAAGTTAAATTTTCAAAATAATTATCATTCACACAAAAATGATAAAGATTTTTATAAATAACATAATACGCCGAACTTGTAATTGGAAGATTGCGGGTTCGATACCCGAGCCAGTCAAAGACCATCGTGCACACTGATGGTGGCTGGTCCACGTTAAATCCATCGTGGCCGCATTGTCTTCCATGTTCCCATCCAAATTATACTTCTACGGGTCAGAGGATAAAAATTGTGATGACATATTTCCGGACCATTCTTAGGAGTGCGTCCCAGATCGTCGCCATGTACACAGTGCTAGTGCGACGTTAAAACTAAACTATATACCTAAATATCATTATAAGTATTCTTGAAGATTTAATACGCGTTAAATATTTTTCGATCAAAATGTGTAATGTATAGTTTCAGCAAATACGAGGTGAATGTATTTAAAATGTTCAAGCAATTAAAAAAAATGTATATATGAAAAATTTTCTTATTAAATTAAACCAATTTTAAATTGGAATATATTGATTATATACAATCTTTTATTTTTCAAAAGTCATATCTTCGCAAATTTATATCAATTTTAGCAAACATAATCTACTCTATAACAGAAGAAAAAGAAACAAGAACAGAAAAAAAGAGGAAAAAATAAAATAAAGGGAAGTAAATGGTTCTTAAATGGATATCATTTGCAAGTATTTGCGTAATGCATTGCAGTTGTAGATAACATTTCCTAATGGTACAACACGGCGGAATAAAGTAGTTACAAAAGATAAAAAGCCAGGAAATATGCATAAGTAAAAACACTCTTTTATTTTTTCCCCCTGTAATGCAAGGAAAATAACTTCCTGCAATCCGACGCCTGTTATTTTCTCTGTGAAAAAACTCTTACAGATGCCGGAACATTCTTTAAATGGATTTTAGATCGTTTTTCTTTAAAGCATAAACAAAGGAAATTATGTACTGTTTTTATTACTGGATTCTATTATATTGTTTAGAAGATAAACATAGCAACTATTACTTCTTTGTTTTGTTTTTTCCCTTGAGATTTCTAAATTCATTACTGACTTTTTTAAACATGAAATGTTAATTTTTAAACAGTTAATGAAAACAGTTTAATTAAATTTATTTTCATTTATTTACTGTTTTTTTTTTATGAATTAAAAAAAAATATCATTTTTACTATTCGTGAGCAACAGAAAATAAAAAAAGAGAATAAAAATTGAAGATATGTGTTATATTATGCTTTATGCTTTTTTTTTTTTTTAAATATTCATCTCAATTTTTTCTTTATATAAATTTTGAAACATGCTGATGATTTTATAATAATCTAGATTATGTTAGAGAATGTGAGAAATTCCTGAACAACAACAAAAAAAAATAGTATAGTTGCACAATTTATTATGGCGAATCTACAAGTATTAATAATAACAAATAACACAACAAACAGCACAATCTTACATTTATATTAAATTTATATTAATACAATAATCATTAAATTTATATTAAAATTTTCAAATTGGTTATTAATCGTTGAATTTGGCTTTTACTCTATATAATCCGGTTTTCTTTAATAACAGTCGCAGCAGCAGTGATATTTTTAATTTTAATTACACGTATCTAAAAAACATCATTTCTGAAGTTTTTTAATTAATATCGCTTATTAAAAAGTCCACCTCTACACCCCTTCCCCATATATATATATATATATATATATATATATATATATATATATATATATATATACATATATTGAACAAGTAAAAATGAAATTAAAATTCAGTTGTATAATCTAATTATATTTTCCATAAAAAATCTCTCTTGCCGATGAGTTTATTGCAGTAACAATATTTTTTTTTTCTTTACTTTTCCTGAAAGACACCCAACGGTTTGAAATAAATAGTTTGAAAAGTGTTTATGTTTCCTCGGAAAATTGATCAAATTCCTTCCTAATTGGTCAACGTACAAAATTTGTCGTTTTTTTTTTTTTTCAAATTTGTTTATTCAGCTTCTTCAATATTTAAAATTATTTGTACTAATTTGTTTTATACAAAGATACTTATTTTCTATTTACCACTGGAATTTTTGACTTAAATACTAGTTACTTAAAAACAATTTTTAGCAGCAAAACTCACATGAAAAAGATTTAAATGGTGGTCCCGTTTCCACGATTATTCAATTAGAAATTAATGAGCAGAAAAAAGATAAGAACTTTTAGAGGAATGTCTGATTTCAATTATGATGGATTATTAATTACTAGCAGAAAGTGAATAAAAGCACAATATAAAACAAGTTCTTCCAAATTATTCGGAAGGTTGATTTATTTTTTCTTACCAAGCAGCCGCCATTTTGACCGAAAAGGCTGCTACAAATTATTAATGGACTTGGTAGAAATATTTTTGCGGGCTCTGTACACATGGAGTTTAAAGCAAATCGGTTCATAAATACCTTTTTATATGAATTAGAAGTTTTCAAGTTGCCGGCACTTAGAAACAAGATGGCAAGCCAAAATGGCAAACAAATATTGCAAATGCATTTGTAAAAAAAGTATACTGTATTTGACAAATTAAGTGACCGCCACTTGCATTAAAATGGCGGAGAAATTTGCTCAGTGAACTAATCCAAGGTATTGCAAATATAAGTCCACTGTCCAATTTTGGTTCATATATATTTAGTACTAGCCGCCTTTGGCGACCAGCTGGTTCGCGATCCTTGAAAAATCCGACTTTATGAAACTTCCGCTCGGTGGCGCCTGCGGCGCCTTTTTCCCGTTTCAGATCTTACAACAGCTTATTGACAAATAGTAAGAATATCTTTATTGAAAAGTTTAATCGCAGTAAATTCCCGCTCGGTAGCCTGCGGCGCCCTCTGCCATTTTTAATATCTGAAACAGCCTGTTCGCTCACCATGTTATGATCTTTCAAATTTCTGACTTTAGCAAAGTCCCGCTCGGTGGCGCCTGCGGCGCCTTTCCCCGTTTTAGAACATACAACACCTTCCTCGCTCATTAGAATTTAAAATATTGAAATTTTAAAATATTACATCACCATCTGGCGGTAGAAATTTCTGTAATCTACTGTTCAATTCTAAATCAACAAACCTTTCAAATGATGTATTACTTGTGAAAATATTTTAATTAGTAGCTGAGATACAAAAGAAAACCTAAACAGGAAACCTTAAAACATGTAAATCGGGTAAAATCTCGAATAATACTTTCGATAATATAAAAGAACTTTAAAATATCTTTCGAATGATGTATTAAAAATAATATAATCATAATTAGAATTTGAAATATTGAAATTTTAAAATATTTCAGCGCCATCTGGCGGTAGAAATTTCTGTAATCTACTGTTCAATTCCAAATCAACAAAGCTTTCAAATGATGTATTACTCATGAAATTATTTTAATTAGAAGCTGAGATAAAAAAGAAAACCAAATACCTTGCCTTAAAATCTTAATATGCCAACCAATTTCAAACGCTGTAACTCTTTTTTTTTTTTTTGACTTTTTTCCCTCTCCCTCAAGCCCTCCCTAATAATCGTACTCTTTCAAAAATATTCACAATTGAATTATCGGGCATTAAAACTACATACTACGAAATTTCGACGGCTGCAAATACTGCAAAATATAAAAGAAGACAATCTTTTTCCAATAAAGATGTCATTTTTTTAATTATTCATATATTTTCATGAAAATTGAACAGTAGCTTTATAATATGCTGTCTTGGCCGAATATTAATTCAAATGTAACGTGAATGAAAATTTGAAAAAAATTGAAAATTGCAATTTTTCCCCCCAGTATAAAACACATGATATCTTAATTGATTAGAACCATTTCCGATTTCATCACAGACAGTTGTCTCGTATGTGTTTTGTTTCCGATCGAGACCGCTTAGAAAATCGTTTGCCTGTTGCCAACTAAATTTCATAGTTTAGTTAATTTTAAAAAATCTAATTGATGTATCGATAAGCCGCTTGCACTCTTAGATTCGGAAAAAAAAAAAATCCCCTTTCATTTGGTACCAAATTCGTCACGGTCGGACTAATATTCCTAATTTATTTTCCACTTTTTCTGTTTTTAACTTCGTTAAAATATCTATTTTTATGCATTCGCGGAGAATTATCAGTCATTGAGATCGCTTTTTGATTAGACATAGGTTTACATTTTAATTAATATCTCCGCAACTAATTAAAATTTTTTAATTCTGTTTTCACTATGCATTCGGGCAGGCTTCGGAGCACCCGTATGTCAAATTTTGTACTTCTGCGTTCAATAGGGGCTGAACGTATAGATGCTCAGACAGACAGACAGACGGATAGACAGACAGACAGACAGACATCTTCTTTTATTATTATAGATTTCAAAAGTTATCGCGATAAAAATTCTCAAGTATCAGTGTTTAAGTAGCCGCAATTTCGGAACAAAATTGCAAAAAAAACTTGCCAATCGAAATAAAATTATCTTGATAACAAAATTTGAAGTGGCAGTCATTTGGAGACAATACGACGGAGCAAGTTGCCCAGCAAACTTATCTAAGATATTTGATAATTTCACTTTCTAACTTTGGTTCGAATCAATGAAGTATTGTATTTCAAAAGTTATTGTTATAATATAATTTTAAGTGGCAGTCTAAAAGGCTGCAACTTGAAAACAAAATGGCAGATCAACTAGCCCAGCGAAATCCTTCAAGATATTTGTATGATAACTTCACTGTCTAACTTTGGTTCAAACTGATTCAGTATTTCAAAATTTATCGTGATAAGAAATTTTAAAGTGCCGCCGGGATTTAACGTGGCCACCACTTGGAAACAAAAAAGCAGAGTGAAATGTCCAGTGAATCTATCTGAGATATTTAATTGATAAATCCACTACCCAAGTTTAATACGAATTAATTCAGTATTACAAAATTTATCGCTATGAGAAATATTCATGTGGCTTACATTTGGAAATAAAATGGTGTACAAGTTACAATGCGAACTTATCCAAGGTATTTGAATATTAAATTTACTATTCAGCTTTGGTTTAAATCAGTTTAGTATTTCAAAAAACATTGGGAAATTATATTTTCAAGTAGCAGCCTTATTTCAAGTAGCCGTAACTTGGAAATAAAATATCGTAACAAGTTTCCTTGTGAACTCATACAAGATATTTATATGATAATCTCACTGTTCATATTTGGTTCTTATTGAATCAGAATTTAAAAAGTTATCGTGATTATAAATATTCAAGTGGTAGCCTGATTTCAAGTTCTTCCGTTTAATATATAACATCTGCACTTTGTTGAAAATGGTGGATAAAGTTAATTAATAAACTTGGTTGAAACCCTTATATCATCTAGGTATACATCAAAATGCAATCAATTTTGCAATATGAATTAGAAAATTTCAAATGGTCTTCACTTGAAAACAAAACAGTGGGACAAGTTGGTTAACAAACTCATCTAAAATATTTATAAAATAAGTTCACTGTCAAAATTTGGTTCGATTTGAAGTATTATTTCGCAGGATATCGTGATTTTAAATTTTCAAGTGGTAGCCGGATTTCAAGTGGCTCCGCTTAGATTAGTATATCTGCCATTTTTATTAAAATGGCAGATAACGGTCATTTAAAATTTTGGTTGTGAGTATTATGTGGTCTATTTATCAATTAAAATTCAAGCAAATCCGGCCGTAAGTACACTTTTTTACAATATGGATTTAAAACTTTCAAGTGGCCACTACTTGAAAAGAAAAAGGCAGAGCAATTTGATTAACGAACTCATCCAAGGTATTTATAAGATAATTCCACTGTCCAAATTTGGTTCGATCTGACGTATTATTGCGGAAGTTATCGTGACGAAATATTTTTCCTTATATATATATATATATATATATTGGTAGAGAGATAGCTAGATAGGTAGATAGATAGATAAACGAAGTGATTGGAATAGGTCGATATTTCCGTATTCGTTACGAATAAATACGATATCCATAGAGGTATGTTATAGAGATCATACAAGTTTATTGACGAGCATATTAAATACTACATGAAATACTACTCGATTTAAGCATGCAGTTATTATTATTATTAAAAAAAATATGGTTAAATAATTACGTGCTGGAAATACAGAAGTTTTATATTATACAATGCACCATATGAACAGTTTAGGGGTCACGAGTCTCAGAGGATATAAATAAAAATACTGCCACTTAATGCTATGGGGGACAAAATTATATACAATTGCAAAATTTAATGAAAAGCTGCTTGTATATATATAAAAAAATATATTTATATATAGAAAAATTATGCAGTACGCATTGATTAGTAGCACTTTCCCACTGTATGCAATTGTTGCATCGAATGACTTTTAATATTGTTTGCCTACGTTATCGCACAACTGACAGAAAGACTGAAAAACATACAGATTTGATTTATAGAAATATCTCACAAAGAACGCAAAGCTTTGGAGTACTTTTGAGTGTCCCTGTACATAAACTAGTGGCTGTATGTAATATATTTTATATAGGAAACATCCAATAGTGAACTTGAATAACATATTTCAATTTCATGAAGACATTGTACAGTAAAGGTATAAAAATATGGTTTAAAGAAATACCTCTCATAGAACACAATTTTTTGAAATACTTTCGCGTGTCCCTGTACACAAACCAGTAGAGGTATAAACTTCATTTTCAATAGGGAACATCCGATAGTGAACATGAATAAAATATATCAGTTTCAAAATATTACATAAATATTTACTGGTGTTAGAGCGCGGGCAAGCAGACAGACGGACAGACACAAAAATTTTTATCATATTCACACTTAAAAAAATGTTAGAAAGTGTTAAAAACGCTTAATGTAAACGAAAGTAGAATTCTAGCAAATTTTTAATAATAGCTCTTAGTATAACATAATATTTTTGTGTCACCCTGTAAATCTAATGCTAATTATGCTATATTCTATGTAAAGCTTTCTTTTGTGCATATAAATAACATATTTCCATTTCCTAAAACTTCGTGGAAAGTAAAGTCATTGAAATTTGATTTATAGAAATATCTCTTATAGAACGCAACGCTTTAGAATACTTTTGAGTGTCCTTGTTATAAAACAGCATTGGTATTTAATCCATTTTATACAGGAAACATCCAGTAGTGAACTTTAATAATATCTTTCGAATTCATTAAGATATGTGTACAGTAAAGGTGTGAAAATATGATTTATAGAAATACCTCTCATAGAACACAGTGCTGTGAAATACTTTCGGGTGCCCCTGTATACAAATTAGTAGAGGTATAAACTACATTTTCAACAGGAAACATCCGATAGTGAACTGGAATAACATATTTCAATTTCATTAAGATATGTGTATTTATAGATATACCTCTCATAGAACACAATGCCTTGAAATACTTTCGGGTGTCCATGTGTACAAACCAGTAAAAGTATAAATTCCATTTTCAAAAGGGAACATTCAATAATAAACTTGAATAACATATATCAGTTTCAAGAAATTCCACAAATATTTACGGGAATTAGAGCGCGGAGAGACAGACAGACAAACCTATGTCATTAACACTTTCAACTTTTTTGGGAAGTGTTCAAAAAGTTAGAAAGTGTTAAAAACACTTAATGTAAACGAAAGTACACTTATAGCAAATATTTATTAATAGCTCTTTATATAACTGAATATTTTTATTTCACCCTGTATATCTAATGCTAGTCATGCTACATCTTATGCAAAGCATTTTCTTTTTTGCTTATAAGTAACACATTTCAATTTCATAAATCTTCGTGCAAAGGAAAGTTATTAAAATTTAGTTTATAGAAATATCTCTCATGAAACGCAATGCTTTGAAATACTTTTGTGTGTCCCTGTACACAAATCCGTGGCGGTATTTACTCCATTTTATACAGGAAACAGCCGATAGTGAAGTTGAAAAATATATTTTAATTTCATTAAGATTTGTGCACAGTAAGGGTATGAATATATGGTTTACAGAAATGCCTCTCATTGAACACATTGCTTTGAAATATTTTCAGGGGTCACTGTACACAAACCAGTAGAGGTATAGACTCCCTTTTCAACAGGAAACATCCGATTGAGAAATTGTATAACATATTTTAATTTCATTAAGATTTTTGTACAGTAAGGGTATAAAAATATGGCATATAGAAATGCCTCTCATAGAAAACAATGCTTTGAAATATTTTCGGGGGTCCCTGTACCAAGCCAGTAAAGGTATAAACTCCATTTTCAATAGGGAACATCCAATAGTGAACTTGAATAACATATATCAGTTTCAAGAAATTCCATAAATATTTACGGGAGTTAGAGCGCGGACAGACAGACAGACAGACAGACAGACAAACCGAAGTCATAAACACTTTTCAACCTTGTTGGAAAGTGTTAACAACAACAGCAACAGAAAAAAAAAGTTTCTCCACTCCACTTTCCGATCATTACGTAATTAACTGTTGTATAAATAATGTAAGAGATGTCATTAAATAAATTAAAGAAAAAAATTTGTTAAGTAATGGAAGTATTTTTCTCTGTGTATTATGTTCTTTAAATTAACGCTATTGCCCTTCAAATATTTTGAGCATAGAGCATAATAATAAAGAAATTTTCGTTATGTCCCTGTAAAAATCTATGATTGCTTGTCGTGCTAAAATCTACACAGTTCGAGCGACGGTCACCTACAAATATTATATAAATTTTCAGCTTCGTCGATTGAGGCGTTCAGACACTGTAGCAGAATTAAATAATTTGAGCCCATAAGCCACAATGATAAATAATTTTTGTTTGGGTCATTGTAAAAAGACTATAAATAGGGGAGACCCTTGTACGTAGGGTCGCTTTTTTCAATGTCCAAAAACAGAGCCCTTGACCTGTTTAAATTTATCAAACTGATATATGCATATCTTTAGGACTAATTTCTTCCAATTAGGGTTAATATAAATGCGTAAAATAATTAATTCCAACAAATAGAAGGGTTAAAAAAACAACTTCACTCATGGAGGTACAACATCGTGATTGTACCTGGGGCCAGACATCATTTTACCTAGGGCTGCTTTTATTCAATGCTAAAAACAGAACCCCTGACCTATTAAAAATCATGAAATGGATATGTACATATCTTTAGGACTAATTACCTTTAATTGAGATTAATATAAACACTTAAAATAATAAATTCTGTCAAAAAGAAGGCTTTCAAGTAAACTTCACACAATGCCTTGGTACAGCACGCTCATTGTACAGACCACATTGTACCTAGGGCTTCAGCTTACCTAGGGCCATTCTTACAAAATTATATTTCATTTTCTTATGAAGAGAAAATAAGTATATAAACATGTGTTTTACAAAATAAACAATATCCAGTAATATATTTATTTATCATTTAATAATTATCACTTTGTTGCCTAATTTGAAACACGAAACTGTTTACTCTTTTTTTTTCCTTTGGGATATTCTAATACAATGATTTTTTTCTTCATTTTTTTTTCTTGAGTGTCTCTTGAATTTCTAGCTCTCCCTGGTTTTCAGCCAAATCTTTTCTTTGATATAAGATGTTTTGTATTAGGTAAAGGTTTTGCTTAGGTCCGCACCTGTTCAAGTATGACACACGAAAAGATGTTAGATGTTGAAGTTTTCAAAATTTCAACAGGACATGGAACAGAAACATCATGTTCTATCATTGTTGGTTCGTTTTCTTCCTGGAAAATCTGTTTTTTGGAAATTTATGGGGAGATCTTGTCTTACACCGAACTGAGATTTATGTCCCGGAAAGCTGCTCGATTACATCTAATCCACACTATTTTTTAGCAATTGCAGGAAGTGTTGATTCAATGCAATCGTTTGATCTTCAGTGATTTGAAGCTCACCTTGCAGTTATTAATATACGAGGTGTAGCCAACGGCTTATTTTGAAATTGCTTCTTGCAAATTCTTACTGATTTTGCGTCATTGAAGTATACGCATAACTTGAATATTTTTCTTCTTCAGGAAATATAGTTTCATCGTCAGCGTTTAATACTATCTGACCGACGATTTCCATGAAATACTACGTATCATCCACTCCAAAAAAATGTCCTTTCTACCTTACATTAAATGGTGAAACTTATTTTTTAAGGGAAGGTTTATATCCTTTACAGCTGGGACCATTCTCTTTGCTATACACTGTAAAAGGTTATATGTATTTTATCAAATGTGAATTACTTTATTCTTGTTTACAAATAAATACGTCTTTTAAAAATTGTCAAGTAATTTAAACATAAAAACAGGTGAATATTGGAATAGCTAAATTGAAAACAAATAGTAAAAAAAAAAAAAAAAAAAAGTAACTGTTGATTAAATGGTATTTATGCTAATAATAGATGAGCTTTGAATGCATTAAAGCGGTTCAAATAAATAAAATTTCAATTGACCATCTGTTGAAAATGATCGGACAAAATAATTTAAATATGAAAAGAATCCCCCCTCCCCCCCCCAAAAAAAAAGTCAAATCTCAGAACATGCTACAAAACAATTTAAATTATTTAACGAAATTTCAAAAATAAACAAAAGAAGTAAAATTAACAAAATTACGAAAAATTGTACTTTTATTGTTATTGCCAGCTAGAACTTAATATAATTAAATATCAAGACAATGACACGTAAGTAAATTGTATAAATATATCTGCCATTCAAACATAAATATCAATTCAAAAGTCCTTGTTACTTAAAGTATTAATGACTTACTGTAGATGTTAGTCAAGTTAAAAATATGCTTATTTATCTTATTTTACGAATAGATTAAAGAAAATGTTTATAAGTTACTCACATGCGTAACAGCATTAAAATATTTATTATTATGTAATATATACAAACGGGGTCTCTGTAAAATTTTAAGAAAACTCTAAATAATAATCAATTAACTACTTTTAATAAAACATCTAGTTTTTAAAATTATAATGTACATTTTTATTACCTTATTTGTTTTGCAAAAAATATTTTCAAACGAATATTTGTAACTCATTATGAATCATTATATTATAATGTATGTAACATATTCGTATCTATCTATATAATATTTCTCTAACGTGGACCAGTTTCAATTATTTTTGGTCGAAACGATACGATACGCGAGGGTAAAAAAAAAAAATTATACATGAACAATATTTAAGCACGAGGACTTAGCTCAATGGACTAAAAAGACAAAATTACGACATTTGTCTGATGAGATTATTTTACGAAAAAAAATGTATTTTTAACAGTTGTTTCTTCAGAATCTTTTCAAGCGTTATTTTAAATCTAGCAATATTTTAAAGATATATACATAATATGAACTTTTGTGTCATAAATTAACTAAAAAACACAATCATAAAAAATATAATCATAGCAGGAATTATTTTATTTTATTTTATTTATTTATTTAAAATAATAATAATAATAAAATGACAACGCCAGCATGACAACAAAAATTTTAAAGGCGTCGTGGGAGCCCTATATTAGTATTGTACTGCCTGTGGAAGTATGAATATTGGGTCGTGAACCATGAATTTTATTTGAAAACCTTTCTTTGAATTATTTTGGTTAACCTGTTGTACAATATTAATTTGGTTTTATTAATAATTTGGCTTCTGGTAAATAAAAATTTAAATTAAATGGTGAGATTGGTATAATATTTATGAGTTTCAAATTTAAAAGTAAATAAGAAAAGAAATAAAATGCGAATATTTCGCATGTGTTTGGTAGTAGTAGAATAAAATCCATGTCAAAGATACATAAATTTTATATATTATATAAATAAAATTTATATACTTTTAATATATGTATTTCAAAAATAGTCTTTAAAAATATCTTCTAATTGAATTATGCGATCTTTATTTCTCACTGCACTTTATAAAGTGCTGTGAGAAATAAGAAATAATTACTTAAGTGCATGATTTTATACAAAGCGAGAAAAAAGTCCAAAAATGTTTGAAATCCTAATGGATATTTACAAATGTTTTAAACAAAGTATTGTATTTACAGACTCTAGTTGTATAAGCAATATTTTAAGATAAAAAGTAATATTAATTAATGAAAGTAAAAGTAAACAGCAAGAATTTTATTGTTATTTCACAAGAGTATAAAAAATAATAACTGGTAAACAAAAGCAAAATGAAATACATTTTCAATCAATGCATTACAAAATTATTATTCATTAAAAAAAATGTGACAATAACAGCTTTTTTTAAAAGCATAATTCGTTTCAGAAAGAAAAAAGAGAAAGAAAATATGAAAAATTACATTACGTTGCTATTTAATTTAAAACCATCCTGTTTTTTTTCTAAAGCTGTCTAATATATTCATATTTTAATTAAATGTATGTTGCGCAACACCGTTCGAAAATATATGATCATTTCTCCAATCAATAACGTTTTCATTATCTAGCATTGCAAGTATATACTGTTCAGAGTTTACGTATTAAACACGCACACATACACACACCTATATATGTATATATATATATATATATATATATATATATATATATATATATATATTTTTTTTTTAACGATTATTTATATTTATATAAATGCCGTAATGTATTATTAGATGTTTATTTTCTAGCTAAATACTGTTATAATTTATTTGTGAAATTTTATTGTGTTTAATCTGTTTAGTAAAAAATGCTTTAAATTATGAATTTTTAATAACATTCCATATTGATAACAAAATGTGCATGTGATGGTATATTATTTAGAAAAGAGAGATTAAAAAATTCAATATTTAAATGAATAGATTTAATACTTGTTTAAAAAAAAAACAAAGTTACATTTATGAACTCTCTTAATAATAACAAATAATAATAAGAAGAAGAAGAAGAAGAAATATTACTAATAATCTTAGAAATTTTTCATTTCTCATGCGTAGTGAAAAAACTAAAAATAAAATAAAATGCAATCGACTGGAATCAATGAAAAAATATATTCTAAAATTTAATGTCGAACGCTTGGGTAACATAACGTCGAGTTAATTTATGTATGAAAAAAACACTAGAAAATACACTTAGCTTCCATGAGAGATTTAAGTTTTGTTAAAATGTGTTTTGCATAAAATGTTACACTCGTCAAAACTTTAAATATATATATAGACATACTGGGTGTACCATAAGTCTGAAGACATTTTAAAAAATATTCATAACTGTTGAAGGAATTGGTAGATTTCAACACGATTTAAGGGGAAATTATTCTCATTAAAGTATAAAGTTTTTTTTTTTTTTTTTTTTTTTTTTTTTTTTTGTAAAGAAAAAATAGTAATTAACCTATTTGTCAATACAAGGTGCTATGCGTGATCAGATCACACATTTGCATGAAAAACTGTACTTATTAGCATGCAAATGTTTACAGGCATATAAGTCCTATTCTAAGTGTCCATCGTCACCACAATTTACAATTTACAAACGAGTAATAACACTGATAACCGCAGCTTTAGTCGGCGGTTCTTACCTGAGGAAAAACATCTTCACCAATAACTCTTTATCCACCAAGTCACAAGGCAATTAAAATTTCATGCATGCACAAGTAAGATGCAAGATAAGAAATAAATTGTTCTAATCGTAAAATTATACATTTTATAGGACTTTCATTTGCATATTTTTTCTTTCACATCCGTGTAAATAAATATATTAAACAACTATTTGTCCAATTATCGTCGACAAACAATTTAACTAAATCTTTTCTTTACTAAAAAAAATCCCCCTTAACGAGAATGATTTTTTCTTGCAAACCATGTCCAACACTATCAATTCATTCAATTGTTATGAATTTTTAAATGTCTATAGATTTATAGGAATTCTCCAATTATGTAGTCTTTTTTTTTTTTTTTCCCCTCGTAAGATTGACTTTTCTTTTTCCAACTCATCAAGTAATCCATTACTATAATTCCACTTTTTCATATCCTGTGTATCAATTTAAAAATAATTAAAAAAATACTGATTTTTCTTTTTTTTTTTTTTTTCGAAAAATAGAAGTGAGGTAAATAACTGAAATAGCAGTGTCTTAACCAATTTTGTAGCTTTCAATTTCATATATTTCTTATATATTTTTTTTCTCAGTTTAGGGGTATATACATTATTTTTTGCTTACTTTCGTTTTGTGTTATTAAGGTGTTACTGAGTATTTATTAAATATTCAGCTAAAATCTTAAGCCTGTAACTTCAAACTTTTAATTTATTATTATTATTATTATTATTATTATTATTATTATTATTTATTTATTATTATTATTTATTTATTTAAAAAACATATTTATTTAGATATTTTTATAGTAAATTAAAAAATAAAATAAAAATAAAAATAAAGTTTATTACAGTATTCTTTCTTCAGGAGATTTATAAATATTTATAATTTCGCTAATCCATATATCTAGTAGGGAAGGAAATTTTCGGAAATTACTTTTTGTTGTATTTACATGTTTTGAGGTCACCTGAATCCAACAAATCATGTTCTTACAGGTTGGTCTGTGTGTGTGCTTGTGTGCCTATTTTCGACATATCTCAAGAAGACGTACTAGCATGAAGTCATAACTCGGTATTCTATATCTGTATTACATAGTGATGCTGCACTAAACCTTTCGCTAAAATCAAGCTAATGGTTCGTGTACAGGGACATCCAAGAGAATTCAAATTCATTAGGTCTATGGGGGAAATTTCTGATAAATACAATGTAACATCTGTAAGATGTCCAAAAAATAAATAAATAAAATAAATAAATAAAATGAAACAAACTTTTTTTTCTATGTATAAAATCATATGGAAGTTTCACCTACAAAGAAAAGTGTCGTAATGATATCTGTAGAAGCAGTTGTAACTATTATGAATGTACATTATACTTGTATTTTACTGTTAGCATTACAATATGTTTTAATCCAACAAGTTATTTTGCAACATAAACGCAAAAACTAACCATCCATTACAACATGTAAAGTTTAAATTGCTTTATTTAAGCTAAAGCAATTTTAACTACATTTAATATAAATAAATAAGAAAAAAAATCTAAGCAAAATTAAATATATATACAGTTTTTAAGGTGTGATCAAGTATTTTTGATAAATTATGATATCAATCTTAAATAAAGTAATACGAAAAAAAGGGTTAAAATGTCGTTATATCAACACTAAACCCTCCTTCCCCCCAAAAAAGTATCATTAAATATACGTGGCTTTAAAAAGCATTACTTTTATTCACAAAAAGAACGCAATACTTTAATATGATTACTATTTAAATTACAGTTATTTAGCTTTTACTTGTTTAATGTTTCCGAGAATATCATGGTATTTTAATGAAACAGCTAAGATATGGACTTTTTATTTCCAAAATATTTTTAAGAGAATTCCATTTTTTTTCTTCTATAAAAAAAATCTTATTCTGTACACCATGCTCTTTCTAATAAGCTGATAAGATAAAAAAAAAAACAAGTTGTTTGTGTTACAATTTTACATAAAGGAAAATATAATTATGTCTTTGAACATTAATATATATATATTAGTTTTAAATGTTTTTACTATGTATAAAAATATGTATCATGTTACAAGTAATGTGAAAATTTAAAACTAAATATGAAAACGTAAGTATTTTTCTTTCTGTGCATACATATTTGGTTCCCATACATATTTGGGTCAATCAATTTGAAATCACCAAACAGAATAAAATTTTTTGCTCAATATAATAATTTTCCTAATTTATTTACCAATTATGTCTCATTATAAGGTGAGTTCAAAACTACTGTATAAAAATTTTTTCAAGCGCTTTTTTTTTTTCTTTTTTTTTTCCAGCCATTTTATGTTTGCGTCGTAACTACGATTTTGTCGAAAACAAGTTTTGTGTAAAAATGTCTAAATCGCTTAATTTTGTGGATATCAAGACAAAAAAGCAGCCAAAAATATTAGAATAATCCTGTATATATTTGGTAAAGTGAAGAAAAATGAATCACAATTATAGATGGAAAAATTAACTTAAAACAGAAATTTAAGTGTTACAACATTATTCAAAATAAGAAAGTTTAGTTTGTTTTCTTGAATATATTTATTGCAGTACTACTTGCTATAGAAATTTCCAACATGAGAGCTTTATCTTTTTTTTTTTTTTTTTTTTTTTTCAAAAATGCCCATAATAGTCTCTTGGGAATATTTATAGTATAATATCTAAAAAGAGACTGAAAATTTGTGAAATCAATACAGACAACAGCTCTTCATGATATAAACATATGATAAAAACTCAGTGACTGACACTTATTTGGTTCCAGAGTTATAATGCGTCAATGTTTTTCTCAAAATTGCCTTATACGCATACCAAATTTAACGATAAGTAATGGTGAAAATCGACACACACATTGTAACAAAAACACAAAATGTTATTGAAACTGTATTGCTGAAAAGCTGTTCTAAATGTACCTTCCATCAGTTAGCATGACAATTTTATAATTTCTTTATTGAAAAGCGTCGTCATTTCGGTGCATATTTTTTCTGATATGTTGTACGCTCTGCATTTAACCGCATTTAGTTCTGTAAGGGTAATTTTCCTTACAAATTTACTTACAGGAACTCCCACAATGACTTCTTTAGGTAACTGGGAGAATTCCAATGTATTTACGAAAAGGAAAAAAAATCATGCAATAATATAACCCAAATTAAAAAAAAATAGAATACTTCTCACTTTTCTAAATTAAATTTAATCTAGCAAAAAATAAGTACAAAACAGATATTTAAATGAACGTGTAACCTCTCTTAGGCTTTAAAGTATACATAGCATTTGGTATACACTTAATTCAAATTAATACTAAACTGAACTATCAAAAAACTTACAGAGATGATGGTTTATGAGTCAAAATATCAGAATATTGAAAAAATAAATAAATAAATGAATAAAAAAAAAATACATAAAATTTCAAACAAAACAATATTAATACTTCGTCCCGTCGCCTTTTGCTAGAACCACAGCTCTGATACTTTCATGCATGGATTCCACCATCTGCTTACATTCATTTTTACTGATACTGTTCCATGCACTCTTTAGAGCAGTAATAAGTTCAATTTTGTTGGTGGGAACTAGGTCCTGAACCTTTTTCTTTAGATGATGCCACAAATTCTCGATTGTATTTAGATCCGGAGATTTACTTGGCCAGTTTAATACCGAAATCCCGCTTTCTGTTAGCCATTTACGAGTCGATTTCGAAGTATGACACGAAGCGGAATCTTGTTTAAAGATAAACGCATCTTTGTATAAATCCTCAGTGGTGTAGTGCTCCAGTATATATTGATACACTGCGGAATTTACACTTTGTTTTAAAATACATATCTGTCCTTTTCCAGACGCACTCATGCATCCCCATACCATGACGGATGTCGGAAGTTTGACGGAACGCCTTATACAAGATTTTTCAAAAGTTGCACCTTTTAAACACCAAATCCGAACACATTCTCTGTTAACAGATATTTAAAAGAACGATTCATCACTGAATAAAGCACCTTTTCAGTCTTGTTCCCCCTAGAAGAGCTTATCTTTGCACCAGAGGAGTCGTGCACGTCTCTGTTTTATGTTCAGCTTTGGGTTCACTTTGGAGACCCGCGATTGAAACTCCAATTTATTCAATTACCTAGACGTAGTTGACTTTGACACGGCAACTGCAGATCCTTTTCAACACTTATTGTAATGGGAAACACTTTTAAAGCGATTATTTTGGACGATTCATTTTAATTTGCGTTCATCTTTGGCAGTCGTTACAAGCTTTCTGCCACATTTACTCCGTTTATTTTTTAGTTGGTCGGTTCTCATATATTCCTTTAAAACCTTCGAAACCGTAGACTGCGAAACCTTGACTTGATCCAATATAAACTGTTGCTTTTTTCCAGCTTTAAACAATGATACAATACACGTTTTCTTTGTTTCCGAAATATCACGTTGGCGATCCATTTTAAGCGAAAGACTAACTTAAGATCTTCTGAACGCCAAGCTTTATACTTGTCGCAACCTATCGGTTTACAGATATGCAGTTTTTCTCCTGCTTTTTAAATTTATCTGTTGAATGAATTGATTATTCTAATTTTATGACCCATATAAAAAGTTAACATAATTTTTAAATGTGTTAAAGATCCTTAAATTATTAAAATAATGTGTATATAGTTGTTGGAAATTGTTTTGCCAATTCCTGAGTAACATACGTCACTTTTGTAATTTACATAAGTTCGTTTTACACGACGCATTGCCAAGTTTTGTTTAGAAAATACTGTTATTCTATTATTTTGAATCTGGGTTGTATTAAGTTCACATTACTTACCATATGACCCATCAGTAAAATAATGTCTTTCATTTTTATTTTTATTTAATTATTATTATTTTTTTATTTTTTTACATCGTAAAATAAATTTGACATCTTAAATATATATATATATATATTCTTAAATAAATAAATAAAAAATCAAGGAAAAATAAATGTATCTAATTTAATAACTTTCACTTTTATCGAATTTATTCAAAAGTTTCCTTTCGAAGCTTACTTTGAGATGCAATTTTATTTTTGTGCCTTTTATTTCTGGTATTAAGTTGTCACGACTTATATGCTGTTTGTCATTTACTTTTGAAACGTAGAATCTCGTGATTATTTTTGGAAATTTTTCTTAATTATTTTTAACTAAAGGGTGATTATTATTATTATTGTTATTATTTTTTAGTTTAATTTTTAAAAATGAAAATCGTTTTTAAAAAAGAGTGATGTTAATTTATTGTTTTAGACAGCCATGTTAATTAAAAAAAAAAAGTTTCACGTGCGATAGAATATTAAAGATTCACATACCACAGATTTTGTATTTTAAATTTGAAATTTTATTGTAGTATAATAGATGTTTTTATGAATATATATATACTAGATTTTTAATTTTAAGTTAAAACTCCACCCCTGGGGGGGGGGAGTCCCCCCTCGAGGCGAGTAAATTTTCATGATGGGTATCTTTCAAAAGAGCTAGCCAATACCTTTAAAACGAACGGTTGCACCATCGATCTGCAATAATTTAAAATAAAAATATCGATTTTTTTTTTTCATTTTTAACCAATTTTTTTTTTTTTTTTTTTTTTATGTAATATTGAAAATAAATTCAACTTTGTTTATTTATTTATTTATTTATTTAGTGTTATACTACTTCTGTAATATGGAAATCGTCTGCATTATCATAAAAGGTAATTTTTTTTAATAATAATTTTAATAGATTACTTTTTAAAAAGAGAATTTTTTAATAACCGAATTAAATTCTATATAAATGTAGGTGTATTAATGAAACGGGGGTTTGAGGGGAGCTGTAGCCCCCTCTCGCAGAACTAATTATCATATAAAACTCTTCCGAATCCTAATTTGAATTGTTTAACACAGGTTTACATAACAGTACTCGTTATCTTACCTATTAATCTGCAACCTGTATTTATAACATTAAATTTCAGGGTAAGAGAAAGTCGTGTGAGTGACACACCCGATTATTTTTTCTTCCATACTATATTCTTACTTATCACGTATGAAATTTTATGCCAGTTATTTATTTATTTTACTTTTTTATAACACTTTTTCATTTTTTTTTTTTTTTTTTACTTTTTCTGCTAAAACATTCATTAATCTAGAATTTAAAATAATGTCTTTTTTTAATACTTTATTACGGACTTTATTCCATAACTCATTAGCTTCTGGATGACCTTTTAACATTCTTTTTATTTATTTATTTATTTTGTAAGACTAAAACCGTTTTCACAAAACTCATTAGTCAACTTGTAATGAACTGGCGAATACACGATGTATTTTGATCAGGGGAATAAAGTGCATCTGCAGTTTTTAAAAAAATTCATTTATTTATTTATAATTTTTTCTATTAATTTTTTCGTTTCTAAATTTATTTGATTTATAGCTCAATAGAAAATATTAATTGGGAATAATTTACTTTAAAGTAGCTAACGGAAAACTTAATTCATTTGTATTTCTACTTCTATTCACATGTTTATCAAGAAATAAATATTCAATAATAGGCACATTGCTAAGTATATGAGTGACCAAATTATTATGACCACACCGCCCTGTGTGTACTGACTTCTGATTATCAAAGCCCCTACAAATCATGATGAGGGACAGATCACAAAAGGCTCATGTATAGCTTTTTTTTTTTTTTTTTTTTTTTTTTTTTTTTTTTAAGGTCTGTTTCAATTTACTACACACTCATTGTTCTGATTTTTGTTAAAAATGCAGGATATACTATGTTTCGTATGATCTTTCACTGCAAATGTAAAAGACTTAACTTCAGTTTAAAAAGGTACTTATACGGATGGTGACACTTTAAGCAAATGAAAAATGTCTTGCTTTTAACACATCTTCTTGCATCGGAAGTTAGACATTGTAAATTTCTTAAAACGCTGCCATTTAGTAGTCTTAAAATCGCCTCTATTCTCGGTTTTAAAACACTTCCATTTTTAAGGATTTTTATTAAATAAATAAATATAAAACGATGGCGTGAGAATCTGTTTTTAATACGCTTTTATTAGCTTTACCTGTATGCATGTTTGTAGGTCTGCATGTTTGTAACCGCTCTGAGAGCAAACAAAAAATCTATATTTAAAAAAGACTTTTCCTACGTGTACGCTGTGGCTGTGAGGTAAAGCTCGGCGCTACGAACCTAAAAGTCTAGCGTTCGAGCCCAATCAGAGGAGATTTTTAAAAAATGGTTTTTGTTTAATTTTAAATTATTTTAATTAAAGATTTAAATGTATGTAAATATCATGGTGTGTCATTCACACGATTTTCTCTTACCCTGAATTTTAATACTATGATAGATATTTTTTTGCTTTTTAGTTCACATTTCTATAAAAGCGTGTTCTTTAATTTTTTTTAAACTATAATATTACTTTATTAAAAATAGATTTTAGTAGTACATAAAAAAAAAAAAAAAATATCTGTTAGCAGGTGCTGGAATTAAACTCATACCGTTCAGTGAATCTGAAATCTTATTCCGGATGCAAGCATCTTACCAATCATGTCACTATGTAACAAAGCAAGATTGGTTTGTATGATAATACATACTCCAGTATTCGCGAAACAAAACGCAATGTTATGTTTCATTTAGATTTTTTTTTTCCATAAAACTATTGATAATACGGTATATTAAATTTTATAAAGACTATTATTGAAATTTTCATATCTAGAAATGTAGAATTATTTTAAATGCATAACAAGTATGTGAAAGTTGCAGCAGCCCTCGATGTTTGAATAACTATTTTTTTCTTAAACTTATATTTAAAGGGAAACAAACTCTAATCATGAATACCAGAAAATTTGTTGCTTTTCATTTAGGTGTAGTTAAATATGTTTAAGGAAACAGATTTTTAAATCTGTAACAATAAAAATAATAATAATAATATATATATAAAGTTATGTCCGAATTGTTCAGAATTGTTCACTTAGAAATTCGCTTTCTTCTTTACAAATTACTTGTTACATTTATCTTAATAGTTTTTCTTTTAATAAGAGAAAGCTTTAAATAAATTTTTTATTAGATAAGCTTCATATCTAAATAGCTATTTATGAATTATTTTAAACCTAATTGCAAGCAAATAACATTTACATATCTAAAGTATTATTTAAAGTAGATTTCATATGAAACATTAACTTATGCAAGTTTCTGAATTTCTAAAGTGTCTGAAAATTCAGATGCGGTTGTCGTTTGAAATTTCGAGTATTTACGTGTTACAGAAAAAATTGTGTCTGAATTGGTATAACAGACACATTTCTGTCTTAAATTAAAACACCTATAGCATCTCAACCCTATATTAAGACATTTGCGTGTTCTTGCCTAATCAGTTGTTCTTATGTCTTACTTTAAGACACTTTTATTCTCAGTGTCCATAACTCACTGACGAACACAATGCTAATAACTGACTCACACAGACATACATACTAAACACAAAAAATCTACTTTTCGAGTTCAGGTGGCTTCAAAATGTGTAAATATAACAAAAAGTCTATATCGAAATTTTAACCTCAATTGAATAATATTTCTATCATATTTGAAAAAGCAAACGTAATAAATCGTCTGAGAAGTTATTTTTGAATTATCGTTTTGAAAAATGATTGAAATTTGAAAATAACTTACACGCTTGACTATTATTATTATTTATTAATTTATTTATTTATTTATTTATTTATTTATTTTGAAATAAAAATGTTAATTTTAATGTAAATAAGTACGATTTCAAATACCTGACTGCAACGCGAATTCGCCTTAAACGCGCAAAAATATTTTTATTCTAAATAATCTGGAGCGTATTATCTGTCTGTAGTCTATTACTGAATAAATTTCGATTTTGATATATGGTCCCTTGGTCTCTCTTTTCAGTAATGAAAACTCAATTAACTCACTTAATTCTAATGATAGAGTTGTGCGTTTTTTTTTTTTTTTTTATGATATTGTTTCATTAATAATAAAAACTTTCTAATTGATGAAACTTGTCTAGAGGTGTCGTATAGAATATTGAAAAATATAACTTTTTGATAATTAAGGCGAATAAATTTGTATGAAAGTATTGTAAATCCTTAGCTTATTTTCAAAATTTTGTAATTTACACTGTCCATTTATTTCAAATAGGTAATTATTAAACCACGTTTAAATCATTTTGGGAGATATTGTATATTATTCAATTGATAACATTATTAGCTGTTTTGTGTAAATATAAAGAAAAATAAAAGTTTTTCTTTCTGATGTAAGAAAAGAAAATTTTAAATCCGTCTTTAGGTTAATGATTTTAAAACTATGCCAAGTAAAGTGGATTATAATATTGTTTAAAGTTAAAATATAACTTCGCTTAAACTACTTCTTAAGTTTTGCATAAAACTTAGCAAGTCAAAACTTTAAATTTAAGTCTTAAATTACTTCTAGAATTAAGATTTCCCTTAAAGTAAAGTTGTTTTTTTCTACTTAGGACTTGTGAAATGTACCTTGTTGAAAAGTTTTAATTTAATTTTACAAAAAGAACACAAAACTCCAAATTTTACATAAATTTAATCACAGAAAAGTATTTCAGGCTGAAAACTTCACGAAAAGAACATAAAAAAAAATAAAGAAAAAAATCTCTTAAATGGAAAAATATTTAATCATGGTTGTTTTGTATTGTTTAAAAGGAAAACTTAAACAATTTTTAAAAAAGTCTTTTTTATCCATAATTAATATTAAAATATATATTAATCTGCAAGTGTTTTATTAATTTTAGGGTAGAAAGAAAAATGTGCATACGGAGTTACATCTCATATGGGTAAAAAAAAAAAAAAAAAAAAAAAAAAAAAAAAAAACACGAACAATTCTGCAGTTTTAAAAATTAACTTTAATATTAAAAGCTTTCTTCTCCAGAAAATGTCTTCTTATAAAATATAAAAGATAAATTTCCTGTACTTAAATAAATACGTAAATAATTACGTTTGAGCACATTCATGTTTTGTTTTAACCAAATAATTCTTATTCCTGTAGACTTTTTATTTTTTCATAATGTGAATATAAAACATATTTTAAAAGTGAGATAAAATAAATAAAGTTTAAATTGAATTCTATGTTTTCAATGCAGCAAGATATATTTTAGAGAAAACATGTGTTTTGCTCAATATTAAAGCACTAAAATATGCTTTTTATAAACGTCTGTCATATAAATCACGTTGGCATTAATTTGATTGTTCCTGTACACAAACCAGTAATGCTATGTTTGCCAAATTTAATAGGGAAAGTGGCATAAACAAATTGAATACGATATCTTGAAGAAATTTTAAAATTATTTACGGATGTTGGAGAGCAGACATACAGTCAATGAAGACCGACTGTAGCCAGAATCACATTAGCAATGCTCGAAAATGTTCAAAACGCTTAATATAAGCAAATTAATGGAAAAAATGCTAATCGAGCAATTTCTAGTTATAGTAGTTTTAACTGTATTTCAATAATTTAGTGTGGCTCTGTAAACCTAAACCGATTCCATACAAAATATTTATCTGTACACATGAATAATAAGAATAAATCATATTATGTTTTGAATAGCACAAAGGTATTTGAATATGAAATATAGAAATACCTCTCATGGAACGTAATGCTTTGAAATTCTTTTAAGTGCCCAAAATTAAAGCATTTATTTATCTCATTTTAAACACCGTACAGGCAATAAGGAATTTAAATAACGTATATCCGTTTAAAGGAATTCTTGAAATATTTACGGAAGTCAGAGCGCGAAAATTTATACTGAAAGGCGTTAAGACAGACACGCAAACAGAAGTCGTAAACACTTTTCTTCTTTGTTGAAAGTTTTTAAAAAAGAACTAAAAACAAACAAAAAAATATTACTATTATTATATTATTATTATTTTCTATCTTTTGAATGAGCCACATATATAATTAAAAAGGAATCAATAACTGTTCATTTTTTATGAAAAAAATAACATAATATAGTAAATAGTATATAAAACGTGTATATATATATTTATACCATAATATTAACTAGTAGTTTGAAATTTTCGTTTACTTTCAAAAATTAAATTAAATTTCACTCTTGTGCTAAAGAAATTACAAAAAAAAAAAAAAAAAAAAAAAAAAAAAAAAAATATCTTTGCGTTTATAATATTATGTAACTTCTACTGATATTTGTCAGAATATTGGAACTTAGCAACGCAATATAATATAAATTATTCTAAAACATCTCGGTGAATGAGAACGACCATAAGAGTTACTTAAACCATTTAAAAATAAAACAATACAGTTACATTTTTCCGCTATAAAAAGGTTTTACGAACTGTAAAAAAAAAAAATAATAATAATCATTATAAACATCCAATTCATCATGTATAAAATATGTGCCAAGCGACAGTGGTTTAAATTCAATGCTTCGATAATATCTTACTAATAACACTGATCGGCATGTAAATTGTCCGCAACACCATTTTTGCAAATTGAACTTCAATATTTCGATAATATTTTACTAATAATTTAAATCATGTTCACAGTTTATTATCTACCGCTTTAAAAGATATACATTCAAATATTTTTTTCTTTATCTTACCTATATATGGATGGTATAGAAGACAACAAATGTAACTTAAAGAAGAAAATAATCTGGTGTGTCACTCACACGACTTTCTCTTACCCTGAAATTTAATACTATAAATACAGGTTGTTGATTAATAGGTAAGATAACGAGTACAGTTAGGTAAACCTATGTTAAACAATTCATATTAGGCCTCTGAAAAGTTTTATATGATAATAAGTTCTGTGTGAGGGGGGCTACCGCCCCCCTCAACCCCCCGTTTCATTAATGCACCTACATTTATATAGAATTTAATTCGGTTATTACAAAATAATTCTCTTTTTAAAAAATAATTTATTAAAATTATTATTTAAAAAAATTATCTTTTATGATAAGCCAGACGATTTCCATATTAGAGAAGTAGTATAACACCAAATATCCAAAAAATGTCCATGTTATTCTCAATATTTAAAAAAAAAAAAAAAAAAAAAAAAAAAGTACGATTTTTTTTCTGTTTTTTTTTCGTTAAAAGTAAAAAAAAAATCGATAACTTTATTTTAAATTATCGCAGATCGATGGTTCAACCATTCGTTTTAAAGGTATTGGCGAGCTCTTTTGAAAGATACCCATCATGAAAATTTACTCCCCTCGAGGGGGGAATTCCCCCCCCCCCATGGAAGGAGGCGAGGCTCCTACATACGCAATTTTGTTTTCACAGTTAACTGTCTCTATTACAAAAAATATATATTTGTTTCATTTGGTTTAGTGCAGTCTATAGACGTTAAACCCTACTTTCCTGCAATTTCCCCCATAGACGTAATGTATTAGAATTCTCTTGATTGTCCCTGTACACGAACCATTTGCTTGATCTTAACGAAAAGCTTACTGTAGCATCCCTATATGATACACATTTAGAATACGAAGTTTGAACTTTCTGCCATAATTTGTTTTTGAGATATGCTGATAACAGACAGACACACAGACACACACACACAGACACACACTCACAGAGACACACAGACCATTTGCTAAAAACATGTTTTTCGTATTCGGGGTACCTCAGAACGTGCAAATATAACAAAATCTCGCGTTTGAAAATTTGACCCAAAAACAATACTTTCTCTACCTTATGGGTAAGAGAAAGTAAAAAGCTTACGTATTGCGAACGATACAGAACTACATGTTCAAACATAGGTAAAAAAAGGAAATTGAATTTCATTATTATCTGTTAGATGGTAGCACTATAAATGCTGTAGAAGAGTGTGGGAAACACCTTTTAAAACATAAATCTTTTTTCGAGAAATTATCTTTATTCCCAATGGTAGAAACAGTATAGAAACACATCCATAGATAACATAAAATAAAAACAAAAATAAAATAAATAAATAAATAAACATAATTTTAATTTGTATTTTCCTTTACACTTTAGTCATAATTTTCGAGTCTTTAAAACCGAACTACTACCCTAGAATCAAAACAATTGCACTCAATTTGACTTTGTATTGTAATTCAATAATAAAATTTATTTTCTGAATTTCATTTTTTCCCCTGGTTTACCTCTGAGCCGTCCACATGATAAATAAAGTATCGTTTTTAAGTCAAATTTTTGAAACAGAGTTTTAAATATATTTGCACGTTTTGAGGCTCTCTGAACGCAAAAAATCATACTTTTAGCAGTTAGTTTGTGCGTCTGTGTGTCTATACTCATCATACCTAAAACGATAGCAGCGGGGATATTAAATTCGGTATTCTAAATATATTTAAAAAGATTCTTTTCTAAATTTTTCGTTGAGCACAAGCAAATGGTTAGTGTTTAGGGGGATACAAGTGAATTCAGATAAATTTTGCCTCTGGCCAAAATTTCAGGTAAATATAATTTAACATTTATAGCCTGATCTAAATAAATAAATAAATAAAGTATGCTTTTTGAAGAATATGATATGAAAATCGTTCACTATTTGTTTGCATTGCTGCTGAATATAATTCGTATATGTTGAAATAATAGTTGAAAATTACTGGAAGTTCATTGAAGGTTGTACTACGTATTTTTGTTATAGGACGAGATTTAAGTACATAATATGGTGCATAGGTAATTTATCGGCAATAAACTGGGCTACCTAAAATTAAAAGAAGACATTATTTTTTATTGAATATAATTGATGCAGTACTAAGTTTACCATTCCCAGGGAAACGGCTAAGGTAAAATATATATATATATTAATTTTTCATACCCATACGGTAGACAAAGTGTTTTTGAAGTTTAATTTTCAACCCGTTATAATTTCTTGTTTTGGGTTACCTTCTATATGAAGTTCAAATTTTTCGGAGTTGATCTGTGTAAATTTCTGTTATTAGCATAAATTGACAGGATATTCAAATTCAATATTTTAAAACTCATATTAGTTCTCCTCTTGAGAAAATTTGAACCAAGAATGGTATGTACGGGTAAAAATTATTTTCTGAATCATTTGAAATAATTTTATTCGTGTAATGATAGTTAAAAATGTTTTATAAATGTAGGTACTTATCGTGAGTTCTTTATAAATGTGTTCTTCTTTAAAATTAAGACTTTTATGGAATATATAGAGCATTACTGATGGACTCTCTTGGAATGTCTAGAGTGTAAAAACATGTTATACCACTTATATTTTAACGAATTGTTTTTTCTTTAAGACATAAAGAGAAAAGTTAAAATAATAATGAAAAGTATCTTGAAATGCTTTGTTGCTATCTCATATGGAAAATTAATGGCAAACTGTCTGTTTGAGCATATTTGAAATTCAAATAAATATATTGGCAATATATTTCTGTTTTTTATGATTTTTACTTGAATTTCTGTTCATAGTAAATATAAAATTTACAATTAATAACTAAAAAATGTTTTAATACAATCTGTGGTAACATTTGCACATGCGCAGTAATTTATCTATTTATTTATTTATCTATTTGTCTGTCTCTCTCTCTATATATATATATTAAAAATTATGCTGTGTTGCTGGTTAGCTTTTTAGTGCACTGAATATCAACATACGATTAACTGTTTTTGCTTTTCCATAAAACCAATTTAATTTCAGGCGTCGAATAAAAAGATGAAGACTCAGAAATTCTGCAACCCTTTTAGCACACGACAAAGTTTAATGAAGATATATACACAATATATACAGAATGCAATTATTACATTTTAACTTTAGAACATTTCAAAAAGAATAATCACGCAGACGAAAATTCTGCGAACGTTTTTTGGGAAGAAAAAGGTAGTTACTGACTACTACGTTTTTCTAAATTTCATTAGGAGAGAGATCACGTGGATTAGATGACGCAATAGTTACACAGGTATTACATCATCCCCCTCTGTTTCCGAGGTACGTCCCGTACTGGAAACAACAGTACTTTCCTCAGGTCTTCTTTTCTTAGAGGAGCAACTTCTGTGAAGGGATGATTTAAGGCAGAAACATAATTGGCGGCCCAGCTTAGGGGTCCGAAATCAACCTGAAATCATCTTGAGATCACCTTTTCAAGATATTGTGTTCGAAAAATCTCATCTACTATAAAAATGTGTGTATATTCCGAAAGTGCACGGAATGGCATTTTAGTGCTTTCCAAAGTTCCTGTTATATTACGCGTTTTAAGAGAGAGAATGAGGGCTGTTCCTCCGAGAAAATATTACCTAATTTAGTGTATAATGTTTTCATTAAGAATCCCGCGCGCTACTGTGTTCAATAAGTGTGTTGCGATTTTTCATCCAAGAAAGTATACATAGAATAAACTGTAAATTAAATATTCAAAATAAAATAATAACAAACTCAGGTAGAACATAACGTTGTTATAATGTTGTTATAAATAATTTTTCACTGTTCCGAATTATTTTCGACGCTATTCCAACGTTATGTGCTACCTGGGAAATTTATATTTTTAATGAAACATGTAAATTATTTAATATAGCAAAACAGAACTACCAATTTTAAGAACATAATATTTCATATGTTCCATACCATAATGAAACTAAAAATAATACGTATGAATAAAAATATTAAATTGTAAATTTCAATGTTCAAGAAAAAATAGAAGAAGAACATCTCATTTTAGTTTTATTTATTTATTTATTTATTTATTTATTTTATTTTTTTTTTTTTGCGGGAAATTCACAATTTTTAGATAATAAATATTTAATCGTTTACCTGAATAAACTTTAATTACAATAATTTTCTTTGACACATTTACTATTATTAACAAACTTTTACTAAAACCGCTTTGTTATTATTATTATTATTATATATGTGTGTGTGTGCCAGATAAAATTTACTTATCAAAAGAAGGTTAATTAAAACACTTTTTAAACACACTTTATTTCCTATATGTGCGGGATAAAATTTACTTGTCAACAGAACATTAACTTAAACACTTTTTCTTCTATATATTTTTATAAATGCCGGCCGGCTTATGATGATATTTTCCTATTAATTCGCAAATCATCAAATAAAACACACGAATTCTAGATACACATGAATATTAGAGATAACACCATTGCCATTTCACGCGGAAAACACTTTCTTGGATGAAAACTCGCAACTCACCTACTGAACACAACAACGTGTGGGGACATTATACACTAAATTAAGCAATATTCTCTTGGATGAAGAGCCCTTTATCTCTCATGAAACGCGGAATATAACAGGAAACTTGAAAAGCACTAAAATGCCATTCTTTGCCCTTTCGGAATACATACATATTTTCGTAGAATATGAGATTCTTCAAAGACAATATCTTGAAAAGATGTACTCGGGATGATTTCTGGTTAATTTCGTGCCCCACGTTGGGCGTCAATAATGTGTTGCTGGCTAGCTTGGTAGGACACTTAATATGAATATAACATTAACTGTTTTTGCTTTTCCATAAAACCAATTTAATTTGAGGCATGGAATAAGATGATGAAGACTCAGAAATTCTGCTACCATTTTATCACATGACAAAGTTTAACGAAGAATTAAACACAATATGCACAGAATACAAGCATTACATTTTTACTTTAGAAAATTTCAAAAAGAATATTCACGCAGACGAAAACTCTGCGAAACATTTTTGGGAAGTAAAAGACAGTTACTGACTGCTATGTTTTTCTAAATTTTTTTAGGTGCGAGGTCGCATGTGCGAGGTCACACAGGTATTACATCATATTTTAAAAATGCACATATTTCGTCAGATGTTGAATAATTTTATATTGTGATTAAAGTAAGGTGTACCTAATGTTCATAACTTGTATGTTAGAAACGAAAACAATTATTTTTTTTTTCTATTTATTTTAAAGAAACCCTTATACTTAAGTATTACTGACATGCAAATAAATATTGAAAAGGGTCAACATATCCATATGCTAAATCTACAAATCACTTTAAGCCTTATTTTCTAGAGTTTTGTTTACAAAACTTTTTTTTTCCTTAAATTTATTAAGTCCTATAGTTTTTCTTCGCGACAAAAATTTTACTAAAATACATCTGTTATAACATGTTATTTATATTCACAAATTTCAAGATAATCCATCATGTTGTTTTCTAAATTTCTGACAAAACATCTAAATTTAAAATTATCGTATTTTCTGTCACGCATGTGTATGTAACAATGGATAGTATTTTACAGAATATACGTTTCATTTACAAATTATTGTTTAACGCAAATTTAAACAAATAGTGTTTTTACTTTTAGTGTGTTTTGAATTATGTTAAAATGCCAAAAATATTACGTTTCAGTTAAAAATTAGAATTGAATAATTTGAAAGAAAGTTATGATTATTATAATAATTACCTTTTAAATTAAATGACAAGTAATGCAACTAAAGTTTCAGTTGCATTTAAAATATCTGACCTCATTAATCACAAATATATTCATATATGATTATTTTCATTAATTTCTTGAGTTATTTATTTCCATCCATATAATTTTCAATTATGATAGAGGAACATAATTTTTAACAATAAAGAGAAATAGGCATCTTGATTTCAGTACAGTCAAACATTCTAGATTCTTTTACATTTCAGTTTCTCTCAGAACGCTTTTTTTTCTTAGAAGTAATAATGACACTGAGAATCAGTTAACAAAACTATGATTTGCTTATTATCAGAATCTATCTCAACAAACTAAATACATTTAATTAACTCTATTGTTTGAGGTATCTTTATTAAATATATGCGTAATAATTTGTTATAGAAGTATCAATATTAATAGACGAAATTTTTCCTTCGTACTAGATTTTCATGCTATCTGAAAGAAGATGGTAACCCAGTTAGCGAAATCATTGAAAAATGCTTAAATGGAGCATCATAAAGATGTCTGCTTAACGTAAGCGATAATTAAATTTGTAAACAAAAATGTTGGTATCAGAGAAGTATTTATTTGTATAACATGGAAATTGTGCTTCATCGGTTGCATAAAAGGGAAGTTAGGTTCTTTTTTTATTACAAAAATGCATGATAAATGTCAAAGTAACATCAGCTTAATCAGCGGCGAATTTTTACTTTGTTGGTTTGCATGGATTGGGAAGTTGATAATAATTAAATATTTTTATAAGTTGAACAGAAAACTATTAGGAACCGACCCTTAAATAAATACAGGTAATATATATATATATATTTTTTTTTAAATATCCGACTGAAAAATATTACGTTATAAAAACAAAATTTGTGTTTTATTTAACTCCTGTATTTAATGGTTTGATATCGTTCTCCAAAATAATATGCTTAATGTAATAAAATATAAAGATTAATTACATAAGTTTTTACTTTAATGATTTTTTTTTTTTTAATTTTTTTCCCCAGATTTTTTTTTTTTTTTTTTACCCAAATCTACTGATAAGTAATGCCATGTTATCACCTTAATTAGGAAAGAAAATTATATATATATATATATATTAAATTATATATATATATATATTAAATTAAACATATATTTATAAATATATGTTTGATAGTAAGATTAGAAGTTTAAAGATTTGTATAAAAAAATGTGCACTTTGCTATAGCTCATATTACTATTTAATTGTTTCGTACAGTTTAAAATTTATATAGTGTAAATCAGTAATATGGTACGTTTAAATGTAGGGATAAGAATACTGCTAATAAACAAATCTCATAGCAACCGATTTGTGATTGCAGTGACGGGGCAGAAAATTCTGGTTAATTCGTTACTGTGATATAAAATATTAATAAATGTAATCCCCCCCCCCTCAATTCTAAATTAGTAATTTAAATTTGATAGATCAATAAATCATTCATTGTTAGGACTAATTAGTTAAAATTACAGAATAGACGAAAACAAGGATTTTCTCCATTACGAAAGGACTAAATGGAATATTTAAATAAAAATGCAATCAAATGTATTACATATTATTATTTACAATACTTTACAGCTTAAAATATACATTGTGTTCGAACATTTTTGACCTCGACGTTTACTTTTTAGATATTGATCTCATACTAATAAATTAAAAAATTACGTAAAAAAGTACAGTAATTTATAAAATCAATTAAAGTTGATGCAATGAATTCGAAAGCTAGAGTCAAATTAATATTATATAAAGAAAAAACTTGCAACGTCATCTGATGGCGTCTCTTAAGAAAGCCAAATAAAAGATATTGGGTAAGGTATATAGAGTTAATAAATTAGGATATGCGGTTTAATTCAATAAAATATAGTTCAGTGTATTATGAACACTACATGCTGTCTATGTAAAATAAATTCTAATTTTAAAACTCACTAATAACCAGTAATCAATAATAATGAACATTTATTAAAATTTTGAAATCAAAAATATTTTTTCTAATTTCTAATTTTTTTTTTTTTTAACTTAGAGCATTTGTGAAAGAAGGTTTAAATCATTTAATCCATTATTATTATTTTTTTTTAATTGTTTTTCAATTATATTTTTAAAGGAATTAATTTTAAAGCACCATGTCTTGTTTATGCATATGACATTCTGCTATTTAATCATTTAGTAAGTGATTGGCTACCAGAATAAATAATCATAGGTCTTTGTACAAAATGTTCAAAATTAATTTCAGCAACATAATATGAATTCATGATATTTATTTTGCAGTATCTGTAGTTGCTAATAGTTTCACTTCACAGATTGTCACCTCTGTAGGTCTTTGTTTTATGTTCTTGTTACAAAAGAATTTCCTCATATTTAAAAGAAATAGTTTTAAATTTCTCTCTTAGTATACATTGGTACTACAGATTATTTAATTTAACCATCTATCTTTAATTATTACTTTTTTCATTTAAACAAACAAATAACAAAAATATTTCATATCTTTTCAGTGTACGTTTGTTACAATGTTTGTTAAAAAGAGTTACGTATTTTCACTTCGTATAATTTTAAAGTGTATGAAAGATTTTCGAAATCATTTGTACGAGTACTTATAGCTAAAAACATTATTTCATCATTATTAGTAAATACATAGTTATCGGATGTAAGTGAAGTGACGCTAATGTTTATTCGTTCGTTTTACGTTGAAAAGAACACTTCGACTTAAATTAGTTAATCCATATATACGGCATCTCAGTTTGCATAATGTTATACGAAGTTGATTTTCATAATCTGGAGAACTTGTATAAATAATATCTTCTGTATTATATATATGTTATTTTAACATAAAATTTATTCGAGTAAATTTAATTTTGCTGCTGATGTTATTATTAATTTAATATTTAAAATAGGGGAATATGATTATGAAATATATAAGATTACTACTTCACTGAAAGTTGCAGCAATAAACATCTGACCTTATAAAATTTCTTAAAATGAATTTCCCAATTGAATAAATCAATTTACAATTAAATTTTCAATTTTATTTATTTATTTATTTTATTTTATTTTATCTTTCATCTATTTTATAAACACTGTTTATATTCATTATATTCATTTTTCTGTGAGTTACATGTTTCCACTTTCTATGATTAACTTTAATTATTACTTTTTTTTTTTTTTTAGAACCAATCATCTACATCTTCCAATTCAAAAATTCTTTCCAATTCTAAAACTAAGGGTGACTTAAATTTTACTAGAAACCTTCAACAAGAAAGTGGTTTTAACAAATCAAACAAATCAAAATTATGTCTCATCAAATTCTCACTCAGTGATTTTCACTCGTGAAAGAACACCTGTGACGCCCTTAATTCTGCATGTTACGTCAAGGAATTCTGATATTGACTGTCACTATCATGCTGCAGACTCTTTGTGTGCCGCAAAAAGTCTGGTCTACTTTGATAAATTCCTATTTAAAGAAAACTACACCATCCGATATTCTTAGCATACATTAGCAGACTGTTCGTGTACCGTGAAAAATCTGATCGTACAAATTGCCGTTTACTAAAGTTCTTAAAGTAATGGGTTGCATTAAACACCATACTCGGTTATTTCATTTCTTATAATCCGGCCTAAAATATATTTAGTAAAAACAAAGTGTATACTATTGCTAAAGTTTCAGTTCTGTAACTGTAAAAAACGTTGCAGCCGAGAATGTATGTCCAAAAAACGAATTTTTGCTTTTAGGAAGTATAACGAATGATACCGTTAAAAGCATATTTATCAAGTTTTGTTGTTAAAAGTTTTTTCGCTGACAATTAAAGTGCGTGTAACTCTAAAGCAAACGAGTATATTTTTTTTTTTTCTTTTTCCTTTTGTTGTTCCTTTCAACCATCATTATATGTATCTTATTCCATTTCCTTTCATAAGCGTAAAAAAAAAAAAAAAAAAAAAAACAGGCTTTATGTACGATTAATTCTAATAAAGATACATCTCTATACAGATATCGTGGATCTAAGTCATATCTTTTTGTATAAAATTACAATGACAAACATACCCACAGGCTCTTTATTTATTAATAGTAAAGCGAAATGAGATGAGCAAGCTCTTTCAAAAAGCATGTAAAGGAGATTATACTTTTTTTTTTTTTAAATTCAGAATATAATCTTGATATTTTTAATTTCCGATAATTCGACCACAACCCGCTAATGACCAAATTCTGCTAATTGATGTAATCTCCAAATGTGCTAAATTTAACTTTAATTATATTATGCGCAAAAGTAAAGAAAAGAACACACATCGGCGTTCAAGAGGTTAAAAACAAAATAAATAAATAAATAAAATCTTTGTAAAACGTAGTAATATATTATTATTAATTACAAAAATATTAACAGCACACTAATATTTTTGTAATTATTACAAAATTATTAATATATTATTATTTCTAGTTGTAAAAATTACAAAAATAACATTTTTAAACGAATACGTTTCAAAATATTTTCAATTAATTTGCCCTAAGCCTTAATAATATCAGACACACAGTTTTAGTATTGTACTATAAATATTTTTCCAAGATAGAGATTATAA
The DNA here is from genome assembly GCA_963930645.1 of Salticus scenicus. Classification (NCBI taxonomy): domain Eukaryota; kingdom Metazoa; phylum Arthropoda; class Arachnida; order Araneae; family Salticidae; genus Salticus; species Salticus scenicus. Next base: position 151,942,123 of record OZ005652.1, on the reverse strand, counting down.
AATATTGCTCCTTAATTTATGTATATCTAGAGCAGTTAATAAATCGAAATTTCGAATATCTCCTTACCATAAAAGGTACGGCGGATGTTGAAAATCATTAATCGTTTCTTTAAATTATAATTAAATTATTACTAGAGTTATGAATGTTTGCATACATGCACATTGAAATACTTATATCTAGATCAAATTTCTCGAACACTGTTAGAGTTACAATAGCTAAATTTCAAAATTTTATTTATTCATTTATTATTGAAAATTTTTGCCTACAAGTGTCCGAGAAGTTCTGCGATGAAAGCCGGAAGAAGTGAGATGCCGTGTTCGATCCCATGTCGCGGTCGTCGTCTTAACCATTCGGGGTTTCCGTGGTTTTCTCCGAAACTTGCGTAAATGCTGGTTAGGATCCTTAGAAAGGCACTCACGGAGGGCACTCCCACTCAGGCCTAGGACCTTTGTGCAGTCAAACAGCCTTATTCCCAAAACACCAAATCATTGAAAATTTATAAAATAATCCATGCGAATGCGTTTTTGAATGTTTTCCTCGATTTTACATTTATATACTTTATCGATATATTCTAAACATATTTTTGCATTACTTTGTGTGTTGGCTGGTATTTTGTTTTCCTTGTTATGTTAAAATTTTTCATGTGCCATTTCTGTGCTCAAATATATATATATATATATATATATATATATATATATATATATATATATATAGAGAGAGAGAGAGAGAGAGAGAGAGAGAGAAATCTAACCATATATAGCATCACAAATCTAGCCACACAAACATATTTAGAACATGTTGATAAACTGTAATAATGTAAAACCTAGGAGAAAACACACACACACACAAAAAAAAAAAAAAAAAAAAAAAATCTCAGTTTATTATTATTATTATTATTATCATTATTAATATATTTATTTTTATGTTCAAATGTTTTTAATAATAATAATAATAATATATGTCAAATTTACACTTTTCAATGGTTACGTATGATAAATTTTACAACACTTACACGATAATTTCAAAGAATAGTTTTCAACGTCCACCATTCTTTCAATAATGTATTTGTAACAATGTATTTATAAAGAATTTGAATCCGAAAACTAACATATGATTAAAAAAGTGGGATTAATAACTTTGGTATTTTATTTATATTCACCTTTTACACCAAGACCTTATCTATATTCCAGATGCAAATAAAATGAAAACCCAAATGATGTAAATAAAAATGTATTAATAATATAGAACAAAAATAGTAATAGTGAATAAATAAAAATGAATTTTAATGAATCGAAAATTTTAGCGATAGAAAAAGTAATAATAATAATCGTACATAAATTTACTATATTTGATTTTTTAGGCGTAATACATAATCAATATGTATACATCTGATATCGTAGATAACTGTTCTGTAAAAAGTAAGTTTAGATTTTATATATATATATATATATATATATAAAAGGCATGAGACATAATATGAGATTTATTTCAATGTTATATGTAGAAAAAAATATACAGTATATTTTCACGTGGGAAAAAAAAGACATACAACGTCACTCATGTTTCAAAAAGATATTTCTTTGGTTTCTCTAAAAAAAAAAAAAAAAAAAAAATCCTTTCTCGAGATTTTTTACCATAGAACACTGAGAATAATTAAATATTTCATTTCCAGTTTAGTCTCTTATTTTAGTTTTTCGCTATTTAATACATTTTCTTAAAACGAAAATTACTTTGAATTTTATTGTTTTCCTTTCTTAAAAATAAAAAGAAAAAAATAAATAAATAAATAAAATAAAGCAAATAAAATTTCTTTTTTAAGCACTAGTGAAATTTAGAAAAAAAAAAAAAAAAAGTGCGTAGATTTTTTTTTTTTTTTTTTTTTTTTTTTTCAGTAGAAGAATTTTTTATGCTACAATGAGAAAAAATTTTGTAACTGACATCTAGAATCTAAATTGAGTCTCTAGAAAAAATAGTTCCATATCATCCTTATAAGTTCTAGTCCCCATTGAAAGCGAATTCTAGAAGCCCTTATTAGAATTCTAGATTATTTGCCTATATTATTGAGGGCTAAGTTATTTAAAAATCTCTGCAAATAAATGAGAATACAAGAGGCGAATTCAGCAACTATAATCTTGGTTTATTACCAAATTCTAGATAATCAAGCGGGAATTTCTCGCAATAAAAAATATTTAAAATACTGTTTCACCATCTAGAAATGTGTAGACTAGAAATTCTCGATCATTTCATCTATTCAGTTTATTGGCGTGCCTCATGCGCATAGTTCGGAAATCTATATTTCCAGTTTAGAGATTTAGAAAATGATCACTTATTCATTTTAGATGAAGGCGGTATGTTTCTTTTCTCAGTGTATACATTCTTTATAGAGTAATTTAATATATTGAAAAAAAAAAAAATACTGCGTTAAGTATAATGAAAATATAAAAAATGTATAGCTTATAACTAGATCAAAAAAAAAAAAAAAAAAGTATGTTGCGGCCACCACAAGACTTTCTTCTATATTTTGCTATACAAATTCACTCAGTAACAGTATATATATATATATATGTATATATTTTTTTTTAAGTTAAAAGTAAAAAAAAAAAAAAAAAAAAATCCATAACTTTGTTTTAAATTATCACAGATTTATAATTCAACCATTCATTTGAAAGGTATTGATGAAACCTATTGAAAAATACAACATATTGAAACCTATTGAAAATATTCATCCCCCCGGGGGGGGGGAACCGATACCCCCGCGTACACATTTTTCCCTATTTAACTACTACTGTTATCAATAAATAATTCATATTAATTATACAATAACAAGTTAAAAATAACTCTCATTATGTAGATTTATACGAAATTTTGTCCTATACTGTCAAGTTAAAAATTTAGAAAAAATGCGATCACAGCGCCACCTGTTGAGCGATGGATCCCCAAATCTAATCAGCACCAGTTTATGTCAGGGGCCATCAAAATACCATATATATATATATATATATATATATATATATATATATATATATATATATATATATCAGGGCGCGAAATTTCCGCTCGCCAACTCGCCATTGGCGAGTGGAATTTTTACTGTGGCGAGTAAAAATTTGGCCAAGTTATAGATAGAATTCTTACACGATACGGTGACAGAAAACATTCTTTTTATAGATTTAAATATGACAAAATCTTGCGATCTTATAACCTGTCCTTTTTCTTTTCTCGGAGTGTGTGTGTGCGTTGTCCGACGATCGCCCCAGCCTGGGAAAGGAAAAATGCTTAGTACATGCATAAAAGTTTTAATCTCTTCTTCTGTTTCATTTCTCTCACTCTGATTTCTCCAAGCAGAGATAGAACAGACGAGCAGAGCTGAGAGTGTCTTTGCCCGTCGCCCTCTATCCGAGAGAAGAGGAACACGAAAGTTTGCCTATGCGATATTGGCGCATGAAAATGAGCCCAAGCCCTTTTAAAGATACTGCTTATTTTTATTTGGTTGAGTAATTACCAAAAAAAAAAAAAAAACAGTTCAGATTGTCCAGTTTTTCACTGAAACGCCAAGGATTTGCGCTTGTAGTGATTTGTAAGCAACGATTATATCAAAAAAGTTATTCCGAAATGGTTATTTCAAATGACAATAATTAATAAGCTATACACATCGACATTCCGTCTGATTACGAAAATAAAAAGGACATAAAAGACATTTCTGATGTAAAAAGTTAAATAAATAAATAGGTAAATAAGGAAGCTTAATGTTTCAAAATAAAAAGATTTTCACAGGATATTGTTTGACAAAGAGTTTTTTTTTTTCTTCTTTCTTTCTTTAATGAATCTTTGCATTTATGTTATTAGATATTTTCATCTTTTTCAAATCTCAAATACAATACATTATAAAGATTTTTAATTACAGATGATTATGAGACATGGTGATATACAACACATTTTTAATATATATAATTTTAGGCATATTTGTAAAAGCAATTTAAATAGTTGGGGGAAAAAAAAAAATTACAACCCTAATTTATGGCGAGTAAAAAGTTTTTTTGACGAGTGTAATCTGAGTTGAAATTTCGGGCCCTGATATATATATATATATGTATGTATGTATATGCATGTATATATATATATATATATATATTATGAAATATATATATTTATACACACATGACCTATGTACATACATGCTTACATATATATATATAAATATAATTAAAAAATAATAATAAAAATAGGTGAATAAATAATGATGTCCCTCTATATAGTACTTTTAAAAGATAGATCTTATTATGAAGTACATAGTTGAATTACACGCATATATATGATCTAAATGTGTCCGTACAGATTGTACTTTTAAAAAAGGAGTAATAAAAATATATTAAATATTTAAACAATAAAGAAACGCTCAAACATCCTGTAGTTGTATGATTTTCTCTCTAGATTTTAATTAGTAGGTTGCGTGTTCGACTCCCGGTTTAGACATGGATGTTCGTAATAATGGGGAGTTTCCGCTCTAACTAGACACTGAGAAAAAATATATACTATATTCCTCCAGAATGGATAAATGATCATTTTCTAAATTCCTAAACTAGAAATATTAATTTCTGAGCTATGCGTATAAAGCTTGCCAATAAGCTGAATAGACGAAATGATCGAGAATTTCTAGTCTGTACATTTCTAAATCGTAAAAAGAATATTCTAAATATTAAAATAAATCCTTTGTATTGCGAGAAATGCTAGCTTGATATTCTAGAATTGAGTCATAAATCAAGATTATATTTGATAAAATTCGGCTCTTGTATTCACATTTCTTTGTAGATATTATTAAACAAGTTTGATTTTGAAAATATAGCAAACGCTCTTGAATACTAATAAGGATTTCTAGAACTTGCTGTCAAAGAGTAGTAGAATTTGTAAGGATGACATGGAACTATTTTTACTAGAACCACAATTTAGATTTCTAGATTTCAGTTACAGATTTTGAGTGGAATTAGTGAACAAAAAGGGTTATCGAACTTTAAGTGAATCCGAAAGAAACCCTCACACCTGAATAAATGTTTAAGTCAAACAGTATCGTAGACATATCATTGACAACGATTGTCGTTAAATTCACTTTCACTGGGAAAAAATTCTGACATCTAGAATTTAAGTTATGGCTCTAGAAAAAATAGATCCATGTCATCCTTATAAATTCTAGTCTCCTCGGAAAGCGAGTTTCAGAAGCCCCTATTAGAATTCTAGAGCGTTTGCCTATATTCTCGACGGCAAAGTTATTTAAAAATGTCTGCAAATAAATGAGACTACAAGAGGCGGGTTTCAGCAACGGTTTAATACCAAATTCTAGAAAACCAAGCAAAAATTTCTCGCAATACAAATAATTCAGAATATTTAAAGTATTCAGAATATTGTTTCACCAACTAGAAATTCTCGATAATTTCGTCTATTCAGTTTATTGGCGTGCCTCACGGGCATAGCTCGGAAATCTATATTTCTAATTAAGGGGTTTAGAAAATAGCCACTTATTTACTCTAGAGGAAGGCGGTATATATATTTTTTTCTCAGTGCTGTTTAGAGTTTATATAAGAAATGTATAACAATTACACTGGTAAAATACTGGGAAATTACACTGGGACCGTCTCCATCCAGAACGAATAAAAAGACATTTACATTTTCAAAAACCCTAAAATAGAAATATAGATTTACGAGCTCTGCATATAAGGTAAACTAGCAGGCTTTGCCCGCTTCGCTGGCCACTAAATTCAAAGGAAACCCTTTTCTATATAGCTTTATAAAAATAAAATAAAATAAATTACTGAAATTGTTCAAAAGCTCGCTCCAGGTCCCCGCTGCATTCGGCAGCGATTTGGTCATCCACTGCAACTCGGCACTTGTCCCTATTACCTGCGACAATAGTTTACCAATGAGCTTCCATTTAGGTGCTTATTATATAACAGTTTCGAAATAGATAGTATCGAAAAAATTGGAGTTTCCCTTTTATATTTGAATCCCAGTTACATGTGAACAACATTATACGTATTGTACACATGTAACTCGGAATGGACTAAAATGTAACTGGGTTTAGACAACATAATATTTGCTTTTACGTTATTTTCATATGTTTATTTTGTTTATCCAATCAACCATTAAATGACAGCAATTTCACGCCAAATAATACAATATGCTGTGACCGGCTACGTCTGTCGCATGAGACAATTAATTTTTTGTGTTTATATATAATTCATGGGTTGTAAACCTGATAGTACAGCCTTAATATAGTTCTCTTTGGCGGTTTTTGAATTTTTGTCACCATTTTAGACTTAATCCATTGTAACAATAAGACTTAATCCCTTGTAACAATATGCTATGAGCGCTATTTCTGCCGTATTTTAGACAACTAATATTTTTATGTTTATATGTATTTCCCATTAAACATATTTTTATTTATTTATTTAAATATTAATTTGAATTTTTTAAATATTTCTGTTCGACAGCGTGCAAGTGCAGTAACACACAGAGGCTCATTTGTTTGTATGATAAATTAGCATAGTGATTATTATATAAAAAAATAAATAAATAGGTAAACATTATCGTGTTACACAACTTTATTATGTCGCGCCAGTGGCGGCTTTTGAATTTTTGTCGCCATATTAGCAATGGATTTATTTATTTATTTATTTTTTTTTTTTTGTATGAAAAGGGGAAAACTATTTTGCTAATAATTTTATCAGACTCTTTTTTGTTTATACATAAGAATCCTTTATATTCTGCTTATATTTTTAATATTTTTTTGGCTTAAAATATTGCTTGTTGAAATAAATCTCCTATCTTTAAAACTGCATTTGTTCTGTAAATTTTGTGTAAAAATAAATCATTTATTTTTTTATATATTTGATGCGCTACTTAGATTAAAATGGCTGTTGCTATATTCAACTTCTTGTCGAAAAACGTTCGGTGTACTTCAACACCAAAATTTAAAAAATCGCCCAGCAGTATCTGTTAATGAAACTGGTAAAATAAAAATATGGTTCATAGAGTTTAAATAATCTATTTAAAAAAAAATTTAAAACCCAAATTATTAATGTATCGTATCACACACACAGATATAGTAATAATATATAGATTGATCATTGGAGAGAAAAAAGTGATTCCTTTTCACTCGGGAAAAGACCTCGATTTTACCAAAATATGGCAGTCTTTCCCCGAGTGAATACACACGGGAATACACACGAATATTTTAGCAAATAAAATTCATGAATAATTTATTTACTAAAGGTGAATGAAAAGCTCCAGATATAGTTTCAAATTCATTCTCCTTTTTTTTTCCTTTTTTCCTTCAATACCACTTAATGGGTGATTCCAAAGCTTTTTTTTTTTTCGGCATCAAAAATCTTTCCACGATAATATGGGGATGATAGATCTATATATATTATTATATCTATGATCACATAAATCTTTCCGAAGATAGAATAAAACTTAATTTGAAAAAAAAATAATAATAACTTTTGTTTATTAACCAAAATAATTGATGAAATTTGAAATGCAAGTTGGTCTTGTGGGGTACAGACTGTATATTATATTTCTGTGTTCGTGAGAGAAAATTTAAAAGAATTTGAAAACTGCAATTTTTAATACCACTTAAAAATCATGTATCTAAATGTGAAGCAGATTTTTCATTTTTTTTTCTCCTAACGGTTTCCATAGAATCTTCTGCTGTTGCCACCTAAAATTCCTACTTTAGTTAATTTTAAAAAATCCAATTGTCCGATTGATAAGCTGTTTAATAGGGTGGTTCGAAAAAATCGATTTTTTTATTTCGGAATCGCGTTACCTCTCAAAAGTTGTAGTTTGGTATCCTCAGTTGGGGAAAAATAACAAAAAAATTCTAAGTTGACATCTTCAATTCGCGCATGAGTCTGCAAGTTTGAAAAAATATGTTAAAATTTGAAATTTTCAAAAAATAATAAAATTAGTTTTTTTGTAATTTTTTATAATGCAACAGCCATAAATTGTCAGTATATAGCGTAGTTTGACACTAAAAAAAAATATTTTATAGCTTTTACATTATATCTTTAGTTCGCGCATACGCCTTAAATTGTGCTAAAATCTTCTAAAATTTGAGATTTACGTGTTTAATGTACAATAATACATACATGGCATATTTACGTTTCAAAAGTATTTTAAAAATTCTAAATTTGTTGAATATAACCTTTTATTACAGTATTATACGTACAAGTATAGTTACACACACGCATTTATATGTATATAATAACATTGCATGTCCTAGCTAATTACGGAATGATATATATAGATTTTACCTATTTTTTGTGTCTTTAAGATTCCTCAGATGTGTTGAGCATTGTTTTAAATTGAGATTTATAGTCAAATAATGGCACAGTTGACCTTCAGAGCAAAGTTGTCCTTATGAAACAATCCCTGTTCTCTTCTCCACTTTAGTACAACATTCTGTTAAGAGCTTTACAATTCTTCCGACACTTTGCGTGTGGCAAAGAAATTTAATTAGCTCAAACTCTGGGAGAACATTAGTATTAAGAAGTTCTTCTAGGCTTTGCATTGACACATTGCTCATTATTGGAGGAGGTGTAAGTTTGCACTTGGATCAATCAAGAAGTTCAATGTAATTTGAAGCTGCAAAATTGATGGTCGGTGGTTGAAAAGTTCTCACCGATTTCCCTTTTCTCTCTTGTTTTCTTGCTTTTAGCAATCTTCGAAAAGCTAGCTGTCTTACGTGCACTCTCTCATCAAGTACCATTGAAATTAAAAGATTTTCGGGATGACAAAAATACGCAGTCCTCTGAATGACAGGATCAATTATTTTACGTACCCTCTCGGGCAGCTGTACTAATTTATACACGTGAACTGCTCCAAACTTTATGGAGGGATTCATTTTAATTCCAAACCATACTGGAGCGTATATCTTCATAATATAGCTGACCAGAAGTTTTATTTCGTCAGAAAGTTTTACTTCAAAATATATAGTCTTAATATCCTATTTGCACAAGTTAACCACCTAGAGTTACTAAGAGGACCAGGATCTTTCACAGAGAGATCTGGCGCACACTCTCCTGTCTTGACTGCTCGATAAATATTAAGTAAATACTGTTGGTCCTTGTTTAAGTCAGTTTTGGTCACATTTATCTCCTCAGTATTAGTCGTTACAAAATTAGCAACAGAGCGTTTTTCACAGTCAGTCAACTTCTTGCCAATTTGTCCTGAGAAACTATGCGCATAAGGTACGCCAATAAACTGAATAGACGAAATGGTCAAGAATTTCTTATTTACACTTTTCTAGATGGTGAAACAATATTCTGAATATTTCGAATATTCCGAATTTTTTGCATTGCTAGAAATTCGCACTTGATTTCCTAGAATTAGGTCATACACCAAGATTATAGTTGCTGAAACCCTCCTCTTGTAGTCTCATTTATTTGCAGAGATTTTTAAATAACTTTGCCCTCGAGAATATAGGCAAATGCTCTAGAATTCTAATACGGGCTTGTAGAACTCGCTTTTCAAGGGGACTAGAATTTATAAGGATGACATGGAACTATTTTTTCTAGAGCTACAATTTAGATTCTAGATGTCAGTTACAGAATTTTTCCTCAGTGTGCCTAGACAAGTCGGCAATGGAATAAGAATGCGAGGGCGCGGCGCGAGCTTTGTGCTTGCTGGTCAGTTAGTGTTCGTGTTCATTTTTTGACATTTTTTTTCAAAGTTTAAGCCTCATGCGCGAACAGAATATGTCATCTAAAAGTTATAATTTTTTTTTTAGGTTGAAACTACGCTATATACTAACAATTTATGGCTGTTGCATTATAAAAAATTACAAAAAACTAATTTTATGATTTTTTAAAAATTTCAAATTTTAACACATATTTTCAAACTTTCAGCCTCATGCGCGAACTGAAGATGTTAACTTAGAATTTTTTTGTTATTTTTCCCCAGCTGAGGATACCAAACTACAACTTTTGAGAGGTAATGCGATTCCGAAATAAAAAAATCGATTTTTTCGAACCACCCTACTGTTTAATGCATCGGATTTACAAAAATTTTCCCTTTCATTTGCTATCTTATTTGTAACGATGCGACTGATATTTCTAATTTATTTTCTAATCTTTCTGATTTATTTTCCTCATGTTAAATAAATGTATGTTTTTTTTTTTTTTTTTTTTTTTTTTTTTAATTATTATTATTTTGTCGAAAAAAAAATTGGCAACAATTAAATTATGGATAAAATGTTAAAATTTAAATGGCTTATTTATCAGAAATTAGAAGCTTATTATTTTCACATTTTAACTAATTAAGAAAATACTAATCAAAAATTCGAAAATCTGACTGTAAACAATGACCCTTCGGGGGGCACCTTTGTGTTAAATCTCGTGACTGTCCGAGCTACCGTTTTCGAGAACAGTGAAATATACAAATATTGCTCACTTAATAGTATAAGATAAATAAACAGGGTAGACACAATAATCAAGAATTTCTAGTCTATACTTTACTAAATGGTAAAACAATATTGTAAATATTATAGAGATTACAAATCCTTTGCATGGGAGAAATCCTGGCTTGATTTCCTAGAATTGGGTCTTACACAAAGATTATAGTTAATAAAACTCGTCTCTTGAGCTCGCATTTATTTTCAGAGATTCGTAAATGCGACTGACTACGATAATAAAGAAAATTATCTAAAATTCAAAATAGGGGTTTTTAGAACTTTTAGCAAAGGGAACTAGAATTTATAAGGATAACATGGGATTATATTTAGTAGAGACACGATTTAGTTTCTAAATGCTGGTCGCGGATTTTTTTCCCCCTGTGTGTTCTAATAGTGATAATATGACTAATAGTGATAATATAATTGTGATTCTTCTGTGATAATGAAATAGATTAATTTTGATGTATTATTTTACAGAAGATTAAACTTAAATAAGGAAGCATATTTTTATCATAAGATAAAAAATACTTTTTAAGAGTATTTTTATTCCATTTACATTAAATTTCATTTACTTCAAAAAACCTTTTGATGTACGTTTTACAAAAAAATGAAAATGTATATTTCTCTCTCTCTCTCGCTTTTTTTTTCTTATCAAAAGCAGAAAGAAGCAATTAAACTGAAGCATATTATCTTTGACAAATATCAAAGAAATAAAAATTTATTAGTTAATTAACGACTATCTTAAATATAATTATTGTTTATTTTTAATGAAAGTGATTTAAAAAACAGAAAATAACGTAATAATAAAAGAAGTTAACGGAAAATTATCATATGAATCTGTTTTTTTAATCTTCAAAATGTTTAATTTTTTCTCTTATTTCTAAACATTTTATGAGATTAAATGATCAAAATACAATAAAGAACTCCTTTGTGCTTTTAAAAATTAGAATACTTTTTTTTTTTTTTTTTTTTTTTTTTTTTTTTTTTTTTTACGTAACTTTATGGCAATCTTTGTTCATATTATTCAGACAATAAGTTTCATTAATTTCGTCTTTAAAACAATAATAGTCTTTTCTAGTATTTTCGTATGACAATAATATATATATATATATATATATATATATATATATATTTTCATTAAACGTTGAAGACATTTTTAAATTGCTTTTTTAAGCGGCTTTTTTTTTTTCCTTTTGCTGAGTTGAAATTAAATTTATTGTTAAGTAGAAACATTTCCTTACTGAATTTTTAATGAAGTATCTCATTCATGATTTTTTTTTTTTTTATGTAGTTTGTCTCTAACTTTCGAAATTTATTTTAATGAATTTTATTTTATTTTTTTTTTATTCATTTTAAATTTTATCAGTGAATTGCTGGTTATCTGAAAACATTGTTTGAGTATTTATAATATTTATTTTCTGTATATAATTAATTCCAGATATAATAATTCATTTTGCATTTTTTTAAATATATGGATTAAAATATTATAATTTTAAATTATAAAGTATATATACATCAGGAACCTTGTATTTATTTACAAAAATATATGTACATTTTAAGCAATTCGGTTAAAACTTATTTAATAATAGGGTAGACATAAATTTGCAACATACATAAGAATTCGAAAACAACACCATTTGAGAGTTTTGGAATAGCATTCCAATTTGAAAGCTGTTTGGAAAGTATGATTTGTGGCTGTATAAGAGAAAAGGATAAAGAAAAGGGCAAATGTATATATTTCACATAACGATGCTCAAAGCATATTTAGTATAAGTTATAGCATAAACATTTATCGAGTTTAAATACAATATTTTTTATGCCAGTTTCATAGAAGAGTGCGTATTCTTGAAAACGAGGTGAGTCAATAATTTATGGTAATTTTTTTTTTCTTTTCAGTATCATCGAAATGCTAGAAATTCAGTAAACCAGTGTATGAACACATAAAATTAGGATGCACTAGACCCCGGCTGTAAGGCAGATATTTCATTTATTCCCCAAAAAAGTTTTTGATGTGACTTTTAGTTACAAAAAAAGATTTTTCCGCAATTTGCACTCAAAGAAACAGGAACGATCGTTAAGAAATTTGCGTCTTACTTACACAAATAAACAGCTGGAAATTATTAACCCTTTGCGCTCGGCATAATTTTCGTAAGACACGCCTTTTGGCGTTCCTTTAAAACGTCACACGTATACTTTCCAACTTACTACCTTTTGGCTACCATAAAATTGTAATAATTTGTTTAATTTTACTTCATCATTAAATAAAATAAATCTATCTGTTAAAATTTTCCGGTAGCCGAAAAGTAGATTATAGTTACACGTTTAAGTAAAATAACATTTCATTTGCTGAGGAACACCTTAAGGCGTAGCTCGATTTTTTAATGTTCCCTCAGAAGGGTCATATGAACGATAAGGGTCAATGTCTGTCCGTACGAATGACACATTAGATGGTTAAACATGTCCATTAATGGTTAAACCAGCCCAGATGGTTAACTGCTTTTCCCTGTATTGTTCTACTACATTATACCTGAATGATTAATTGAATTATTTTCCTAAGAAATATTTCACTTATAATTGTATCCAGTATTTTTTATATCCAGAAAGCGAATGATTTGTACAAATTTATACAGTTGCTGGGAGCCAGTTTATTTTTAAATATAATTAGCATATGATTTATTCTTATGAATAGTACATAACAAATATTTTAGTGTTATGACGGGAATAATTTATACATAGTCTTCCCATATATATATATATATATATATATATATAAATATATATATATAAAGGCCACAAAATTAACTAAGTTAAAAAAAAAAAAAAAAAAAAGAGATTTAAATTTTTTACTGCAATATTATTAGTGATACAGGCCTCGCAGCGTTCCTAAAAATTTACTCACGTTTTATTATACTGCCACCACCATTGTTAAAAACTTTTTTCTTCAAGGTTTTAATGATAAAGTATTAGGCAAATAAGTGTTCATTTAAAATTGTGGTGACAATGTAACAAAATGATTCCTAAAATTCTTAAAATTTTAGGAACGCTGGGAGGCCCGGTGATATGCATTCTTTTATTTTTACTTATAAACTAATGCAAATATTGAAAATTAATAATGGAATATGGCGATAAAGAAAACAGGGCTAATGTTATAGGCCTGCATAAAACAGAGCATATTCAATCTACTATTTTTAAATTGTTTTATTCCTCAAAAATAAGAAAAATATTTATTTATCGGACTATTGATAGGTTAAAAAATCTTCAAAGAACAGAAGAAAGGCCAAGGACTCTCCGACATCGAACATTGAGAACTCCCAAGGTCGCCAAAGCAGTAAAAAATCATATACGGAGGAATCCATTGCGAAATAGAAAATTACGGCTAGTTAAATGAAATTTTCTTCTAGATCAATGTCACAATTAATTAAATCCGATCTTGGGTTGAAATCCTTCCGCTAACAATCAGGTCTAATGTTAACTCCAGTTCAAAAGAAGGTTCGTCTAGAAAAATGCAAAAAAAAAAAAAAAAAAAAATTCAACGATACCTTAATTAAAGTCACAAAAAATTCCTTTCCACAAATAAAAATATTTTTACGGTTGAGGAAACTTACAACCATCAAAATGAAATAGTTTATGTACAAAGTTCCCAAAAAACTTCTGACATTATCCGTAAGGTCCAGTGAGATCATTCATACACTTCATCGACAGCTTAGTAGGGTGTCCCTATGAAGGAACACTAGCCTTCATTTTTTTGAAAAAGGAGTTAAAGCATCAAAGAAAAATTATATAAATGATAATTTAGAAAAGAAGTTGAAGCCTTTTTCTCATGCGCGATTCCACAGAATCGATTGAACCGTTCAAAAAGATTCAGCATTAGCTCATAAAGCCAAAATCATACAAACAGGGATTTTTCAAAATGTACCCAACTTTATAAGTGCTCAGATTTTGCCCTTTGGTAGCCCTGATCTTAATCCCTTGGACTATGATTTGCAATCAGAGCTTTTGCGGATTACCTGTAGTAAAATACATGCTAATTTGAATAGTCTGAAGAGGTCTTTGTAACGAGCTGTTGCCAAATTTCCCTTGAACATTGTGCGCACTACTACTGACGAATGGACTGATCGTTTAAAGGTGTTTTATTGGAGCATTGTACGATGATATGTTTATGACATGACAGGATTATGCAGATGGCGTATAGACACGTTAATGCCATATGCACAAACATATGTAGGATACCGAAAGTATTACTTTCCACACATGATTTTCAAAATGCCATACGCTTGTTTAAGTTTTTATTAGTGACAATTACTATAAAATATACCATTTTACTAGCACAAAAATGTAAACAAAATATGACTGTAGTGTTTGTATCCAATTGCATATACGTATTTTTAAACATACCAGTGTGTTAAAATGATAACTCAGTAACAGAGAATGATGATCAAACGACTGCTTTAAAATTAATTAAAAAAAAAAAAAAGTATTTTTGCTGTCAGCGTAGATACTTAAAATGACTTTAACTATTTCATAAAAACATATAAAAAACTTTTCAATATTTGATTTAAAGAAAAAGATTTTAGTTGATATTAAATGGCTATATTTGAAGCAAAATCTAAAATAAAAGAAAGAGAGAGAGAGAAATAAAGAAAGAAGAAGAGAAATATTGAATATTCTGCCTTTACAATTACTTCTTTAATATATCACTATGCATTTTTTTTTTCAAATGCCCATAAAAAGAAGCGAAAGTAACTTTAAAGAAAATAGTTTTTATTACTTTCATATAACAAGGAAAAAATAGATTTAAACATTTCAAAGAATATAATTTAATAGTTTTCGTAGAAAAAATATATATATACATCATGAAGGTTACAAATGCAACTCTTAAAGAAATGTATATATATATATATATATATATATAACTTTAAAAAAATATAAAAAGTATTTTTTCTTTTTTCCGTCTATATAAATTCTAAAGCAAAATAATTTTTCTGAATACACAGACATTTACTAGATAAAAAGAAATATCTTTAAAAATAGAAATGATGACTGGGATAATAAACAAAACAAAAGAAAAAAAAAATGAAAGGAAAAATCCAAACGTCAAATAATAATTTTAGAGTAATAGACTTTGAAGTATTAAATTCTTTATAATATTTTCACCCTTTAAGAAAGGTATACACTCATTGTTGTTTCAAAGGAATTGATTATTAGCTTTTCGTTGTACGTACACATTTAGAGGTCTTTTTTTTTTTTTTTTTTTTTAACTCGTACATCTCTCATCATATATTTTCCCCTTGGGAGACGAACACTTGCAGCACGTGTAGAATATTGCTTCACACTTGACTCATCCAAAAATTAAACCCTACTCCACTGCTGTACTGTCCGATTCTAATATTCTGTGGTAAAAGTCATTCATTTCTTTTTCATACTTGGAGTAAGTCGAAGTTTCCTTGCAGGTTTATGGGATGATAAACCAAAGTCTTCGGCCAAACGTATTAAAATAGTATTCAGACTGGCGTTGGTGTCTTTTGTAGCCCAAGAATGTCTAATCGTATTGCAGGAGGTTCTTGGATATCGTACGACCACACTTTTTACCGCATCATCATTACGCGCACTCGTTTTCTAGGGCAACCGCTTCTCTTAGGGTCCATAAGATTTCTCGAAATTTTAAATTTACTAATAGCTTCATGCACAGCTGTCTTGCTCACATTTACCCTCTAATTCCTTTAAAGTTCAGAAAATTTAATTTTAAGCAGGGTCAATATTTTGGACCTTTTTGTAACAGTTATTGTTTTTTTTTTTTTTTTTTTTACCCATTACAATAATTACACTACAGCACTGTCTACGACAAAATCCAATAAACAACTGGCGATAAATGCTTACCAACCACCTTTATTTTTAGCAGTAGAATGCGTCTGATGCAAATAGCCCATGAGGTGACGCAATAATCTACGCAAATGATGCATTGTGTTAAAATACTGAAGATCAGCTTGCGAATTGGAATGAAGCATTGAATTAGCATATTTTTCTATGCCAGTTTAATTCTACGCACACGTTTCAAAAACTATTTCTTTTTAATTTCAGATGAAAAGGAAAGACGAATTGGTGAAATTGAGATGATAAATAACAATTTTTGAATTCTAAATGTTTCAGAATTGATATTGCACATACTACTAGAAGAGACATAGAAAAAAAAAAAAAAACCTCGACGATAGCTTCAGGGCCCCGAGCCCGATACATTCCCGAGCTTCGATGACATTTTTGAGTCAATTTTGATTTCTTATTTTTTCCGGTGTAGCCTTATTATTATTATTATTATTATTTTCCATAAAATTAACTTTGTGAGATTTTTTTTTCTCGTCCCATGCTTTTTTCTATGTGTTTTTATCCATTTTTACCCAAGTTTTACATTCTAAAGTGCAGCGGTTACATACTAGGTCGTCTAGTCACGTACTAGGCGAGACGTAGGAAAACCTCGACGATAGGACCGATTACTTCTCGATCTTCGATGAGTTTTTCTAGTCATTGAATAATAGCTTAAACTGGTACAAAATCGTCAAACTGGTGTATTTTTCTATTTTACTTCAATTCTACGCCACACATACAAAAAATTATTTATTTTACAATGCTTTAATTAAGTTCGTTTCTTGTTTGTTTGTACGGTACAAATCTTGCAATCGATTTTTAACTAACTTCCGGAAGTTAGTTAAAAATCGATTGCAAACTTTCAAAAAAGCTCAGACACGATGACCACACAATACTTCGAAGCCCGAATTCCGAATTTTTTATTAGTTTTTTTTTTTTTTTTTTTTTTAATTACTTAAAATGTGAAAATAATAACCTCCTAATAGCTTTAAAAATAGCGTTTAAAATATTAGCTATAATTTAATTGTTACCAAAAAAAAAAAAAAAATACAAGTTCGTTTTCTTTCGACATAAAAATAAATACGTTTAAGTAAACGTGAACGTCAAAAAATTGTAAAAGGTTCTTCGCTAAAAAAAAAATCTCATAATTTTCTCTAAAAATATCTGCAGAATATCTGCAGAATACCTAAAGTTATTTGGTCCATTCTTAAGAAAGTTTGCAAAAATTTTTTTATAACGACTTAAAAATTCCTGCAGATATTTTATGGAAACACTTAAATCTTCAAAATATTTTAAAATATTTGAAGAATGTCTTAAGAAAACACTATTTTCTCAAGAATATCTTCGGATTACTTTTAATGGGGTTAATTTATGCATCTCACAAAAATTGACGTCATTATTACTTTAAAAAATTTATACGCATTGATAAAGTGCTTATGTAGTTCTACAGCTATGGATTAATCAGAAAATTTAAAAACATGGTATATAAAAAGTTTTTTATCTTATAATTATTTAATTTTAGTTTAAAAGAAAAAGTCAAAAATCAACCAACGCTGTTTTTTAATGCGATGTTTTTTAATAACAGTGCTCCTTATAATAAATTTGTTGTTAGTAGACGTGATTTATTAGTATCACATAAAAAAAAATTTCTAGGGAAATACTGCGAAAAAGTTCATAAAGTGACATGATAAAAATTATAAAAATAAAATGTAAAAAAAAAAAAAAAAAAATCCCCTGAATTGTTATTTTTTCCGCCTGAAATCTTTACTATCTCACTATATATAAATGGCTAAGAGAGTTTTTTTCCTGAAAGTCAGAGGCTGGACGCAAGTTGATTGGCTATGAGAGATTTCCTTCCGTTTGTCTGTGTGTTGTTGCCACCAGCTTTTCATACTTTAATTAATTTAAAAATTGTCACCATCTTTTCATACTTTAGTTAATTTTTAAAAAATCTAATTGTCCGATCGATAAGTTAATTAAACCGACGGATTCAGAAAAAATGCTCCTTTCATTTGGTATCTTATTTGTAACGAAATTTTGATTAGATTTTTTAAAATAAATTAAAATGTGAATATAATAACCAGGAAAAAGCTTTAAATGTGGACATTTAGAATTTTTTTTTTTTTTTTTTTTTTTTTTTTAACATAAAATGAAATATGCTTTCACGCAAAAAATAAAATATTATAAAATATTTTACTCCTGCACATGAAAAAATTAAAATTGAAAATGGAGTAAAAAAACAATTTAGATAAAGTTGCGCGAGAGTTTCAAAAATTAATGGAAATATAAACGAACGTTAAATAAATAAAAAAATCGTCTGCTCAATCACGTGATATTGAAAAACAAAGAATCGAATTCAGTAAATATGAAAAGGAAAGGAAAACGGAAAGAAAAGAAAGAAACAATTAATAATAATAACATAAATTATGTATTTTTGTCTAAAATGACGATAAAAATTCACAAGTCGCCAAGGGGAGCTACATTAAGGCTGTACCATTATCAGGTTTACGTATTTCATTATTTCATTATTTATTTTTCTATATACCAACTACTATTAACTAACTCAACTACTATTATAACCACAAAAATTAATTGTCTCATGCGATAGACGTAGCGATCATAGCACACTGTAATATTATATTTGGTGTGAAATTGTTGTCATTTTATGGTTGATCGGATAAATCAAATAAATATAGAAAATAACGTGAAAGAAAATATTATGTACACCATGTTTATATGTAACTGGGATTCATTTGGAAATGGCTACTTCATTTTTTTCGATACTGTTCGTTTCGAAACTGTCATCTGATAAGCAACCAAATGGAAGCCCACTGGTAAGCTATTGTCGCAGGCAATAGGGACAGGCACCCGAGAGTCTGCGAATGAGTGGGTCACTGCCGAAGGCAGCGGAAAACCAAAGCGGGCTTTAAATCAATTTCATGATTTCTTTAAATTCTATTTTTTATTGTAAAGCAGTATAGAAAAGACTTTTCATTAAATATAGTGACCAGCGAAGCGAGAAAAGCCTGCGTTGATTCACTACCTTCATTGATTTCATGAATTAAAAAATGGTTTCGTTGACAAACTTTTATCTATTGGCACGCACACAGCAACAGGCCGAATTTTGTACGTTTTGAGTTTGATTTGAAATTTTTCCCGCATTCGGAATTCGGTTCGTTCCCGAACCGGGGCTTTGCTAGAATATATATAAGAAAATACTTGCATTTGAAATGTGATTTGCCCACAGCATTTTTCTTCCATCTACTTTTCCCAGCTCTAAAGTATTGTACCCCCTCTCTCTTACTTTTTACGTAGCGTATAGGAATTATTGCAGTTAACCATAAAAATCATTAAAAATTCCGTCAAAGACAGAATTTAATTCAGTACGGAGGATGATTATTTTCAATCTGTAATTTTATTTTATTTTATTTTATTTATTTATTTATTTATTTTACTTTTACTTTTTTTTTTATCTCATTTATTGAACGTGAAACTGGGTCACGTACTTTTTAAAATGACTGAAATGAATAAAAATGAAGTGATGCCACCTATATTTCATACTTTAGTTAATTTTAAATAATCTTATTAACATGTCGAAAAACACTTTGCACCCCTGGATTCAGAAAAGTTTCCCCTTTCAATCGTTTCTGAATTTGTAACTATAGAACTAATATTTTTTTATTTATTTTGGTGTTACAAAAAACTGATCATCAAAGAATTCCAGATTGAAACTTATAGTCCTTCGTCTTTAAATATATATATATATATATATATATATATATATATATATATATATATATATATATATATATATGGACACCACATGACTTTCTTATACAACTGTAGGAATATAGATATTGTTATGAAAACAGTGACAGTTTTTGTGTGGGGAAACTGATTCGTAAATAAACAGGCAGGTTCCATTCTCAAATCTGAAAACAACAACAACAGCAACAAAATTATATTTTTTACTCCAACCATAAAAGTCTCGGAAAGAGGATTATATATACCGCCGAGTCAAATATAGTCTTTTCAGAAATCTCCACGGCTTTACAGAATCTCTCATTGTCAAATGGACAGCTTTGAGTTCAGTGAAAACCATCTGAAATACAGTCGGTAACAAAAATGTCCGAACACTAGCAAAAATTCCTATGCAATAAAAGTATACTTCATACGATTTTGTTAAATAAATCCTTATCGAATCATGTTCTTATACTGACTAAGACCAGGATTCGACAAGGATTTATTTAACAAAATCGTATGAAGTGTACTTTTTTTACATGGGAATTTGTGTTCGGACACTTTTGTTACCGACTGTATATGGGCCAAATTTTATCTATTTGGAAAAAATAGTGGCAAGAAACGATAAATTTTACCAAAACAATTAACTCAGTTAAAATTAAAAAAATAAAAATAAATAATAATAATAATAATAATAATAATAATAATAATAAAGGCTATCCTGAAACAATATTTACTGCACAATTTTATCACTAATCCCACCAAGCCGTCAAGTTACTAGCCATCATAGATTTTTGGTCTTAGCATTGGCGATTCGATGTCGAATTTGGCGACTTGATGACTGAATTTGGCAAAAATTTATGGTTTAGAGTTTACAAAGTTTGGAATTTCTAACTTCAATAAGAACAGATTTCTAGAATTTTCCGAAAAAAATCATTTGTTTATAGCGCAGAATTAAATTCTTCGAAATTTCTATAAATTATTCATAAGATTATAAAAAGAAAGAAGAGTGATTGTTGATGCTTTTAGACTAGAACTTGTCTGTACATTTACGTCTACTTTTTATACGGTGTTACCGTAAAAATGGGAACAAACGAAAGTTTTTTTTTTTTTTTTTCATTTCTACGAAGGTGAGCGTTTACTTAACGTCATATTAGGCATTCAAATGTGGCTAAAAGTGGTAGTACGTTTTCAAAAAATTTGGAAACTCTAACCTCAACCGGAGTATTGTTCTGGAAATTTTGTAATGATGTATTGGTTTCTCGCGCAGAACTGCTTTGAAAATGCTCTCGAGGATTTCAAACTCCATTCAGACTTCGAAATATTCGGTTGTTCCAAATTTAGCGAAATTTATGGTCTGTAGAGTATTTAACAATGTCTATTTAATTTCTGTAATAAAAAAGGACCACTTCTTTGGATTGTTTCAAGAATATTAACTAATTATTGATTTTTGTAACGCAAAAAAGAGATTCTTTCAAATGTTTACTGATTATTAATTAAATAAATTGCATTCATCGATTTGAACGTGCTTTTAAAGAATTATAGACTCTATCTATGGGCTAAATATTCATTAACTGAAGTACATTCGTCGACTAGAACCTGTTCATGTCTTTAAGAATTACTTTCTGAACACTAAAATATCAACAACTCTCATAGTATCATTACGTTGTCTATCTAAGTGCCGAATAGTTATCCCTTAAATAAAGTGCATTCATCGACTAGAACCTGCTTGGGTCTTTAATAATCACTTTCTACACGCTAATATGTCGACAACCTTTTTTTATTTTATGAATATCATTACTAGCTCTATCTATGGGCTGAATATTCATTAAATGAAGTGCATTCGTCAACTAGAACTTGCATCTCTCTTAAAGAATTAATTTTCACACGCTAAAATGTCGACAAATTTTATAACAAGAACATTACGTGCTCAATGTATGAGCTGAATACTTATTAAATAAAGTGCATTTGTCGACTAGAACCTGCTTATATTTTCAAAAATTAATTTCATATATAAAAATATCGACAATTTTCATAACAATATCATCACAGGCTCTATCAGTAGCTTCTTTTGAAATCTCTATGATGGTAGGTTATATATAATGTCCAAAACCTTTGTATTTTTGGTCATTATGAATATAATTTTTCTAAATATCACCTAAACGGAAAATCACAGAAAGTCACAAAATAGAGGTACACAACTAGATGTTAAAACAAATCAGCATACCAATTTGCAGCGTTATATGTTCAACCGTTCTTGAGTTATGTGCGATACATACACACATACACACACACATACGTATTCTTCGACCACATTTCATGAAACCATGGAGGCATCTGCGCAAGATCTAACTCAACGAGTCCAATGCTAAAATAGGGGTGACAGTCATCTGACTCAGAGATAATGAGCAATAATAGAACGCCGAATTACTGGATGTTTTCCAAATTTCAATCTGTCGCTCAAGCTGACAGTCCTTCAACATTTTGGACACGTCCTCACTGCTAGTTTTAGGATATGTGGCTGCACTGTATATACAAACGTCACGAAAAATTGTGTAAATTCTTCGATATCTCTGAAACGTAAGCACGTATAAAAAACAAAGTTGCAGGTTTACACCTAGGCATCATGACTGTCACACGTATAAATTTGCAGTATTGTACGATCGATTTTATATAATGTGAAATACAAAATCCATTTTTCAAAGCATGATTACAATATTTCCTTACACGGATACTTTCTGTAAGGAAGTTAAACAAGAAAAAAAAAAAAAAAAAAAAAAAAAACGAAAACCTAAACCAGTATTATCAAAAATTTCTTATAAAACTGACGTCATAATATTTTTAAAATTTATATTTTCATTTATTTTTTTTATAATACCAATTTCAATTAATACAACTGACTTCTATTTTTTTTTTTTTTATTTTATCATCCGCGAACTATATCATCAGATACAGTTTTTGTGATAGAATCCCCCACAGCGATTTTTAATACTTTTTGACATTTTGGCGATGAATTAAATTATCCATCTCAATGACCTTTGTGCAAAACATGCAAGCTACTTAAGAGCAAATTTTTTATTTCGCCAAGGGATCCTATACTAAAACTGTTCCTAATGCATATTTAGTTTATTTTAAATTTACCGGGGTTTTAATCAACATTATAAAACACAAGTAATTGAATGTCGTGTACATTTTATTAACGGCTGGATATCATATGCTTCGGACATAGTTTTGATTTTCTGAAAATTCGCATCAATCGAAATACTTGGTACAAATTTAGTATGAGTTCTCCTTGGCAAAATTTGGCGCCAAAGTAGCTCAGATATTTCTCGCCAATATCTTTAAATAGGAAGTTACGATAGTCTTTTAATTTTATCACCAAAGTAGCAAAGCATTTTTAATGACGCCAAGGAAATTCCATACCCTCTCGCACCCTGATAGTTATAAATAAAACATATGTAAATATATATATATATATATATATATATTGAAATAGCTTAAAACCTTATTTCAAGCAATTACATATAATCTTGAACTTTTAGCTTTCTCTAAACTATCCCGCTGCCGCTGATTTTATTTTGCCGCCAATGCTTCAGGTTGTTTTTGCTGCTGTAGGAGAATATATATATATATTTTTTAACAGTACGTTTATTGCCTATCTTTTACTAAATTTGGTACATTAAATTGATATATTTTTAACTAATCGGAAAAAATTTCATTTAAATGAGTAACTGAAAGGGATTGGTTATTTTGCCTTTTTTGTTCTTTTCGCATCTTTTAATGTTCTGTGGTTCATATGGTGTTAGCCGGTCACACATATAATTAAATTTATAAGAGTATGTTATAGAAATTTAGTAAAATATATTCTTCAGTATAAAAAAATAAAAATCATTTGAATATGCATGAGAGATTATAACTTTCTATTAGCCAGAAAGAAATATTATCAAACCAATCACAACAGCTACAAAAATTGATAAAAGAACGCAAAAAAAAGTTCTTCGTCTTGCGGCAATCTTACGACGTTTTGCTTTATCTAATTGTTGCGTACTCATAGCGACATGACTCTGTGTCTGTTCAACATTCACTTCTATATTATCAATGACTTCCCCTTGATCATGGACCAATACAGCAAGGTCTCTGAATGTGCAATGGACATCAACAATATCTGCTTCCAATTTTCTAACAGTTTCTTCCTGTTCTTGAAGTAATTTGAAATTGCCATTATCTTGAAGTTGAAAAGCAGAATTCATCTGAGTCTGTATAGGATTTTGTATAACAGTCAAATTTGTATTTGAAAGTTGATCACTTACACATTCATCCTTTGTAATATGAGATTGATTCCGCGTTCTTATTATACTTTCTCTTTCTATTTGGATGATTTTTCTTTGAGTATCTTGAAATTTTTTTACAGCTTCGGAGAATTGAATAGTTAGTCTGTGATTCCGTAGCTTTTTTTCTCTTTGTTTGTGAATCCCTGATGCAATACTTAAACGATTAAGTTGTTTTATGTAATTATTAGTTTCTTTTACAAGGTGGCTAGTACAATACTTCACTTCATGTAGTTGGGTTTTAAGATGTCCATAATCTTCATGAGTTATAAGTTGGTTAAGGATTTTCTGCATAGACGAAACATTTTGAAAAACTTTTTCTATGTTACAGGTTATGTCATCAGATAATTTGGAGTACTCAGCAAGCTCATCTGAATGAGATTCTGATCCAATATCAGAATATTGATATCCATTCAAAGAAGAACCTTTCATCTTAAAATCGAATACAAGAAGTTGTAACTCTAATAATCATTGCCAAATTATAGTTATATTTCCTGATCCTAACCAGTGTTTAAAAATTTCAGAATTATAAGAATAAAAAAAGAAATTGGAAGTTTCTTTATTGATAATGTTTATAAACATGACATATTAAATATTAAACCACAACAAATGAAATAGATTTTTGTTGCCAGCACAGGAAAATAAAGTTTAATGAAAAAGAAGAAATAAGTATATGTTATCATTTTATATAAAATAAAGTTTAATTTTATAGGATAAATTAACCAATTGGAGTTCTTCAATATTTTTTAAATATTCAATGGACAATATTCCTGTGACGTCACCGTAGGTAAAATCTTTTACCACGTGGCCGATATTTTGTAAACAAATTAGATTCAAGATGCCATTTTATTGTTACGCATAACCTAATATTAATAGGAGTTGAAGGTCCAATGGGAGAAAGCTACGAAACTGTGATGTAAATTTTTGGTTGAATTGAGGGCGCCACTTGTCATTACTTCCTACCTGGGCGCGGATATAGTGTTGTTTTCAATAGAATTTTGCTGGATTACACTTTAAATTTTTTTAAAAGCAATTTAATTTTGTTGTAAGTTCTTAAAACTGCATAATTCAGATGTTTCAAATAAATGCTTCGTTCCTAGTTGTAAAACGGGCTATGATAGTGATAAGAAAAGAAAAAAAAGCCCCAGGAGAGAAATAATGTCCGAGTTTGTGTTTTCTGCACCTAAAGTAAGTTTATTTTTTTTCTTTACAAAATTTCACCCATTCTCCTTCTTCCCAATCGTCTGTTTCAGCTAGCTTCGGTTTATAAGGATCGTCATTTTTTAAAAGCTCTCTTTCAAAGTAAAATTAGTATAAAATGGCTCTTAAAAAAACATATTGGTTAGAGTACTCTATTTAATGAAATCTGCTTTAAATCGAACTTTTTTCAGCTTGATATATTTTTAAAAAAATAATTAAAATGAGACATTTCCCCATTGAATAACATTGCAGAAGCTGGAGAGAAGGAAGTATTGTACGCTGGCGCCATCTGTAAACATTATAAAATAACATCACAAAATTTCAGCGTTACCTTCTTCTCCTGTCTTTATCTCCGTGCGCATAACATTTTCCTAAATATTTCTGCAGTGAAACTTAATAATGATGTTTAAACAAGAACAAAAGAAAAATGTAAACAACTGAATCGAATAATAAAGTTAAGACTATTCCATATCGTAAAATTGCAGAACATTTTATGTATACACACACACATACATATATAATGAATAAAAGATTAAAAAGAACATTCTATACACACACACATATATATAGACATCAAAGCTTAAATAATTAGAATTTCAATCACTTTAATAAAGGAATTTATTAAATGGAACATCCATTTAAATTTGTTAACATCGTCACAGTTCACATGGCAACATTTAATATTACATATGTTGATTAATATTAAAGTATATAACTAAAACTGGAATAAAAACAAAACAAAGTTATCACTATATCACTCTTACTTCAGTTTTATATAATCTGTAACTCTTAGAAATAATATTGCAGTATAAAAATTTGCAAGCCACATTGCTTTGTTATGGTAGAGTTGAGGATTGTTTCCCTTACCAGCTGATATTCTTGTAGCCTCGAACCCAAAGTGGGAATATGGTCCATTCAATAAGATTTAAAGTGTTAAATTTTGTTAAAACTATAAAATAAGTTAGAAGTAAAATAATTAACAAATAAAATTAGTGTGTTTTTTAAAATAATTTTTTTATTAAAACACGCACAAAAAATGAAGTTTTTTCAAATGAACGTTCCAAAAGTAATCACACATTATTATAACTTTTACAGGTATGTGACAACTAAGTATAACTCATAGGTTTTTAAACTCCGTTGTTCTAATTAAAAGAAAGATTTTAAATGTAAATATTGCGTAGAAAAAAAGGGAAAACACTTGCAGTTTGGTCCACAACTCTATTTGGTAAATTTTATTCGGTGATTATGTCAAAATGCGATTTTCGAAAATGATTGCCATGGGTTCCAAACGTAAATAAATGTTGGAAATAATCGAAAACGACGTCGTGATCGTTCAAACGGTGCCAAATAGAGTTGTGAAGAAACATGCAAATAGTACCAAGAAAGGAAAATATTTTTTTCGAGAGAAAAATAATTGCGATAAAGGCTTCAAAGTGATTAAATGCTCTTCTTCAATTACATAAACAAAATAATTAACGCAATTTGAGATTAAGAAAATGCAATAAAAATTGATAAAAAATTTATTATCAAATCATAAATCACGCCGAGATTGACATCAGATGACACGCCCTGCTAAGAAAAGAAAAAGGAGAGCAGCAGGTGAAGAAACTACTAGTTTCATAGACGACGTCCCTACAAGATCACGCCTCGGCTCCAACGCGCCAACATCGTGAAATCAGCCATAACAATCGACGATTTTACCGGAATCAAATGCATTGGAAGTTAAGGTGGCGCGCAGCGCCGCCACAGGAAAACTAGTTGCATTAGTTTTTTTTTTTTTTTTTCCCTCCGTTTGCAGAGCATTTAAATTGATTTAAATAAATTTAAAATGCAATCTTCAGATACGCAAAAATATATGACTCATAAACATAATTGCGGCAATAATTTTAAACCAATCGATTATAAAATAATAAATTATATTAGTCGTTTTCTCTTAAATAAGATACTCTTCTTCCAATTTTTGTTTTGCATGAAAGAAAATAAATAAGAATTATAAAGATATAAAATAAATAAATGAATAATGTATATATATATATATATATTGTACAAATGTAGGAATGTGGAAACTTTAATTTTAAATACAAAAAAGTAACATTAGATGAGCGCAATGCTGCTCCTTGCTAATGTACAATATAAATCTAAATAGAATGAAAAAGAAAAACATCAACATATGTAACTGAAGAGGAGCGAAAGAAAAAATGGAGACAGAAGTATCTAAATGGCAGGGGGGAGTTGTGACCACCCCACTCCGGTTAAACATGTTTTACGACCGGTCAACACTCCCGGATACCAGATACTTTGTCAAAACTTAGAATAAATTTACATGAAAATGGTAAAATAAGGAATAAATCCCAAATAAAAACCTTTAAAACAATTTATAAGAAAAACCAAATCACAATTTAAAACGACATACAAGAAAAATCATGAAGCAATATGCCACCTATTCAACACAATTCAAACTTAGAAACAAACAGTTAATGAAAGTTACAGTTAGTGAAAGGAAGAAACCTTAAAATCGAATTGATAAACGATTCAAAAAACGTGATTTACAAGTAATATAATCTAATTGGTAATATTGTTTAAGAATATTTAACAGAAAATAAAGAGGATAATTATTATCTATGGCAATTTGTATAAAATTAACTACAAAAGAGTCATAACTATAAGTAAAAATTCGACTGCATCGAATAAGTTGGTTAATTATAATATTTCTGAATATATTTTTATGTAAACAAGAAGACCAAGGAGAAATTCGGTTAATTTTAAATTTAAAAGCATCACGTTTATCATAGATTTTAATTACGATTGTTTCATTATTAATACAAATATTAAGGTCTAAGAAATCAACACTATAATCATTGTTAGGTTCAGTTTCAATTAAATTTAAATTATTGGGGTAAAAATAAAATTTAGTTTAAATTCTTCTTGTTCATATCCAATTAGAATATCATCTACATATCTTATATACAAAATTTCATTTAAAACATGAGTACCAAATTCATAATGATGTAAATAGATATCTGCAAGGGCAGAGGAACATCCTCCCCCATAGGAATACCGTAAATTTGTTGGTTATATCCAATCCCATTATATAAAA
The DNA here is from genome assembly GCA_963930645.1 of Salticus scenicus. Lineage (NCBI taxonomy): Eukaryota > Metazoa > Arthropoda > Arachnida > Araneae > Salticidae > Salticus > Salticus scenicus. Next base: position 151,913,453 of record OZ005652.1, on the reverse strand, counting down.
TGTTTTCATTTAAGACGATAGTCAAAAGGGCTTTAAATTTTGGAAATGTAATGAATTCTTGTAAATCATATTGTTCAAAGTAATTTAATAAAACCTGAAATAAAATCTGAATGTCTATAGTATTAAATAAATCAGTAAAATCAAAACTTACAACTTTTTTAACTGTGCTATTTGAAATTAATTTAACTACATTATAACTATTTTTAACAAAAAAACAGCCATCGATCCTAAATTTGTCAATTAGTTTATTTAAAATTTTTAACAGTTTGTCGTTAGCTAGAGTAAGATATGTATTACATGCTATTGTGACAGGACGAAATTTGATAGGGTTTTTATGTAATTTGGGAATGAGAGCTAAGTAGGGAAATTTAAAATTCTTGATTGTAAGACCAGTTTTTTTATATAAAGCAGTAATTCGATTTTTAATTTCACGTTCACTGACATTTAAAGGTTTATATAAATTGATGTCATTATAAGACTGAATTAATAAATTGTAATAGTATTTTTTACAAGTAAAAGCATAATTAGATGCAACTTTATGTAAATAGGAAATTACATAATTATTTTGTAGATCATTAATAGCACATTTTAATAAACGCATATTTAAATGTTGGCCTGTATATTGATGTGGATAATAACTAAGAAAATGCAATATAAATTTATCTTTCCATTCATCAAATGAACATAATGGTAAACTAACTATATTTTACAGCCATTTTATATATGAAACAGTCCAGATTAGTTATAACAGAAGTTTTAATATTTCGGTTTTTTTTCAATTTTAAAATTTGTGCCCAATTTCATAAATTTTTTTAAAGTAGAATTCTTTACAATATCTAAATTACCAGTTACAATATGATTATGATTATTGTCAAAACCTGTAGAATCCGGTTTACAACAACATTGCAGTGGAGAATTACAATTTAAATTGTGTGAGATTTCATTATAGTTAAAAATTGATCTACCAAGAGGGGTTTCATATTTAAAAGCTGCACTTATATTTATATTATTTAACGGAAAAGATTTTTTAATATTTCTAAAAATGTTTGCAAATGGAATATAATTAAAAGATTTATTGTAAAAATTGAAGATACAGAATTCTTTAGAATAAGTAATTTGATTGCCATTATATTTTAAATCGATATTGTATTGAATAGCTCTAACCTTAAGGTGTTCTAATACTATAGCATAAACTGTAGTACTCAAATCTGTATTGGTTTGAATAACATCTTGGCAGTAATGCCACATAGGTTTAATAAGTTTAATTTTTATACTATAAACGAAGTTTTTAATCCAATTTGTTTTTATCAATTGAAATTGTTTTAACTTGTTAACTAAGTTTGTTAAAGTGGTTTTTGTAAAATCTAAAGAACATTTATTTCTACGACCACCCCTGCGATGTCGTTTAACTTTGGTTTGATCATTCAGAGATGTAGAATCATTATTTAATGGATTATTATTGTTTATAATAGATGAAATGGAAACAGTTTTGTCAAAAACTTGAGTATTTAACCCAAATGGAAATAAAGTTTTAAATTGATGCATATGAAAACTCTCCCACCATTTACGAGTATTTTCATTACTGACAATGTCTATTATTCTAACTACCATGTTGTCAATGCCGTGATCTGCAAAGTGTTTAATTGCTAGAGAAGGGTGGGAATTTTTAGTATTGACATGATTAATTTGACTTCGGTGTAAATTGATTCTAATGTTAAGAGTGTTTTTAGTTTGTCCTATATAACCAAAATTACATTTTTTACAAGTAAGTTTATATATACAATTGAAAGTTTTACAAAAAATCTTATTTTTATGTGAATTATCGATTTGTGTTGGATCTGAAACGGGACATAATTTACAACGCAAATTATTACAAAGTTTATATTTAAAGCTACACATTTTAGGGTAGAAACTTTCGTAAAATAGAGTGTTATTACTAGATGTATTTAAGTTATTAGGAGTTGAATGAACAGAAGATTGACTAGGCAACACACCACTTCCATGACATTCATAACTTAAGACAGTTTTTTTGTGTATGGGGTTCCTTGATGCAACAGGTTTAAAAAAGCTAGTAATTTTGGTAGGGTGACATTTTAGATAAACAAAGAGTAGGGTGACAATGTATTTAGTTTACTTTAAATTTTTATTTATTTTAATAGAGATAATTAGTTAATATAAAATAACACAGAATTTTTTTTAACTTAGTTAATTATCAATTAATGGTAAAATGTATACAATAAAAGTTAGAATAAAATCAGTGAATTCATTTACAATGCACAACTTGTGCACGCGTTTTCAATGCCATCGTCATAGACAGCATAAGAAAAACCAATTTGTCGTTAATTTTATTGTAAGTCATGTCGAAAACAGTGGGCTCTTCCCAGCGTCGTCTTCTGCTCAATCATGCGATATAGAAAAACAAAGAAGTGAATTCTGAGAAGCGAATTTAGTTAAATATTGCTCTTAAGAACAAAAGTATTAATATTTAATGTAAAATAAAATAAAAGTAATATTGTGCATTTGTAAACAGTAGTAACTTTTAATTGTATTTGCAACTTTAATAATTTTAAAAGCACTTTATATGTTTATTTATTTTTACAAGTAAGAATCAGATTTTGTATGTTGTAGTGTAACTGTTACGTAACCGATGTAGCAATAAATAGTGAAATGTTTATGGATTATAACTTGAAATTAATTTAAAATACTTTAAATTAAATTTAATCGCGTAAAAGTGTTACAACAAGTTAATTAACTTAGTTACTCTTCAAAATGGCTTTACACCGTACAATGTTACACCGTTAGCGATGTAAGTAACAAACGTCAATATTAATAACATATAAACTAAATGATGATTGTAAATGTATATAGCAAACAAAAAGGTGATGGATGGTATAAAAGGGATTAAAAATTATGATGCATAAAAAAAATAACATAAATTAAATCCGATTGGTCAAAAATAAGAATAGAAAATTTTTTAGCAATCGCTATAGATATAAAGACTTCGTCTGCTCTTTGTTTATCTATCTCATGTGACCTATTACCTCGCATGGTAAGCAGAGTGAGCCGTGGACAAAGCCACTTAGTGATGTAAAATAATAATAATAATAATAATATAGAACCCCAATCCATCGTTTTTCATGGGATGCGTGAAAAAAAAAAAAAAAAAAAAAAGATCAAAGCGGGAAAACGATGATTGCGGGTTAAAGTAAAAACAAAAATTAACAATGTTTATGAAGTAATACACGCAATATATATACAGTATAATATTAATAAAAACTAATTTGTTACTCTCCGAACTGCCGAAGAAATAAATAAAAGTTGTATAACATTAAGTGATAATTATTTTTAAAAATCAGTAATTTTATGTTGAATTTGCTCACTTTATAAATTGTTTTTTGCTCATTTTATAAATCAAACGGGGATTTTCGAGGACTACAACATTTTCTGATCCTTTTCTGTAATTTCATGTACACACACACACACACACACAAAAAAAAAAAAAAAAACGTGCATTTTCAAATGCCGTAATTACGTCGGACACGCTTGGCTCTGGCGTAGGCTTAGCCTCAGGAATGTGAAAAAATGTAGTAGCTGGCCATACTGGATGCATCCATTCTATTCTTTATACCAAGTAGAATAACTACTTATCCAAGCAACAAGACACGATCCGTATTCAGTAATTCATAGGCACATGTTACAATATCTGCACAATTCCTGTTCTTCAACTAAAACAGCGTAAGGTTGAGTAGTTCAGGATGGTTGGGTTTTGCATCGCACTAGTGCTACAATATAGGCAAATAGCGACGGTCTAGAACACACCTTTGAGGATTACCCGACGACATGCCATCAGAAGTGTTATCCTCCGTGGAGAAGGAAAAGAGTCATTTTAGAATAAAAGAAGTAATTCCAGTTTGAATGCCATATGGAATCGCTTGATTTTCAATTTCATTTCAGTTAGAAGATAAATTTTACAACGATGAATGCGGGAAAATAACTTTTTGAAGAACGATATATGCGGGTTCCGTTAACATTATTTAGATACAGTTTGTGCAGAGAATATAGAAGTAAAACGATCAATGCGGAAAAACGATGGATGCGGAAACGATAGATCGGGGTTTCAGTGTAATAATTCATTTACAAACGCATGAATTGAATTTTGAAAATGGAAATTTATCGCGCTTTATAGCACATTGAATAGAACCAGTGAAACGGAATTTCTCGCGGCTAGTAACTTCAGAAAATGAGGAATCATCAATATCTTTGGTTTTTCACCTCGGAGTATAAAAGAGAAGGTTTCGCCAAAAACTTGATAGTTAATCACGTTTTAATTATGTGTGGCCAACGAGCGATAAATAGCCAAGAATCGGATATTTTCAATATTTTTTTGCGAACTATATATAGTGATTCCGCTGGAATTTTTTTTTTTATAAACATACATAACCACATGAGGAGAGTATTCTGTATTTTTTTCAAATTTTCTTGCGTATGCGCCTATGGAGACCTTCCTCGTCAGGTCCCTTAATTTGGAAATAGACTTAAAATATGAATTCGTGTGTCTTTAAGGTATACTCAAAGGCTGTACGAAACATAATAGTTATAAGAAATCGTGGGGCTCAGGTGTTGGTAGATTAATTGTCTGAAATGATATGTCGACCACTATAAACTGTTTGCGGAGAACTGATAGCAAAAGTAAACATAAAGGTTTGCTGTTTTATCACCAGAGTGTGCCACATTTATGTTTCCTCACTGAATGGACGATTCTGTTTATTCTGACCAAAAGTTAGCTTTCCCTGCCTCGTAGTGAGTATAATTTACGACAGCTGGATAAAAACTATTTTCTGGCTTCATTGCATTTATCTTTCCTTCCAAGGAATTTATTTCATGCTTTCATTTTCCATAATTCTCCTTAAACACCTGAAGAAAGAAAACGCTACGATATGAACAAACGGAAAAAGAAATCGCTCGCTTGTCAGAGAGATGCCGTTTGTGTTCAATTCAACGCCAGTCATTCAACAGTATCGATAAGAATCAAATTGCTTTATTTACTTTCGCTATGAGTCCTCGGCAAACAGAGTATAACAGCATTCTGCTGTTTTCCTTTACAGTGATCTTTATTGAAAATCCCATTCGTTTGTACGTCGTATTTGTTATTTTCTTCTATATTCAGTAGAAGAAAGTATTGAAATCGTAAAATTCACGACGTCCCGATTGTGGATGAATTTATTCATTTTGAGAGTTCCAGAACACGATATAATAATTTTAAAACAATATCATTCCTTGTGCCTGTGTACGTTTAACAAACATTTTTTGGTAACTTTATCTCATAAAATACTGTTCAAAATGTCATATAATTGTATATGGAGTTGCATCATAACATAAATAAAGGCCTATCAACTTTTGGTACAAATCTTTCGTAAGGCAGCATTGCTATATAGCGATTTCTCCCATTTTGGGGGATGCTATATTTCAGGTTTTGTTGTGTATAATCGAAAAAAAAATAATCACATGTAAGAGAACAACATTGAAACATTATGCTGATTCCAGTTGTTTATGATTGGTGGACAGAAAGATACGTCGTTCCTTGATTTTGATACTTTAAATTGAACATAAAATAAGATGATAAAATTTAATGGAATGTAATTGAAGGAATATGTTAAAAATTGACTTTAGTAATTGTAACTATGTAGAGTAAGTTAGTATCTAAACATCACAAGTTATTGACTAGCATCGTATTTTATATGGAAAATTTGATTTATTTTATAAATTAATAAACTGTTTAGCCCTTTCATTTTACAGAAATTTCAAAAATGAATGTAAACAGAAATGTTAATAAAATGCTTTATCGGATATAATATCAGAAACTGCAGAGTAATAAAAAAACCAAAATATGACATATCCGACAATCTTTATTATGCACTTTAATAGTTAGAATAAAAAAGAAACATAGTACACTTTTTTTTTTTCCGTAAACGTGATCTGAAGTTCATACATGATCTTGAATTTTGCACATCATGTTTAATATTAGCAATCATATACATAGAAGTTTCATTTTTCACAAGAATATAGAATACAATAGGATAATTTAACGTTTGTTTGTATTAATATTTTTTAAAAACTACGTTTAAATATTGAAAATAATTAAGAAAAATGTTTATTTTTACACAATAAATCAGGCGATATAAATCTTCTACCCTAGTTTAATTTCCATCTTGGTATTAATTTCATTTCATAAATAATCTTTTAATATCATTCTCCCAATTTTTAATAACTCGTACATCAAATACAGTGAAAAACCTTTATGCTTTAATTTTTTACTTTCTTCTATATGTAATATAGAGAAAGTATTGGATTCGCGAAAATTTTCGACCTCCGTTTTTTGACGGATCTACACGTTTTGGGATGTCCTGAACACGAATTGATAGTTTTTAAAAAATGTCTGTCTGTGTGTCTGTCTGTCTGTCTGTGGTTTAGTGTTTTCCCCGTATCTCACGAACCAATGAATGAAATTCAACCAAACTTGGTATATAGTTGGACCCTGGCGGGGCATTGTGTTGATTAGATTTTGGGATCAATAGCCCATCAGGTGGCGCTGTGATCGCATTTTATGTAAATTTTTAACATGGCAGTATAGGACAAATTTTCGTATTTTTCACCGTATCTCACGAACTAATGAATGAAATTCAACCAAACTTGGTATATAGTTGGAACTTGACGGGGCATGGTGCTGATTAGATTTGGGGATCAATCGTCCAGCAGGTGGCGCTGTGATCGCACAATTTCGTATGTCACACCGTATCTCACGAACCGATGAATGAAATTGAACCAAACTTGGTGTATAGTTGGACCCTGACATGGAAAGGGTCTGATTAGATTTTGGGATCAATCGCCCGGCAGATGGCGCTGTGATCGCATTTTTTCTAAATTTTTAACATGGCAATATAGGACAAAATTTCGTATAAATGTACATAATGAGCGTTATTTTAAACTTGTGATTGTAAAATTAATATCAATTATTGATAATAGTAGTAGTTAACTACGAAAAAAATTTTGTGCATGTGGGGGCACCGGTTCCCCCCCTGGGGGGGAAGTACCCCCCCCCGGGGGGGGGGGTAAATTTTCAAGATGGGTATCTTTCGAAAGATCTCGTCAATAGCTTTAAAACGAATGGTTGAACTATAAATCTGTGATAATTTAAAACAAAGTTATCGATTTTTTTTACTTTTAACAAAAAAAAAAAAAAAAAAAAATTTTTTTTTTTTTTTTAAATATTGTTACTGGTTGAATATGTATTACTTTTAACAAAAAAAAAATTAGAAAAAAATCGTATTTTTTTTTTTTTTTTTTTTTTTTTTTTTAATATTGTTACTGATTGAATATGTATATAGGAAAATATAGAAGAAAGTCTTGTGGTGGCTACAACATACTAGTTCTTTATATTTTCTTGTTAGTGTATAAAAAATATACTCTATGAAAAAGATTAGTAACTGTCTTATCTCATTTAGAGGCTTTCATTTGATGCAATTTTTATGAAATTTTCTTTTCAACATTTTAGTATCTTTTTTCTTCTAAATTTCCTTTAGTGGTATTAAAGTGTCACAGAGAATTTGTTAAGAAATACTGTAAATGTTGTGCGAAACCTGACATCTGGAGAATTTAACATTTCTTAATTTTTATCTTTTCAGATATAAGTTAGATACTAGTAAGCAGTGAGATTATGTTTAAAAATAATATAGAATTATGTGAAACATTCATTTGAGGATTTTTATTTTGTTTTATTTATTTATTTATTTTTATTTATATTTATATTTTATTTATTTATTTTTATTTATTTATTTATTTGCGGAAAGTCTAGATATCATAGTAAACGCATTACATGTTAAGGCATTTAATTATTCATTTTTTTTTAACACGCTTTTATTAGCTTCACCTGTATGTATGCATGTTTGTAACCGCTCTGGGAGCAAACAAAAAATTTGTATTATAAAAAAAGGCGTTCTATACGTGAATGGCGTGGCGTTGAGGTATAGCTTCGCGCTACGGGTATAAAGGTCTAGCGTTCGATCCCAGTCAGGGGAGATTTTTTAAAAAATGTTTTTGTTTAATTCTAAATTATTTTAATTAAAGATTTAAATGTATGTAAATATTATGGTGTGTTACTCACACGATTTTCTCTTACCCTGCATTTTTATACTAAGATAGATATTTTGTGCTTTTTAGTTCACATTTCTATAAAAGCGTGTGCTTTAATTTTTAAAAACTATAATATTATTTCAGTTCTTATTCACACTATAGGACTCAAACACATACTTTGAGACACACACTACTATTTTTTAATAATAAAATCTTCTTCCTTAATTACCACCTTTCTTCGATTAAATAAAGTAAAAATATTGTAAATAATAGTTGTATTATAATTAGTACCTGGATAACCGAATTTACCTGGCATCATAATAAAAAAAAACATTTGTAAAACAAATACAATTTCGAAAAAAAAAAAAAAAATCTTATTTGTCTGCACAGCGGAGCACTGGAAGCTATTTTTCCTTGAGATATGGGAGATAAGGAAAGTTCAATAGGAATTATCATCTCAAACAACTAACTACACATTTTTATGCAAAATTTTAAAACTGATTCCTGGAAAATCATTTTTTTTTTTTTTTATGTGTAATTTCTTTCAGGTAAAGCACGGGTTACAAGCGATTGCTAATTTTTTCTGAAAAAGATGAATGTGAACTCTCTTTCAACACAAAAAACCTCTAACCAGTGATTACTATTAATTTTTTTATCAGGAATCAGGTTGATATTTCGTGGTACCTTGTTATCTGTATTAACTTTACACTCGAGTGATAAATGAAATGTCGAAAAATGAGAAATGGTCAAGTTAAAGAGCGACTAGCAGGCATGTCACGTGATATACGACAGCCAATACGAAATTAGTTTAGAAAGTTAAGATTGAAGAAGTAAGAAAATTTATCATTCCAGCGATTGCCATAAAAAATAAATTTCTTACTTATATTTTCTGGATAACGTTCCAGTTACCATTGAGCGGTAAATCCTAAAGATGAGGGTATTTCATATTAAAATGCCATTTCAAAAATACATGAAATATAAAATCTATCGAAATAGTTTGATCATTTTTGAAGAAAAAAAAAGTTTTAACATTTTTTTACAGGGCGAAGCGAGGGTTACCGGTGAATACTAATTGTGTTAAATAGGAGAACAATTCAGATAGATATGTAAGCTGAAAAAACACCTAAAAGTAAATTTTATGAATATCATTCAAGTAACTGAACTTTCCTTAAAATCGTTAAATAAATTAAATAAAGCCAATTTCTGTCATATTATGCAAACAATGAAAGTAGTGTTATCTGCGAACTCGAATTTTACTGAAGATGAAGAAAAGTCCCATTGACATTTTAACCCACAACCATAAATTTTCTTAACCTCAAACTTTCATCAAAATCGTTAGAAACGTTTACGACAAAGTCAAGACAATATATATACATGTGTGTGCGATAATTCAAATGAGTTATTCTTTGTTTGTTATAAACATAGGCTTGTCTGGTTGAAATCTGTATAGGTGTTTTGAATTTTGGCATACATGAAAATTTTGATTTGCTTTTTCTTATGTTTTTCATGCGTCTTTTCATGTATGCAACACTTAAATGCGACTTGGCACTATTGAACGTTTCACACAAAAGTTTATATTTTCATTTAATATTTATAAATAGAACTATTTTAGGTTTGTCAGGTAAAATATATATTCAGTCAACAATTCTTATGCTTTTTAATATGCATTTTTTACACGTTTGAAATCTTTAAATCCACCCCTAATTCTTTTAAATAATAGGTTCTATTAAACATCCAAACAATATTAAGTATTTTCTTAAATATCTTTAGAAGTTTAGGCATTTTGAACAAAATTAATTCATTAAATAAAATGATACTTTAAAAAAATTAAAGAACACGCTTTTATAGAAATGTGAACTAAAAAGCACAAAATCTTAGCATTAAAATGCAGGGTAAAAGAAAATCGTATGAGTGACACATCATAATATTTACATACACTTAAATCTTTAATTAAATAATTTAGAATTAGACAAAAACCATTTTAAAAAAATCTCCCCTGATTGGGTTCGAACCTAACTGGTCTCAACTGGGTTAGACCTTTAGATTTGTAGGACGGAGCTTTGCCTCACAGCCACAGCGTTCACGCAAAGAAAAGTCTTTTTTTACAATATAGATTTTTGTTTGCTCCCAGAGCGGTTACAAGAATATATGCAAACATACATACAGGTGAAGCTAATAAAATCGTGTTAAAAATGGAAAAGGAGGGAACGTAATTTAGATATTTCAAATATGTAATATATACATCAAAATTCATAAAAATTGTTGCCTGAATATATATTTTATTAAACTGGCCTAATATAGTGCAGTTTATACATATTAAATGGAAATATAAGCTTTTATATGACACCTTCATTGATGCCAAGTCAAAGGTGCTAAGATCCCTTAATATTAAATATAAATTAATTAGATATTGTTGTTTTAAATATTACAAATGTTGATGATGCATTTTTTCCTTTAAGGTGGAGTGTTTTTCTGGGGTATGTTTAATAAGGAAAAAGTATTGGGAAATTTCCATCACGTACAGTTTTGAAAAAAAAAAAAAAAAAGTGGACTGTTTGGGCTTACAATTCCAATTTCTCTCCTCTCATCTAAGTTAGTTCCCATAAAATCTGGTTAATGTTAGTGGAGAATAAAGAACCTTATTTCATGAAGAAATTAAAGATATGTAGAACAGGTACCAGGGACAATGAAGTGTTAACATATTTGTAGATTATTGTTGCATAATGTATAGAGAATTATCCCCTCTCCCCATGGCCTTCTACCCTAGCACAAGAGAAAAGCTTTTGAAGCTGCTTTAATGCAAAGAAACACATGTAAAAGATATTGCGTAAATAATACTCAATATTAACGCATTCCTTTCATAAATTGTTTCGAATTTGTTATAGCTTCTGGGTGAATTCTTCTGATATTTAAAATTAATTTGGGAAAATGCCTTACGTGATAGGAGAAAAGATAATCATTTCTGAATTCAGCGTATCAAAATACTTTAGAGATACCTGACACAGTGAAGAAAAAAAAATTGAAAAGAACGATTTCGCAGAATTGTGTTATTTCAGTGATTCAGTGAATGTACAGTAAAGTAACAAAGTTTTCTGTAATTATATGTAGATATTATTTGGATATAATCAAATAAGTAAATAATTCAAAAAGAAAAAGGAACGAGGAATTCTTAAAAACTTAGCTAATGTTTTCTCTCCGAAAATTCTCTTATCATGTTTTCCAGCATTTTTTTTTTTTTTTTTTTTTTTTTTTTTTTTGTAGTAATGAAATAGAAGATATCATTGAAATATAAATTTGTTTATGTAAAGTAAATATTTCAAGCCTAAGCACGTAAATTAAAAAAAAAAAAAAAAAAAAAAAAAGAATCACACGATGGGGAAAAAGTGGGAAAAGCTTGGAAAAAGTGGGAAAAGCTTGGACATATGAAATTATATTGACTGGGACAAGCGTGATATCGTGTCTTGATTCCTCACAAGAAAAAACAATGTAATGTCGCCTTGTTTTTCATTCATTCATTCATTCATTCATTCTTTTTTTTTTTTTCTTTTTACATAATGTTGTCCAAACAACTTCAATATCCCAGAAAAATAACATAAAGTATAGTGCGACCACGTTTCCTACGACTAGCAGTGAGTTCGAGTCCAAAAGTTTGGAGGGATGCAAAATTGCCCGAGAGATAGTTATTTGGCAAACATCCAGTTATTCAGTTATTCCAGTTGTTCCCTTATCGCTTGTTTTCTCTCATTCACCCCTATTTTAACACTGGACTCGTTCAATCCGCACTTGCGCAGAAGCTTCCATGGTCGCAAGAAATGTGGTTAAAGAATACTGTGAAGTATGTGAGTAGTTCACTTATATGTTGAAGTATTAGAGGTATGTTTTTAGACAGCGAGCACGTGCTAGTATATCACTCAGTTTTATTTGTTTTAGGATGATTTCTTTAGAAATCGACCAATTGCAGTCACTTAGTTTATCTACCATCTATTTATATATATAGATAACTCTGCAAAAAAAAAAAAAAAAAAAAAAAAAAAAAAAAAATCAGATCTGATACCATTTTTGCTGATTCTCATTTTGCCCAGTCACCCACCGTTTTCTAGATACACCACCCCCTCCCTCAATTTCTTTCCCTATTCCATAATTTTATGACTATGAATTTGATTTGAAGAATGAAAAGTAATTAATTTATCTCCTAATTGTAAAAACTATATAAAGTTTAAAAAATAACATTAATAACAGATTAAAAAAATATAAGATATGTAATGCATAATTTCAGTGGCAAATCTCCTCAAATTTTTACCTTGTCGCAAATGTCCATGTTTTAGAATTTTCCAACTCTATAGCTCCTCAGAAGATATTTAACGGTTAAAATAATCCTCCCCCTCCTAAAAGTCAAATTTATAACCGTAAAATCACCTAAAAATGACAAACATTGGAGCCAATTCTAAAAACGGTGGGTGATACTGCAAAATGGGCATCTTATTCATATTCAGGAAGTCATTTTAAATAAGAATATACTGAAATGATGTCAGAGACAATTTTCCTGCCGAGCAGTGTAATTAAAAAAAATTATCTTAACAATAACTTCCGAAATAGTTAACCAAATTTAAAAAAGAAAAAATGTTGCCCAGCAGTCACAATGGATACAAAATTTTCGTTTTTTCTCTTTGAAACAATACTTCACAAATGTACAGAGTTTTGTGGCGTGTTTTTACGTCAGTTTATTTTGTACGGAATTTCTCAAGTTCTGGCTCATTTCCTTTACTTTTAAACATTGACCAATAAAGCACCTACTCACATTTATTGTATCAGATGACTGTATAAACATCTGAGATGAATCTTATGCCAGTATTGCATCTAACTGTCTATCTCCAAACTTTGTCGGCAAACCTAAATGCATTTTGTCACTCATCTCACACTGTAAAAAAAAAAAAAAAAAAAAAAAAAAAAAAAAACGGTATTTGAACGTATAATTTTAAGGGAAATGGCCGTTTTGCTACCTAAACGGTCATAATCCGTAAATTAATGTTTCGAAAGCATAATTTAAGAATTGACCGTATAACTTTACGGGAAATGACCGTAGCCCGTAAATTGATATTTTGAAAGTGTAATTTTTTGAATTTTTACGAGAAAAAGCCGTTAATCTACGCAAATTGCTCTTATCTTCCACCAAATCATTTTCTTATTGGAAAATCCCTCCAAATGAAAACCTGTTTGGATCAGTAAGAACTAGGCTTTAGTTATTTCTACTATCCACTCACTACAGAAACCAGAAAGATCGAAAACCACGAAAACAAATCGTATTAATTGTAGATACAAATTCTCTTCTCCATGTAAACAATTTATCAATAGTATTGTTCAAAGTTTATTTGGGGTCTCTATTAATTTTCAGAGATCTCACATAGTTTCCAAAAGTTTCATTTTGTTTTTGAAGAAGGGTGAGAAATTCTCACCCATTAATTAAAAAAAAAAAAAAAAAAAACTGTTGTTTTTACAGTATCGGAATTGACTGACTTCTTAATTTAGTCAAAAACAGCAAATTTAGATTTAAAAATAGTCTTCAATGAAAATATTTTTTATCCATAATTTGAACGTTAACAATATTCATTAGATTAAAAGTATTCGAGAAACTCAAACAACTTGTAATTTTACGGTCAATATACTACTTTTTTTACACGTTGGTTGTATGTTTCATCACAAAGTAAAATTACTGGCGATACATCATTCATCCAAATGTCTTTTTACGGGCTTAGTCTGGAATCTCTGCTGCAGGGCTTTGCCCGTAATTTTACTGCAGCTTTTTCTATAGTGCAAAATTGAAAATTTTTGTCTCTTAATCGTCGATCTTTTTTTTTTTTTTTAAAGGCATGATTAAGAATGAATTTACGACACTGAGTATTGTTTTCTTTTTATAACATTTCCAATATGAATAACACCTTTTCTTTACTAGATGAAAATTTCCATTTGATGTTCGAAATTTAAACTATCAATTTTTATTGGATTTTCTTTTTATACTCTGAATACTGCATATATTGCTTCAATGAAATACATCTACTTGAACGGGCTATACGTATCAGAGTAAATTTAATTATTACCTCTCCGTATAATAGATACATATATAGAGATTTATAAACTGTTATACAATAACTTAAATCTCTTTTTTTTTCTGTAACTACAACAGTTGTGTAATAGTTATGCGTAACTGATGCAAATGCATCAGTTTCTGTCCAGTATAAAGTAATGCATCCATTTTTTAATGAATAATATAATATTACTCATTTTGTTTTAGTTTCGTTTAAATGCAAAAACAAAACCTAATACAAAGGAATGAATCGCAGAATAAATAAAATTACCCGAATTGCCTTTTGAAATTTTGAAATTTGTGTATATAATATTTTTTTTGTATGTTCACGATGCTGTTTTTATTCTTTTTTATTTTGTTTGACTATAAGTAACTTTTACTGCAATTAAATAAATTAATTTGTGTAACGCGAATCTAGATAAGGAAAAAATAATTTACGATACAATATTGTATAGATTATGGAATTTCATATCTTAATCAATCCCATAATTTAAAATTTATTTAATAATACATAAATATTTTACCACACCTTTTTTTTTTTTTTTAACATAGCTTCTTATACTTTGTCTACTAAATTGTATGATTAGTAATTGTATTTTTAAATATCTACCTTCTAATATATATATATATATATTATTCTTTAAGTACTTGCAGTAAAACAAAGTAGTTATGGGGAAATGAGTCAAGAGCAATTTTTAAGGAAATAAGAAAATGTGTATAAGTATATGTATTCAATAATTCCAAATTTGATACCTAATAAATATTATAGACATTTTTATATAAAACTCTAATTAAATAAATATTCAACAGTAGTTAATTATTTGTTTTTGAATAAAAATTTTATATATATAATTATAAACATAATTAAAAACTGCATACCAGAAATTAAATTTTCAATATAATAAAAAACAAAACAAAATTTGATCATATAAAGAAAGAATTATGTTAACGCCATCATTAGCTAAAAAAAAAAGAAAGAAAAAAAGAAAGAAAAATTATAATAAGTGTTTCTAAAAGCTTAGCGTAAACACACACGGAATATTAAATACATCTATTAAATAAACATTATTCAATAAGAAAGGAAAATCAACTTAATTAAATTATGCCTTTTATTTAAATTAAAACATTTTTTGAGTAGACACTTCTTTATATTTTTTTCAGAGGAAAGAGTTTCTTAAAACTTATTTAAGAAATAAATTTTTCAAGTTACCAAAATTTCTGTAGTCTGAATTTAATTATAAAATTCTGAAATAAGTCTTTTAATTTATTTTAACTTAAAAAGAAAGTTTAACCATTATATATATATATATATATATATATATAGTTACATACAGATTACATAGGTAAACAATATTTTAGTACTTTTTTTCATAGTTCGTTTAAATTATTTTATTAAAATTAATTTGGCATTGACTTTAAATAATATTGTTTTCTGACCTTACTTCTCCCCTCCATTAATTAAATGTAAAACTTACTGAAATGTCATTATTCTACAATAACTCAACACTTCGTCTTGTTTAGAAATGAAACAGTTTCATTTCAATTCCTTATTCTACGGTGTTTTTTTTTTTTTTTTTTTTCCGGAAAAATATGGGGAAATTGCTTAGAAGTGTTAATATTTTTACATCCAGTTAATTTCAATTTAAAAAATATATTTATTTCTCTTTTTACACTCCAGTAATTTCATCCCTTGTGCACATTACTGTCATTTATTGAGTCCTCTGTAAAACTAGTTGGCATAGGTGGACTCTGCTCATTTCCCCATCATATATGTTCTCATAAATTTCTAGTGCGAGACATATTACAATCATGTTAAAAGAAATGAATTTGACCAAAGCTTGATACAGTGACAGAAGGAAATCCCCGCCTAATAGGCTCTCCACCGATCACTTCGATATATATATCTTATTATAATCTATTAATTTATTTTATCAGGGTCAATTCCGTTGCTTACTTTTCATGCTACTGTTTCCAATGCAATAATCCTCAAAATTCATATTTATATGAACAATTTACAATTTCACTATGTTAATAAAATCGTAAATTACGAATAATTTACGAAATTTTCCCATTAGAATATTTGTATTCAATCATGTTCAAATAAATATCATAAATGCAATTTTGAAGTTGTCTAATGCATTTATGATCCTCAAAATGGAAGTTTATGCTCAAATTTGCCTTATTCTGACATGTTAAGTAAATCGTAAATTAAAAATAACTTACGAATTTTTTAAATTGGAAAAATCATAGTCTATTATATTCATGCCAGTATCCTAAATAATATTTCGAAAGTGGTTTGACATCTTTACGATGAAAATATCCCTCAAGATTGATGTTTATGTGAAATTTTGCTCGATTCTGTCATGTTAAGAAATTCGTAAATTTCCAATAACTTACGAAATTTTTATATTGGAAAATTCATAGTCATTAATATTCATATCAGTAACATAAATAATATTTCAAAAGTAGTCTGACATCTTTACGATGAAAACATCGCTCAAAATTGACGTTTATGTGAAATTTTGCCCTTACTGCCATGTTCAGAAATTCGTAAATTTCCAATAACTTGCGAAATTTTCAAAGTAGCACATTTATAGTTTCTGATGTTCATTCCGGCATCAAAACCGATATTTTAAAACTGGTCTGACATTTTTACAGTAAAAAGTTTCCATTTAATGCACTTTTAAGTAACTTTTTGTCCTATTCTCCCATGTTAAGAAAATCGTAAATTTCTAATAACTGGCGAAGTTTTTTAATTCGAATGTTCCGAATAAATAGGGTTCTTGCCAGTGTCTAAAGTAATATTTTAAAACTAGTCTGACCTCTTTGCGATCCTTTGTTCGTGAGATATCGTGTAAACAGACTAACAAACAAACGGACTAACACACTGATACACTAACGGACTGACCCACTGACACACTAACAGACACCCTACAGACAGACACTATACAAATTTTGTCATTTTCGGATTCCTCACACCTGAAAACAAAAAAGTCAAAAAACCGAGGTCGAAATTTTTCACGATTACCTAAGTTCCCAATACCTATAGTATGATGGGGAACTAAAAATTTAATCGATTTATTTTGGTGAAAAACGACATTGAGGTTCAGTAAGATTTAAACGCAAGAACGAGCCATTTAAATTTGGCGATTAAAAATCCAAACTAGTTAGCCATGCACTAGATATATACCACATAATAAGTACAAAACTTCGAATAAACACCATAAAATACAATAAACTCACAACAATTGTTTCGAGTCGAAAGAAATCATGACGCTTCTTCAGGCGAACAAAGTATGCACGAGTGCTGCAATCAAAGTGGCAACGCACTGCAGCACTAGAGTTCACTTTGTTTGCCTGACGAAGTGTCGTGTGCTCTTTCGACCCGAAACAGTTGCTTCGAGTTATTTGCATTTTATGATGTTTATTCAAAGTTATATACTTATTATATTATACAGAACGCCAGTTCTGTGGTGCTTTCTTATTATAGATCATACTCTACCTGATTTTTTAATGATTTTCCTTCTGTTATCAATAATTAGAAAAAATGAATAATTTTAGGATTTTTTATGATACTGGACGTTCCCCTTGAACAAAGTATGTATGATAGCGACTAAATATTCGGTTCTGTTTAATGTTAATATGTGTTTGCATTTTTCCACAAGATATTTTAATACTGATGAAGGGATGTCCTGGTTATCTTAAAACATATGTTCATTGCGATTTTTTAGCCTTTTGGAAAAAAAAAAAAAAAAAGTAAATATTTATCTCTTTTAATTTTTAAAGTTCTTTTTAACTTAGATAGCACATAATTTGTTCATAAATTTAAAATCCATGATAAAAAAACATTGGCAGTACACTGTAAAAAATATGTCCTATTTGCTGCCAAAAATTCTCTGTAATTTGAGAAAAATACGCGTAATTTACGAAAAAATTACGTTGTCAGAACGTATTTTCTCAAATTACAGAGAATTTCTGGCAGCAAATAGGACATATTTTTTACAGTGTAGTTCTTCATTTAATATCGAGGATGTCCGAATAAAACGTCACTAATTTTGAAAGTTCCCTATAATTAACAGAAAGTTTAAAAGCATATAAAATTTTTAAATTAAATAACAATCAAACTCATGCAATTTTTCGAAAGAAAAAAAAAATTCTACGTAGGTAAACTTTTTCGTAATCACGGTTGCAATGCCAACGGTTTTGAACTGCGATTGTGTTCAACAGCTGATGGAAAATAATAGAAGTATACAAATGCGGAATTTTGAGTATTACATAAATTGTCATTATGTCCAAATTAATATTTTCCGTCTCAGAAATTTGAATACACAAATGTGGTCATGTAGCTGTATCGTCTGAATAAGAACATTACTCTTTGATTTTTTGACTACATTTTACATTTTTCACTTCCTGTACTGCATGGGGATTTTCTGATCCCCAAACTCTCGATACATTTTTAAGTGTTATTTGAGATAAACTTGTGTATTTTGTAGCTTAGACTGTACAGTCAGTAACAAAAGTGTCCGAAAATTAGCAAAAATTCCTATGTAAAAAAAGTACACTTCATACGGTTTTGTTAAATAAATCCTTATCGAATCCTGTTCTTACACTGACTAAGAACAGGATTCGACAAGGATTTATTTAATAAAACCGTATAAAGTGTACTTTTTTTACATAGGAATTTTTGCTAGTGTTCGGGCAATTTTGTTACCGACTGTAGGTGCATTGTCATTTAAAATAATAAATAAATACAAAAGTTAATTTTAGCATTCTCAAGTAAATATGGACATATATATAGTCATGAAAAATTTCCCAGTCACACACAAAGATGTCACATGTATTATTCTACTTACAGTGGGTAACATGATTTGTTAGAGATTTCCGGATATAAAAATTGCTACTTTTTTTTTTTTTTTTTTAAGCATCCTTTAACATATTAATCTTATTTCTTGCATCATTGAATTGGGAAAACATGTACATATTGTATAGTTTTATTGAAATGAAGATTAAAAAAAAAAAAAAAATGCAATAGAAATCATGCTTGGAAAATTTACTAAATAACACATTTAATGACCAAAAATATTTTACAGAAAATAAATATAAGTGAAGATAATTATATCAGTGTAATGTCTTACATAGAAAAATCTGTTGTATAGTCCCCTTTTCCATTATCTACTTGTTTAGATCTCGTTTTTATCAATTCAAATTCGTATGCCAATTTTATACAAAAATGTTATTCATACCTCAAATTTGCTTCCTGTTGCTAATTTTACTGAATAAAAAGAATCATTTGTAGTGAATCAACTATAATCTTTTTGCAGAGCAAATTTCTGTTCTTGTATATATATATATATATATTTTTTTTTTTATGATTATTCTTAATATAAAATGCAATAAAAAATACAGATTAGCTGAAATAACAACCTCTGTTTGAAGAAGAGAAAAAAAAGTGAGATATTGTGAATGTGGAGATCATTTATTTAATTTATAAATCAGACATTAAAGACTATCTTTCAATGATTATGTAGCACATTTTATCTTAAAAATATACTTTGAATTATTTTATGAACCTATAAACAATCCAAGATAATAATGCATCGCGAGTACGTGAAGAGGAGTTGTTTCCGATTCTTCAAAATGCGGGTTAGATAAAAATCGTCATCTAAAATAAACTCTTGTGGAAGGTTTGGTTTAAATGGTTAGGTTTAATGTCACACTAGTGCTACACAATGGCCAATTGGCAGTCTGGGATTCACCCCTAATCTCTTGTGAAAGAGATAAGTGTGTTGAAGATACTGTATAAAGTTTTTAGGCGACAGCCCTACTCTGCTGAAGAAGATGTAGTTTTGTTAGAAGGTATTTACTTGGTATTAAACAAAGAAACAACAAAAGTTTATTTCTGTAATAATAATAATAATAAATAAATAACAAATAAATAAATAAATAAGTTTGTGAGCGGATTTTATTTCGCTCTAGTGCAACGATATGGGCAATTGGCAACGATCTGGTATACGCTCTTACAAATGGTCTGGAGAACACATTATCATACAGACAGAACAGTGAAGGTAAAACCCGATTCGGAGCGATAGTAGCACCACTAGTGTCAACAGAGGGGAACTAAGAACTTCAACATGTGTCAGGTCTACATGAATAGCATCTTTGATCGAAAATTGTTTTGTTATTTCCCGTGTAGTGGAAGGTTAGTTGGTCGGTAAGTTGGTTAGGATTAACATCACGCTAGTACCGCGCTATGCGTAATTGGCGACGTTATGGGACGCACCCCTAAGGCTGATCCGAAGACATGTCATCACAATTTTGATCCTCCACGGAAGGAATGTATCTCCCGCTTCGGTGACCCCCACAGAGAGTAATTTGATTGGAAACATGGACAGATTTTCCGTGCACCATCCACCATTAGTGTACGCGACTGTCTTTGGGCCAGCTCGAGTATCGAACCCACATTGTTTTTTAATTACGACCTCGTTGTTTTACCGAACTGCCTACTGCAACTCATTATAAGATTAATATATGAAGTTTTCTTTTTCCTCTGTTTATTTATTTATTTTTATTAGCAAAATCATAGCCTCCTAAACTATATGCATGTCGCGTTGCTCGGACCCTTGGCAACAGTTCAAGCGATAGACAGCGCCACTCGTATAGATTGCGTGACTTTTTTATTCAACAGCCACCAAAAATTTTTAAAAATGGGATTTGATATACATAAATGGCAAATAGAAACGAAGAAACGTCGATTACATATGTCATATATTACTTTTTTAAATTATATGTAGTCATATGCACCTGTTTGGTTTCATATAAAGAAACACTACACTGTGAAAGATGGATCGAAGCATATTTTGAAGGTAGTTAAAACAACCAGGCATCAACCGGACAATATCAAGCAAATCATTGATCCAGTAATTCATAGGAATGCATTCTTCTGCCACCCTTAAAATATGATGTTGGCTATGATAATGGATGAGAGACCACACATTAGAGAACTTGGCTACAGGAGGATCCTTAAATCCAGAAATGAGCCATCAGCTGAAGGTTATGTAAGAGACTTCAAAATACCTTCAATAAATTTTAGTGCAAACGACTATACCGAACTAATTGATTGGTCAATCTGCAAGTTAACACCGCCGCCACTACTGTCCAAGATGCCAACTGGATACATTGCTTCTTTATTGAAAGACAAAGATCTACCAGAGTTTAACTACCTCAAATTCCCATGTCACACCCAGTCAGTTGAAAGGTGTGTAAAACTGGTTACAGAAGCAGCAGAAAAAGTGTGTGGGCATGAAAATCGAGATGGTTATATTAGAGCTACTTTAAAATCAAGACAGCTGATGCCCACATTTAATTCAAAGTCAGAATTCAAATGGGCTTCTATGTAAATAACCTTTTGCCTACAACGAACATATATGCATTGTACAAAGTAAATAGTTACTGTAAATATTGTAAATAAAATTCATCCTGGTTGGTTGGTTGGGTAGGGTGGAGGTGGGACTCGCCTTGCAGCCACGTCCTCGCCGTGAGTCCTGGGACATTTCAGCACAGATTAAATGTTGAAATGAGCTGAGAGCTGCAATATGATATGTTTGGCTAATACATTTTTTGTAAATCACTTGTTAGAGTCTTATTATAAATCTTAATGTGTTAAATAAACACTCATCAGATACGGCATTTTTACGGGACACTATAACTTAACTTATACTATAATTTAGACCTTTTGCGCGAATACATTTAAGGAATAACAGGTCTGAAAGTATTATTTCTGGATTGGGAAAACTATTTTGAATGGTTTTTCACTATTACAAATTAAAAATAAAACTTTTATGGGTTTTGGCACATGTTTAAAAATCGTCGAAAATCATGAAATATCGTTTTTTTTACGATACAACCCGCAACTTTAGGCTTTTTGCGCGAATTCAGTAAAACAAGAAGGGTCTAATTATATTTTGAATGCATTAAGGACACTCTTAAAAACACTTTTTTCACTATTAGAACAAAAAAATTATTTTTTTGTAATTTTTGCATTTTTTTTTTTTTTTTAATTTACCGGTATTTTGGCTTTTTTGGTAATTTTAGGCCTTTTGCGCGATTTCAAATTTTGAGAAAAAAAAAATAATAATATTTTTTTCATTTATAAAGACGCCTATGCGAGAGTTTTCTGCGCTATTAGAATTGAATTGCAAGAAAAACGCGTTTTTCGATGCACCCTAATAGTTATCTAGTTTAGGACGCTGTGACAAAATAATACTCAAGACATTCACAGCTATTCCTTTATGAAATAAAATAAACTTTTATAGTGTTTAAAATATTACTTTGCCAAACAAATTCATGTTCAAGTACAAATTAAAATTGTAAACTATACTTTTGAAATAGCAATATGAAATCATTAAATATTTAACTTTGCTCGATATAAATAATACAAAATGTTTCAAAATGAAAATAAACTTTTGGTTCATGTATATTTTCAAAAGGAATTTGCTTAATACTTAGTACTTTCTCCTTAAAATAAATTTATTTTGATAATCAAGTTTGTAAACAATAACAAAGTTACCAATCGAAAACATAGATATAATAAATATAAAACAAGAGATTGCGTAAACTGGAGAGACATACATCCATTGTTAAAAGGGTCACTGTAATCGCATTTTGGTTTCCATTATTATATATACGGGAGTGTCCTACCAGTATAATTATCTGTGGTCCAGAGACATGCCATCACAAGCTTGATCTTTCACGGAGGAATGCCTTCCTCGCTTCTGTCTTCGGGAAAAAAAAAAAAAAGATTTTGAGTTTAACAAGGAAAGCGCACGTGACGTCACTCGCTGTGGAATTATGGATAGAGTGGCAGAATATTGGTATTTCCACCAAAACAGATTGATCTTTTGCCATTTGAGAGTTGCACATATCGACTGACGGTGTGTTTGCTTATAGACATACACTTTGCTTATAGTATAACTGTATATTTGTTTTCTTTTAAAATTTATTTTTACACCTTATTTAATATTTATCATTCACTATTAAAGTAAATGTTATTTTCGAAAAAATTATGTCTTTATTCATTTGTACACAAATTGCATTTTTCTAGTTTTTTTGTTATGGTACGAAAATGTAATTATTTTATGATTCTGTAAAGTCGCATAATGAAAGAAAAGCGAAAAAAAAAGAACCCTCAAATTTAAATACCTATGCATTTATTATCAATATATATATATATATATATATAAGAGTACTTCCTGAGTGAGGGGGGGGGGGATGATTCATCATCGCCCAGACCAAACCACTGGACTTAGAAGCATGAAATTTCGTGACAATGTTCTTTCTATGACGCAGGCATCCACTAAGAAGCGATTTCACAAAATTCGCCCCCCGACGGGGGGGGGGGGTGCAAACGTGATTTCACAAAAGCCTTCGTATCTCAAACAAAAAAACAGATATCCGTAAATTTTTTGCTTTAAAAAATAGCTAATACAAATGTCTAAAAACCAATTTCTTGAATTTTCAAAATTCGGTCCCCAAGGGGGCGGGGGGGGGGACAAAACGTGATTTCACATGCGTAAAACGTGATTTCGCATAATCCTATATATCTCAAACAAAAAAATAGATATACGTGAAACTTTTGCTCTAAAATATAGCTAATGCAAATATCTAAAAACCAATTTCTGGAATTTTAGAAATTCAGCCCCCAGGTGGGCAGCAGGGTGGGGTGGGAGGGTAGGACTATGGGGCAAAAACAAATAGAAATACAATTAGGGCGTTCAAAACTGATACAGATAGGTTTTAGAGGCCTGCAAGTCGAATGAGGATATTTTCGATTGTTTAAAGTTATTAGGAGGGGCAGGAAGGGGGAGGGAAGAGGGGGGGGGGCAAAAAATAAAAATACAGTTAGATCGTTCAAAATTAGTATATAGAGGTTTTCGATACCTACAAATCGATTGCGGATATTTTCGAATTTATAAAATTGTTAGGAAGGGTGGGAAGGGGGTGGGGCGTAAGGGGGGCTATGGACAAAAACAAATAGAAATACAGTTAGGCCTATAAAACCTATCTGTACCAATTTTGAACGGTACAGATAGGTTTTAGAGGCCTGCAAGTCGAATGGGAATATTTTCGAAAGTGTAAAGTTATTAGGAGGGCCGGGAAAGGGGGACGGGAGAGGGGGGGGGCAAAAAATAAAAATAGAGTTAGATCTTTCGAAATTGGTATATAAAGGTTTTCGATACTTACAAATCGATTGCGGATATTTTCGAATTTGTAAAATTATTAGGTGGCGCGGGAAGGAGGGGGGAAAGGGGGGACTATGGGCAAAAAAAAATAGAAATACAGTTAGACCGTTCAAAATTCGTACAGATAGGTTTTAGAGGCCTGCAAGTCGAATGGGGATATTTTCGAAAGTGTAAAGTTATTAGGTGGGACGGGAAGGGGGGGCAGAGGGGCAAAAAAAAATAAAATAGAGTTAGATCATTCAAAATTGGCACATATAGGTTTACAATACCTACAAATCGATTGCGGATATTTTCGAATTTTTAAAATTATTGGAAGGGGCGGGAAAGGGGGGGGGGAGCAGAGGGGCAAAAAAAAATAAATATAGAGATATATCGTTCAAAACTGGTGCATAGAGGTTTTTGATACTTACAAATCGATTGCGGATATTTTCAAATTTGTAAAATTATTAGGATAGACAGGAAGAGGGGGGCGAAGGGGGAAAATAATAGAAATAAGAGTTAGAGCAATTTGGGAATTTTTTCCGAAGGCAGTCAGAACCCTGTGAGACATTTTTCCTAATCAGATTTTGTTTCTCTTTTTTAACACTTTCCAACAAGGTTGAAAAGTGTTTATGACTTCGGTTTGTCTGTCTGTCTGTCTGTCTGTCCGCGCTCTAACTCCCGTAAATATTTATGGAATTTCTTGAAACTGATATATGTTACTCAAGTTCGCTATCGGACGGACCCTATTGAAAATGGAGTTTATACCTCTACTGGTTTGTGTACAGGGACACCCGAAAATATTTCAAAGCATTGTGTTCTATGAGAGGTATTTCTATAAACCTTAATTTCATACCTTTACTCTAGACATACCTTAATGAAATTAAAATATGTTATTCAAGCTCATTATCGGACGTTCTCTATTGAAAATGGAGATTATACCTCTACAGGTTTGTGTACAGGGACACCCGAAAGTATTTCAAAGCATTGTGTTCTATGAGAGGTATTTCTATAAACCATATTTTCATACCTTTAATCTAGACATATCTTAATGAAATTGAAATACGTTATTCAAGTTCACTATCGAACGTTCCCTATTGAGAACTGAGTCTTTACCTCTACTGGTTTGTGTATAGGGACGCCCGAAAGTATTCTAAAGCATTGTGTTCTATGAGAGGTATTTATATAAACCATTTTTTCATACCTTTACTGTTGACATATCTTAATGAAATTGATATATGTTAATCAAGTTCACTATCGGACGTTCCCTATGGAAAATAGAGTTTATACCTCTACTGGTTTGTGTACAGGGACACCCGAAAGTATTTGAAACCATTGTGTTCTATGAGAGCTATTTCTGTAAACCATATTTTCATACCTTTTCTGTAGACATATCTTAATGAAATTGAAATATGTTATTCAAATTCCCTACTGGATGTTTCCTGTATAAAATGGAGGAAATACCACCACGGATTTATATACACGGACACTCCAAAGTACTCCAAAGCATTGCGTTCTATGAGAGATATTTCTATAAATAAAATTTTAATAACTTTACTTTCCACGAAGTTTTAGGAAATTGAAATATGTTATTTACATGCACAAAAGAATGCTTTGCATAGAATGTGGCATGATTAGCACTAAATTTACAGGGTGACACAAAAATATCCAGTTATACTAAGAGGTATTAATAAAAAAATTTCTAGAATTGTACTTTCGTTTACGTTAAGCGTTTTTAACACTTTCTATCATTTTTTAAGCGTGAATATGATTTCAGCTTTGTGTATCTGTCTGTCCGTCTGTCTGTCTGTCTGCCTATCTGTCTGTCCAATCTCTAACTCCTGTAAATATTTATGGAATTTCTTAAAACTGATATATGTTATTCAAGTTTACTATCGGATATTCCCTTTTGAAAATGGAGTTTATACCTCTACTGGTTTGTGTACAGTTACACCCGAAAGTATTTCAAAGCATTGTGTTCTATGAGAGCTATTTCTATAAACCATATTTTCATACCTTTACTCTAGACATATCTTAATGAAATTAAAATATATTATTCCAATTCCCTACTGGATGTTTCCTGTATAAAATGGAGGAAATATCACCACCGATTTATATACAGGGACACTCAAAAGTATTCTAAAGCATTGCGTTCTATGAGAGAGATTTCTATAAATCAAATTTTAATTACTTTACTTTCCACGAAGTTTTAGGAAATTGAAATATGTTATTTATATGCACAAAAAAATGCTTTGCATAGAATATAGCATAATTAGCATTAGATTTACAGGGTGACAGAAAAATATCCATTTATATTAAGAGCTATTAATAAAAAAATGCTGAAACATTACTTTCTTTTACATTGAGTGTTTTTAACACTTACTAACATTTTTAAGTGTGAATATGATTTTAGTTTGTGTATCTGTCCATCTGTCTGTCTATCTGTAAGCCCGCGCTCCAACTCCTGTAATTATTTATGGAATTCCTCGAAACTGATATATTTTATTGAAGTTCACTATCCGATGTTCCATATTGAAAATGGAGTGAATATCTCTTCTGGTTTGTGTACAGGGACACCCAAAAGCATTCGAAAGCATTTTGTTCTATAAGTGTTGTTTTTATAAACATTATCCCTATAGAATTTTCCCCATTTAAATTCCCCAATAATAGGTCCTCTACAACTGGTTTGTTTACAGGGGAAAAAAATATGCCAATGCATTACGTTTTAGAACAGAATTTTTTGAAAATTATATTTAAAAGTCTTTCTACTGTAAAAATCATAAAAATATTGAAATTTATTGTTAATACTCTAAAATGATCTTTTGTATAGAATATGATATGATTAACTTTCTGATTTACAGGGCTACACTAAAATATTCAGAGAGATCAAAAGCTGTAATTATAATCTAATGGCTGCATTTTCTTTTGCGTTAAGCCTTTTTAACACTTTCCAAAATGCGTAAGAGTAATTTTAAAATCAGTTAGTCTATCTGCATATTTTTCAGTCCTTCTGTCTGTTGTGTGATAACGTAGGCAAAGAATATTAAAAGTTATTCGATACAACAATTACGTACAGTTGGAAAGTGTTACTAATCAATGCGTACTGCAGGATTTTTCTTTCTTGTTTTTTTTTAGTAAGTGGTAAAAATTAATGCAATTTTGAGAATTCACTTATTAAAGTGATTCTTTTAAAAATAGGGACCAGCGAAGCGGGCGTTGCCTGCTAGTATACACATATATTAATAGTTTGTTTATTTTTATCCTTATTATTATTTTTTAAGTAAAAATACTTTGTGAAAAAAGTTTTTTTTTGTAATACTCAATGATACAACATCTCAAACAAAATACTCTTAATTAACGTTGTTCTCTTTGTTTCTCTTTGTTAGTAAAGTGTACAAAGAACTGTTACAGAAATATCAACGTTAAGAGATGAAAAATTTTGTTCCAGAATATTTTCTTGCGTTATGAAGTACGGTTGTTAATTTCAGTTAATGATGTGAATAGAATATACTTAATCAAACATCAAAGGAATGCATATTAAATAGAAACGATAATTAAATTTGGGTATCAGAATTTGCTTTTCGATGAACATTTATTTGAATATAGTTATAGCTATGTTACAGTAGTATCAAAATTTAGATATTATATTTACTGTTTAGTACATAAGCAAAAGTTTTAGTCATTAGTTACTTTTCGTTATGTATAAATAAATGGAATTATTATTTGGTATTAAATATATCATTATTTAATAAGAGATATGACTGAAAAAAAAATAGATTTATATACATAAATTTAGTCAAATATATATTATTATTATTATTTCATTTTATTTTTTTTCCTTATTTTTTCTTACCCAATTTTATATAAAAAATGCTTTTTTGGGGTGTTCGGGGGTTGATTTTCGAAATAGAGATCTTGACATATTTACACGTTTTGAGGTCCAATGTGTCCAAAAATATGATTTTAAACGGTTAGTCTGTGTGCTTGTCTTTATTTACGTGTGTCTTTTATGGCCATAACTCAAAAATTAGCAGAAATCTAAACTTAGCATTCTAAATTAATAGCAAAATGGGAATGCTACTTCACACTTTTCTTTAAAAAAAAAAAAAAAAAGTATGTGTACGAGGATATCGAGGTGTATTCAAATATATGGCACACTGGTAATAAAGCGAGAAACAAATGAGGTAAGCGATGTGATTATTACATTATTCGAAGATTATTGGAAACTGGACGGAACTTTTTCTCTAAACCGATGCGTAGAACGACGATTACATCAAATAAGATGTTTTCATTTAATGATTTTATCAGAGCCATAAAACTTCAATGCCGCATTTCCACACCTCATGTAAATTTACTTTTATAATTCCCTTCTAAATGCCTTTAAAAAATTTTATAGATATTTTGAACCTACTTTCATAATTATAGTTGATGTGTGCAGTTAAAATATGATTAATATGTATTTTTTGGCACTTAAAAGACAATTTATAGAAAAACAGATATTTTTAAAAAGACTATTTTAAACAAATATTCTACAGTTAAAATATAACAGCTGTTTTCACAAAAGTCTGTTCTCCTAATTTGTACGTTCGAATGTAACACCATCACCAAATTTCGCTTATAAAACAACGTTCACTCGTAACATAGCTTTCAGATATACTGGCCGTGACCCTTCTTAGAACAACGGACGGAATCAGGTTGACCGTTTGGTAGACCATGGAGCATGTAATGGAAACAGTGAGGGTTCGATCCTCAAGCCGGCAACTAACTATTGTATATATAAGTGCTGGCGAACCTATGACATGAACCTACGAACCTTTTTTTTTTTTTTTTTTTTTTTTTTTTTAGCAGCATGAAATAAGAAATAACATTCAGAAATATCTAAAAATGTATTTTTACTGTAAGTATCGAATTTACGAAAGAAAAATATATCTCAGGGAGTATGATTGACTAATTTTCTATTGTATCACTGTATCTATACATGAGCATCAACATTTTGTTATAAACATGTATTAAAAAGTAGTTCCGGGTTTCTTGTATAAGTTGTTGCATTACATTATTCAGGTCCAAACTGCTGTAAAAGATGGCCGATACAGTAAATCATACTACGTAATACTATATAATATAATTTTATTTTGGAGAAACTTCATAAAAAAATTCAAAATTTTATTTTATATATTTTTTTCTTTAGTAGAAGTACATCTAGTCTGTGAGTTTTGAGAAAGGAGAGGCACGAGGTGAGAGAGAGGGTTCAAGGATACGTATTTACTTAACAACGATCTAGGAGCGAATTATCTAGTTCGCTTAGCAACATTCCCTTGCAGATTGTGCAAAATACGCCAAGAGTTAGAAAAATATCGCCAATTTATAGCCAAACACAATCTTTTGTCTCCCGAATAAGCTTTTTATGTTAACAGAAGTATTATAATTACTAACGCAAATTCGTTGCTCAGTTTAGCTATAATATAAACTTGCGCAATCTAAAAGAATGAATTGTAATATATGGATATGGTTAATAGATGAAAATAATATTCTTCATATTTTATTTTATTAAATGATTTAGCATTTGGAGATTAGAATTCCGAGAGACAGTTATTTAATCAGAAGGCATTTAGACTAGCAGAAATAACATTATTAATTTTAAGGAAAATGTTTTTATTCTCAACAGATTTACTTAATAGATTAACAGATAAAATATTATTAGAATTAACATATTTATTTATAGAGAGACAAATGTGATTAAATATAAAAGATAATGTAGGATTTCGTTATCTAATAGAAATTTTATTTATTGAAAATATAGTACTTAATTATTAAATTTATTTGAGAATGTAATTAAAACTAATATATTTGAAAATACTCCTTCACAACATGATGTGCAGATTCGCTGTATCTTAGAAGAGGGATGCCGCAGCTCAAAGTGAGTATATTTGATTACTTGTCAACTTTCTTATTCTACTCGTGTCTTGATGCACAAGTAGACAAGAAAATAGAAATTTTAAGTTAATAAATAATAGTTACGTTAACAGGATCGGAAAAACCGTTTTGCTAACCGAGCCCTCAATATCTGTTATGATTCTGTTCTATTAAGCTCTGGAATCAAGTATCTGAAAACCATAGCAATTGACAGAGGGTATAACACTTCCATTATAGATAAAGCTATCCAAAAATTACAACTTCCCCGTACTTCGTCTACTAAATCAGTCTCTTCTAATATCAATACTGTTTTACCCTATTTTCCTAAATCTAGCCATGAAATAGCTAAAATTCTGAAACAATATGATTTTAAAATAATTTTTTCACATTTCAATAAACTCACCTTTTCTCAATTAAAAGATATCACAGATTTGTATAATTCTTAGGGCATCTATAGTGTTTCCTGACAATGTGGTTTATCATATATTACGCAGTCTTAAATTCCGCCTTAAAAAAACATATTAATTACGTCCGTAAACAAGAAACCAATAGATCTGTCATTTGTAAGCATTGTTCGGAGGAAAACCATAAATTTAAATTTTATTCACCTAAAATAATTTGCAAGCCCAAATCCACTGACGAACTCGACTTCTTTGAAGATTTTCATATTTATAAAAATCTTTAAAATGTTGTTAATTGTGATTTCACTGTGCCCCACTTGTCAGATTGTTGAGAATTTTACATTCAGTCCACATTTTCTTAATTTCTTCCATAATTTTACAACTTGGATTTCGTATTTTTCTGTTGGTAAAACCCGCAAATTCCGCGTAATTATATTGACTGATCATTCTAAGCTGAATCCACTATATTTCCTATGTATAAGAGCACTTCTCTCACAATTCTTTATGCACTGAAGACGTTACGCTAAAGGCTACCGAAACAGCTGTCTGCTTTCCTGTTATTTTTTTCTTTTTTGGCGTTCTAGACGTTGTTATTTGTCTTGCTTATATATGTGCTTTTTTTTACTCCTTGTTTATCCAGATACTTAATGCAGTGACACCACTGAACATCGTGTCAGTTACCCGGTAAGCTAATCCATGATATCAGCTCTTTGATATCTATTTTTGACGTTCTATTTACTATATACTACTCTCTATTTTTCTATTTTTCTATTTTCTATTTGTTCTGTATTCAATTTACTTTTTTTCCTTCTCTTGCAAAAATAAAAATTGTAAATCTAAAAGAAAACTTAAAAGTTTTTAAAAATGTGAAAAAAAAAAAAAAAGAGTCAACTGGAAAAAGCTTCCTGTTATTAAATTATTAATATTTATTTTATAACATTAGTTTCGTCTTGTTCCTCCTACCCTATCCGATATTCCGAGTGATACCACAGATTTAGAGACCCACGAGATAGTTCTAAAAAAATTAAAAAGAAATTTTGACCCACTTCACGAAAAAGTCCTTGAACACTGTTTTATATTAATGGTGGCTGGTGCACGGAAAATAAAAACTAGTTACTATGTCCTCCATGCTTCATATATTTATTATTATTATTATTATTATTTATTTATTTTTCTGGAAATTACCGAAGCAGATGAGCTATCCCTCCGTGGCTGGTTCAAGGCAGAGCATAAATTGTTATTTCTGGTGTGCGGTCCACTCGCAAGGGTGAATGCCAAACGAAAACCTGTTGCCTATTGCAAAGCTCTATCGCGATATTAAACCAAATCAACCTCAAACAAGAACAAATTCGTTCCACATTCAAGAATTTTCTCCAATTTAATTCAACTATTTCTTTCATTTTACTGTGGGCGCGGTAGACTGCCATGAAGTGTGTTTGACTCTTAATTAGAATTATGTTTGTCTAGAATAAACTATATTGCACAATTTCTCAATAAGGATGAATAATTTCTTATATAACTGTGTTACTTAATGTTTCTTATGTAATTGTGTTACTTGTGCATTTACAATTTTGGTTTCATATTTATCCGGACATGCTATCTCTTATTATATAATTCCTCCAAAGTATTTATCTTTGTGCAGTACAAGCGCGATGCTAAACCGAACCATACAACTAAAGTATTTGTAGGCAGAGATTATTCTTGTTAGCAGCTCAGTTTGTCTTTTGAGCTTCCAGATGCGAACAAAAGTGAAAAATGGAGGTTTACAGATTGTTTCAGACAGATCATACATTTTCTTAACCATTTCTCTCAATTAAAAATTATTTTTCCTGAAAATAGCATGGCAGAAAATGGATCTAACAATTATCTGAAATAAATTATAAGTGTTTACCTGATAGGATACCTAAATTTGATTTCGTAACAACCAGTCGAATATTTATATATGATGTTATTATTCCATACAGAAAAGTAATTCTTTTAATACAACTTTGGGCTTAATATTTAGGCTTAAATAAATAAATAAATAAATTTTGTAAAAACATAAAAAATAAAAGCACCAATCAAACTGTATCAAACTTTTAAAACTGATTGAACCTATAAACAATCTAGAATTTTTTTTCCTTTTTTAATGGTAACTAAAAAAATTGTATTTGTATGAAAAATGAAAAACAGTTAAAACTTTTATTTTCAAACACATAATTCAACTAGATACATATAAAAAAGTGAAGAAAACTATAAAGGAATAATTCGGTTTTCTATTATACTCTCAATATTTCTTCACAGATATTTTTTTTTTTTTTTTTTTTTTTTTTTTTTTTGAGGTATAAATGAAAATTATCGAAAAAAATATTCGCTAATCAAAAGTTTCTTTTATTTTTTTATTTAGCAGCAATCAAATGATGATAAAGAAAGTTGTATGAAATTTTAAAATACACCTATACAATATCTTCAATATTATAATATAAAATGTAAAACATACAGATGACGTACTTTCCCTCATAAAAATAAAAAAATTCCATATACTTTTTTATAGGAAAAATATGTTTAAAATGTTCTAAATAGGGTTTAACAAATAAAATTAACATTTATCAGTAAGCAATTTTCAATTTTAAGCACACACACACACACACACACACATATATATATATATACTAGCAGGCTCCGCCCGCTTCGCTGGTCACTATTTTTAAATGAATCACTATAGTTAATGAATTCTCAAAATTACATCAATTTCTATCATGCGAAAAAAAAAAAAGAGAAAAAAAAATGTGATTGGAAAAAAAGGCGCAACGGGTCCCCACTGCCCTTGGCAGCGCATACAATTGTGCGCTGCGCGCGCACGTTTATGTTCAACACTCTCATTGAATCACTATATTATCGTAAGGGAAAAACATTAAAAAAAAATAAATCTCCCATCAGTGGAATAATCGACTCGGGCCACCACTGCCTGCGGCAGCGCATACAGGGGCAGCGCATACGGGTTGCGCATACAGCGAATTCAAGTCTCGCATGCTCCTTCACCTACCATTCAAGCCCCTCCTAATTATTTTAGACTTTAAAAAATACTCGCAGTCGTTCTCTCGGGCTTTTAAACCTAATAATACTAATTTCCAACGTTTTATCTGAATATCTTTATTTTTATCCCTGCGCCCGATCCCTTCCTGCTCTTCGTAATAATTCTGTACTTTCGAAAATATCCGCAATCGATTTATCGGGCCCCAAAACCTAACAACACTAATTTTCAGCGCTCTAACTCCTATTTATATATTTTTGCCCTTTCACCTTCCCTTCCCGTCTATCCTAATAATTTTACAAATTCGAAAATGTACGCAATCGATTTGTAGGTATCAAAAACCTCCATGCACCAATTTAATAACTTTACAAATTCGAAAATATCCGCAATCGATTTGTAAGTACCAAAAACCTCTATGTACCAATTTTGAATGACCTAACTCTATTCTTATTTTTTGCCCCTCCGTCCCCCCCTCCCGCCCCTCCTAATAACTTTACAAATTCGAAAATATTCGCAATCTATTTGTAGGTACCAAAAACCTTTATGTACCAATTTTGAACGGTCTAACTCTATTTTTATTTTTTTGCCCCATTCGCCTCCCACACCTTTCTGACCCTCCTAATAACTTTACACTTTCAAAAATATCTTCATTTGACTTGCAGATCTCTAAAACCTATCTGTACCAATTTTGAACGGTCTGAATACATTTCTATTTTTTTACCCCATAGCTCCTCTTTCCTGCCCCATCTGGGACGAATTTCTAAAATAAAAGAAATTAGTTTTTATGTATATATGGGAGCTATATTTTAGAGCAAAAATATCTTACACATATATTTTCTTCTGTTTGCAATATAAAGGATTATTTGAAATCACGGTTTGTCCCCTCTCCTCCCCTCTTGGGGGCTGAATTTCAAAAATTCCAGAAATTAGTCTTTAGGCATTTATATTAGCTCTATATCAAAGCAGAAATTTCACTTATATCTGTTTTTCTGTTTGAGATATATAGGAGTATGTGAAACCACGTTTCGCGCATGTGAAATCACGTTTTGCCCCCTTTTCCCCCTTGGGGACCGAACTTCTAAAATTCCAGAAATAGGTTTTTAGATAATTAAATTAGCTATATTTTAAAGCAAAAAATTTTCGGATATCTGTTTTTTTCTTTGAAATATGAAGGTTTTTGTGAAATCACATATTGCCATCTACACCCCTTTGGGGGTCGAATTTCGCAAAATCGCTTCTTAGGGGGTGCTTACACTATATGTTCTATAATCTGACCCAGTTTCGAGTCAGTGGCTCCAATAGATTTTGTTGTGCGTTGATGCGTCAGTGAGTGAGTGAGTGGAAGTACTCTTTTATATGTATAGATATATAAGATAAAATTTAAATATAGGAGGGAGTAAAACCTGAATTATTAAATAAATAGAACTAGAACAAAGTTTTTATAAACCAATGCGCAAAAGCAGCAAAAAGAAATATAAAACTATAATAAATAAACAAAAAAAATCAAAACCAGTTGAAAATTTAATCCCAAAACAACAGGGGTGTATTTTGAGATTACTAGTGTTAGTTTGGGATTACTAGTGTAGTTGGGATTACTAGTGTTTTGGGATTAAATTTTCATCTGGTTTTGATTTATATATATATATATATATATATATATTTATATAAGATAAAATTTAAATATATGAGGGATTAAAACTTGAATTATTAAATAAATAAAAATAGAACAAAGATTTTATAAACCAATGAGCAAAAGCAGCAAAAGGAAATATAAAACTATAATAAATAATCAAAATAATCAAAACCAGGTGAAAATTTAATCCCAAAACACATGAGGGCCTTCATCAGGGGAGCTCCCCTATGTAGGGAAAGGAATATGAGAAGTTTCTGACGAAACGCTGGTAATTTAACCAAAAAACACGTTTTTAGCCCCCAACTTCTCACAGATGGAAGCAAGATCATACAGCAAACGGATTTTAATTAATACAAAGCATAAAAAGCAATTAAATTCAGAAATCAAGCACAAAATATAATACATAAATATAAAATACAAGAATATAAATAATACAAGAATATATAAATACATACATGGAAAAATTGGACCATATTCTGCCTATTCCAGTTTGTGTCCATGTATGTATTTATATATTCTTCTATTTTATATTGATGTATCATATTTTGTGCTTTATTTCTGAATTTAATTGCTTTTTATGCTATGTATTAATTAAAATTCGTTTTCTGTATGGTCTTGCCTCCATCTGTGAGACGTTGGGGGCTAGAAACGCGTTTTTTGGTTAAATTACCAGCGTTTCCTCAGAAACTTCTCATATTCCTTTCCCTATATGGGGGAACTCCCCTGATGAAGGCCCTCATGTGTTTTGGGATTAAATTTTCACCTGGTTTTGATTATTTTGCTTATTTATACACACACACACACACACACACACACACACATATATATATATATTTTGTTCATCTTCATTTAATTAATTTTATTGTTTTCTTCGAAAAATAATTCCAAAATACCAAATTCAAATAAATAATATTTAATTGAGAAAAATAGTTTTTCCAAAAAATTTCATGTAGCACAAAACTCAATAATAAGCTTGAAGTTATTAGTTTATAATTATACCACAAAATTATAACTCTAATTTGATATGATGCCTGAGGTAAATGTCTTTAATAATGAATTGGGACAATTATTAATGGATTATCTTCATTTTTATTCTAATATCATTTTGAAAATTTCTGAAATATTATAAGCATAAAGAATTAATTCAAATTTTGAACATTAAGCATTTTCTTAATCACTTGATGATAGGACTTACGGTTAAATTATTCTTCAATGAGATTCAGACTCCTTGCAACTTGCATTTGAGTTTCTGTATTTAGGACTGATACATATTGACAATGAATTCAGATGCAAACTCATGAATAAATGTAATTACGTTTTGGTTTACTATATATATATATGTATATATTACCTTGATTTTAAGAAAGAAAATATTATATATAACTAAAAAGAAATACTTTTTGTGAAGTGGTAAATCCTGTTTTAATAAATCTTATAAATAAAATGAAATTAGTAATCTCTTAAATTTAACATGTGTATTCTATATACAATTAAAATCAGTTGAACTTAATCTAAATGACAAAAAAAAAAAAAAAAAAAAAAAAAAAAAGGAAAAAAAAAAGTCTCCATATTTCTTTTTACCCCACACTCTTTTACAAATTTCAACAGAAAACTACTGTTAATCGTTTATCTTATACATCTTATAAAAAATATTGAGAATATTTTCATTTATTTATTTATTTTATTTATCTATTTATTTATTTATTTTTTATCAATAAAAATTAAAAGTGGACTGTTTCTACTTCATAAAAGCATTCTAAGTTACGAATGAATTCTCGCCAACAATTAATTAAATTAATATTAGCCATTAAAATGTATACATATATTATACATTTTTAACATCTCCGTGTATTTTATATAAAACGTATATAAACATGTACATATAAAGGTTTCAATAAATAAATAAATAAATAAATAAAATAAAATAAAATAAAATAAAATAATAGTAATAGCCTCAATTTGCTATGTTTTATAAATAAGTTAATTTTTTGAAAAAAAGTTATCAGCTTTCTCGGTTGTTTCTTTGTAATAATAGAATCATTACAATAACTCTACGGAAATAATGGCAATTTAAATCAATTCCATTTTCAAAATGAAAAAAAAAATAATTATAAGATAGTACATAAAATACGAAGCCTAGTTTTATTTTCAAAGTAATAGATATGAAATTCTGTAGCAAACGGATTTCAAGTTATTACGACAGGACTTAATTTAATCTATTATTCCATATAAAGGCTTGAAGTAACTATGTCTCCTAACACGGTTATTTCATTCATTTCTTAAAATTTCTTTGATACAGCTTTAATATAGGATCACCTTGGAGGTTTTTAATTTATGTTGTCTTTTAGGCGATGAATAAAAGTAGCTATTGCATTTACGTAAGTAAATACCTTGGTCAAAAATGCCCGAGCTACTTCGGCGCCAAATTTCAAATTTCACCAAGGGTCCTAGAATAAATGTGTTTTATTTCTTCTGTACATTTTTTCTCGATTTTATGAAGTGTTGGAATATGACTTCGTCCTTTTCGCTCGTGTCTTTAGTAGCATTGCTTATGCGTAGTATTAAATAGTGATGCTTGTATTCGATAGTATTTGACATGGCAAATGTCAGTTTGAAGCTTTCGTCAGTTTGAAGCTTTCCAACTATACAACATTTGAGGATTACACCCCTACCTGAAAAGAAACAGACATGGGACGTCAAAAATCTATTTCTGAAATGCGGCTTCAAAGGCAACAAACAAAAGGGTTTTTTTTATTTTTCTGTGTCAAATAGTTACTCTAGATGAAAATTGGATACATTATCAGAATTCAAAAAGTAGAAAAATTTGATTGAAGCCTATTGAAGCTCATCCACCGCAACTGAAACGAGATTTCATTACAATAAGATTATCCTCTGTATGTGGTGGGATCAGAAAGATATGGTATATTATGGACTTCTACAATCAAGTGAATCTATCAATGCCGATGTCTAACAAGGGTAGATTATACATTTGAAGCGTGTTCTAAAATAAAAGCGTGCAGAATGGATGAATAGAATACAAAAAAATTGACAACATAATTTTTAACACAGCCAAACAATTCTCCAGCATAAAAATGTAAAAATTACCACACGTTGCAAACATTGTGAATATATATATATATATATATATATATATATATTTAATGACAGGAATGAGAAGTTTTATCTCATCCGCTGTATTCTCCAGACAATGCATTTTCAGATTACTTCGGTCACTGCAGATATCTCGTTCTGAACTGCAGTTAAATTTTTGCGCAGAGATCGAAAATTGGCTTAATGACTGGATCGTCTCCAAAGAACCGGATTTCTTTAGAGAGGGAACTTGTCAATTGCAAGAAAGTTGGGCGGAAGTTGTAGTTGCATGCTTTCAATAGTTGATTCTTTCATTTTCTAAATTACCAAATAGGTTGATATAAAGCTATAACAATAAAAAATCTCTGCGAAAATTTGTTAAATTTAAGTTAAATTTTGTAGCAATTCATAATGGTTCACTCTTATTTAACACTTAAATGCAGTTTTTTTTCTCCCCCCCCCCCAAAAAAAAAAAAAAAAAAAAAAAAAAAAAATTCTGTGCTTTAAAATAATATATTTCAATTCTTATTCTGTTTTTATTTATGCAATTTTCAATTTAAAATCATAACACCTACGCAAAATTTAATTTCAGTCTTGCATTTATTTTATTCATTTATTGATTTTTTTATTATTACTTTTTAGTTACTTTTTATTTTCTTTTATTTTTTTTTTATTTCTTTCTGAACGCCTCTTCAAACAACGCATTCAATTGAATAAAAATATTTTGTGATGACATTTAACATTTAATTTCACAAAATAATGAAATAAAAATTTAAAAATTCGGAATTTAGTGAACTGGCGCATTTATAGAAATATATAGTTCTTTTTGAATAATAAAAGCGAGACAATATTGTTTTTATTACGGATATAAGCAAGAACATATTAATTAGTTTTATCTCTTTCATCTCCATAGACTGAAAAAGTGTATTTTTATGGACTAGATTTTTTTTTTTTTTTTTTTTTTTTTTTGCTTTTATAAACAGTAAATATATATAAAGTCATCTATCATGAAACTTTCATGCAAAAATGTCTTTTTTTTTTCTTTTTTTTTTTTTTTTTTTTTTTTTTTAAAGTATTGTTGCAGACGTAAATGAAATATTAATGAAAACTTCTTGAAAAGTAAACAAGTTATATATTTCTTGTTTAGTTTTTTTTATGGAAAAGTAAATTTATTTGCTGTTTTTAATAAACTTTGTTTTACTTATAGCAACATTTTATTAATTAACATTTTATTACTTATAACAATATTTTACTAATAGCAACAGAATTAAGATAGAAAAGATTAAATAGGTACCATATTATTCCGATTTGGTTTCATATTTAAATTTAAAGGTGCACCACACTTTAGAATGCAGAAAACGAGGTAGAAAAAAAACTAAAAACCCATAGAAACAGCATGGGACGAAAAACAAAAATCTCACAATGTCAAGTGTGTAAAAAAAAAAAAAAAAAAAAAAAAAAAGGCTCACACCGGAAATAATAAAAGGACAAAATTGACTAGAAAAAGACACAGAAGGGCGGTTGGGTAGGCCTGGGACGTTAGACCTATCGTTCAGAATAAATACGTCTCGCCTATTATGTGTGTATACATGATTACGTTATGGAAATATTTGCACTGTAAATAGAAGCGTCTTAAAATCAGACAGAAGTGTGTCTGAAATGTCAATTCAGACACATAAATGTCTGAAACACTTACGCATCCAAAATTTCAGACGCATGTGCTGTCTTAAATTAAGACACGTAAGTGTCTTTTTTATAAATGAACTCAGATAAGTGTCTGAATAAGGTCGATATGTAATAGCAGGAGACTTGGCGTTGGAATATTAAAACAGGAATAAACTACTATGTCAGAAACGCCAAAGAAAAATTATTGAGGTGCATACAGCTGTTTCGTTAGCCTAAAGCGTACCATCATCAGTGCAAAAAAAGAATTCTGAATCTGGAGAAATACTCGTACATATAGGAGAGGGACCGGATTTAGTTCAACCAATAGGATTACGGAAGAGGTGGGGAGTGTGGCCAATAGGAATTAAGGAATGTGTAGCTGTGTAAACAGTAGAAAAATTAAGGAAATGTGGACTGAATGTAAAATTTCCAACAATCAGACAAATAGGGAACAAAAATTTTAAAAACCTTATAAATTGTGATTTCGCTGTTCCCTATTTGTCTGATTGTTGGA
This sequence comes from Salticus scenicus, assembly GCA_963930645.1. Classification (NCBI taxonomy): domain Eukaryota; kingdom Metazoa; phylum Arthropoda; class Arachnida; order Araneae; family Salticidae; genus Salticus; species Salticus scenicus. The sequence goes on along the minus strand of OZ005652.1, from coordinate 151,872,795 downwards.
AATTTTACATTCAGTCCACATTTCCTTAATTTTTCTACTGTTTACACAGCTACGCATTCCTTAATTTCTATTGGCCACACTCCCCACCTCTTCCGTAATCCTATTGGTTGAACTAAATCCGGTCCCTCTCCTATATATACGAGTATTTCTCCAGATTCAGAATTCTTTTTTTGCACTGATGACGGTACGCTTTAGGCTACCGAAACAGCTGTATGCACCTCAATAATTTTTCTTTGGCGTTTCTGACGTAGTAGTTTATTCCTGTTTTAATAAGGTCGATATGTCTGAAATTAAGACATATAACATTTTCAGACGCATAAAATTTCAGACATTTTACAATTTATTCACTTAAAAATTCAGACATTACAAATTTCAGACACTTAGAAATTCAGACATTTGTATTACTTAACAAATTTTCCATATGGAATCTACTTTAAGCAGCATGCATATCCTGTTTTAACATTTTTTTAAACAAATAAATTTGACATTATTTTATGTAATATAAGTAGTTAACTTATTTAAAATACTTAGACACGGATCTTATTCTGTTAAAAATTAAAAAACAAAGTTAATTTTTATTTTAAATTCTCACATGTAATAAATCAAAAAAATATTAAGATAAACGAAGCATGTAACTTGTAGCTAAGAAAGCGAATTCGTAGCTAAACAATCTTAAACAATTTGTGCATAATTGACTTTTTTTTTTTTCGCGTTTTAAAAATTATTTTATGTTTCCCTACACTTCAAAATGTAAAAGAATTTTTTTTTTTTTTTTTTTTTTTTTCATGTATATAGTTTGTTTTCTTGCAAATACCAGTTAAAAAAAAAAAAAAAAAAATCGTTTAAAATCCATAGGCTACTTTTTTTTTCATATTTATTACGCATTTTACAAAAAAAAAAAAAAAAAAAAAAAAAAAAAACTCTACACATGAAATTTAAGATAATATGTATTAAGCATTACTTCTTATGAACAGCTTTATTGCAAAGACATAAAACTTCAATTTGTTTTACGGATACTAGAATATATATCGTTATACAAGCAGATTACAGCGAGAGCGCTGATGGCTTAATTGGGAAGACACTCGACTTCGAATCCATTGGTTGTCAGTTCGATTCCCGCCGGGGGCAATGGGGACTATTATTGTAAAAATTATTAATATATATAGTCTAAAATCTATTTCTCACAGGTAAACAATATAAAACGCATCTTTTTATTTATGAAAAATATTCACTTCAGACAGGATCAAAGATGGCGGAATTTCAGACGTTTCGAGTGTGAAACGATGTGCCTTCTAAAACACTTTTTAGCATCTTAAAATTAAACACCCGTTTCAGACACAATTGTGTCTGAATTTCAGACACTTGTATTTTAGTGTGTACAACGTATTATACACAAAATCTGTTAAACTTTGTATAATAGTTTATAGAAAAATACTTAAAAAAATAAATCTTTTATATATATAGGGGAAACCCGTGTACCTAGGGCCATCATGTACCTAGGGCCACCCCACTTTATTTGAATAATATTTAATTTTAAGTTTTAATACTCAATTGGGCGAGTAACACCCCTAATTGCTACTTTTACAACTACTTTGGAACTTTTGAGGAGAAAGTTTTGAGAAGTTACATGTAGAAAACGAATTTACATGGTTTGAAGTAAAATTTTGCTGCTCATCTATTTTGTTATTTTACAAAGGCAAATCAAATATTTTTCTTTCATTTTTAGTGTATAATGTTGCTTGGTATATTGAGTAATAAATGAGATATTTACTTAGTCCTCTCTGCATGTGGATTTTTTGTGGAGGGCATTTTGAATGGAGTTACCAAAACTTGTACCTAGGGCCAGTTTTTTTGGACCCTTTAACACTTTCGCGACCGCATGTTTTTGTCTTTTTGGCAGTAAGGTCCACCTGTGGGCAGACTTTTCTCATAAGTTGCAATTTTTTAAAACAAAATTTTCCGTATTCGCATTTATATTACAAATGGATATGCATTATAATCATACTCTCTCTCTAATTAAAATATTTGCATCCATAGTATACTGATTGTACAAATATGAATATTGTGTATATTTTTTAAAAACAAATAACATACACATTGTAAAAGAAACGCCCACTGGTGGAGTTTCATATTTTCAAATGACGTGAATCTACATCAGCGGTCGAGAAAATGTTAAGAAACACTGTACAGCCTATAGTAATTGGATGCTGGCAAACCCTGGTAAACCGATCACTATATATATATGACAATGCTGTAAGTGTTGGCTTGTCATATAATGTAAGTGTTGTGCAAGTGTTGGCATGTCATCAGGCTTTCGTGTATCCGGCATATAGCCAATAAATTAAAACACATTCACTGAGGATGAATATTTAAGTTGAATTGTGACTGAAAGACAAGACCCCTCCATAAATTAATAATGATAATAATAATTAAAATATACATATATATTTTCCATTAAGAACCAACAGTGATAGAATTGGATGTCTCTGTTTCGAGTTCTGTTGAAATTTCGAAACCTTCAACATCTAACATCTTTTCGTGTGTTATGCTTTAACAGGTACGAACCTAAGCAAAACCTTTACCTAAAGCAAAACCTCCCACATCAAAAAAATATGTGACCGAAAACCAGAGAGATCTAGAAATCCAAGAGACACTCTAGAAAAAAAAAAAGGAAAATAAATTGAAAAAAAAAAAAAAAAAAAAAAACATTCTGTTAGGATATCCCAAAGGAAAAAAAAAAGTGAAAAATTTCGTGTTTTAACTTAAGGCAACAACATGAAAACTATTATATGGTAAATAAATATATTACTTGATATTGTTTCTTTTATAAAATACATGTTTATATGCTTATTTTTTATTCATTACAAAGTGAAATCTAAATTTGAGAGAATGGCCCAAGGTACAATGAGGGTGTTGTACCTAGGACCACGAATGAAGTTCTTTAAAAACCTTCTATTTATCGGAATTTATTATTTTTGGTATTTATATTAATCCCATTCGGAAGTAATTAGTCTTAAAGATATGTACATATCAGTTTGATAATTTTAAACTGGTCAAGGGTCCTGTTTTTCTGCATTGAAAATAAGCGGCCTTAGGTACACGGGTCTCCCCTATATATATAAATATATCTGTTTGTTAAGTCTTCCTATTGTATGCTGAAGAAATAAATTTCACTTAAGATTATTGCAAGAGGAGGATTAATGGTTATACCTTATCTTTTTTAATAACAAAATCTCGATTTCCCTATATATAACACTCGCAATTGATGCCATAGTTACAAATAGGGCTATAATATTAAGAATATTATTAAAGCGATCCGATTAAGATTCGATCAGATTAATATTAAGAATAATATTACTTTTATAGTATTTTACGTCATGTACTTCAATTAATCTTTCTTTAATTTTGAATCAATATTTATAATAAAGAAATACTTCAATATTATCAGCATATATAGTTACGCTCATCTCTGACTGACTGACTCTGTCACGCTTCAAAAGGCTAAGCGATTTGTGTGTAAGAGTCTGTGTGTAAACACAAGTAGCCTTCTAATTTTCATGTTTTAGTAAATTAAATAAAAAAAAGCAATTGTCCAATTGATAAGCTGTTTAATCCGACGGATTCAGAAAAATCGCCATTTTAATTTGGTACGTTATCTGTAACGAATTTTTTTAGATTTTTTTAAAATTTAATTTAAATAAGAAAATAGACATATAAATTTTTTATTGTTGCCATTTTTTTTCAGCATAAAATTAAATATGCTTTCACGTGAAAAAAAAAAAAAAAATATATATATATATATGTATACATATTAAAAACCTGTGGCCACCACAAGACTTTCTTCTATATTTTCCTATATACATATTCAATCAGTAACAATATATATTTAAAAAAAAAAAAAAAAAAAAATAAATAAAATACGATTTTTTTTTGTTAAAATTAATACATATTCAATCAGCAACAATAAAAAAAAAAAAAAAAAAAAAAAAAGATTTTTTTTTTTTCTAAGTTTTTGTTTCGTTAAAAGTAAAAAAAAAAATCGATAACTTTGTTTTAAATTATCACAGATTTATAGTTCAACCATTCGTTTTAAAGGTATTGACGAGACCTATCGAAAGACACCCATCTTGAAACTTTGCCCTCCGGGGGGGTGTAACTCCCCCCCACTCGAGGGGGAACCGATGCCCCCACATGAATTTTTTTTTTTTTAGTTAACTATTACTATTATCAACGAGACCTTTCGAAAGATACCCATCTTGAAAATTTATTTCCCCGGGGTGTGTACTTCCCCCCTAGGGGGGGGGGGGAACCGGCGCCCCCACATGCACAAAATGTTTTTCTTAGTTAACTACTACTATTATCAATAATTCATATTAATTTTACAATTACAAGTTTAAAATAGCGTTCATCATGTACATTTATACGAAATTTTGTCCTATACTGCCATGTTAAAAGTTTACATAAAATGCGATCACAGCGCCATCTGCTTTGCGATTGATCCCAAAATCTAATTAGCACAATGACCCACCAGCGTCCAACTATATACCAAGTTTGGTTGAATTTCATTCATTGGTTCGTAAGATACAGTGAAAACAAGAAACAACAGACACACACACAGACACACAGAAAGACTGACAGACATACAGACATTGTTTAAAAACTATCAATTCGTGTTCAGGACATCCCAAAACGTGTAGAACCGTCAAAAAACGGAGGTCGCGAATCCAATACTTTCTCTGTATTACATATAGAAGAAAGTAAATATACAATATATATATATATATAATATTAAATTTGCTCATGTGTATGATAAATTGACGCCTATAAAAAAATAATGAAAATTTTGAATTTTAAAGGTAACGAAGAGATAAATAAATTGCGAAAATTTCGCATAGTCTTGCTAGTAAATGAATTATTTGAAGTGCAAATAAATAAAAGGAAATGATCATTTTTCAACGGGTGCCTTAGTCGCCCTATAAGTAACTAGTTTTAATTAATGTCCAGTTAAGAAAGAAATGCGTACTCTGAAGCCATAAATTGGAAGTACATGTTACAATTTAGATACATTCCTTAGAAAATTACCTAAACTATATATACATGATACTGCTTTATATATATATATATAATATTATCACCATCATCATCAATTTAAGCCTGTATCAGTCCATTGCAGGATGAAAGCATTTCCCAGATGATTGCAACTGCCATCTTTGTGCAATGCATGCTCATTCTACTTTTCCAAAATTAATATTTTCTTCTCTTTAACTACGCAGTGGCCCAATCCTCGGGCTTTTCTTATCTCTCGGTATCCAAAATAGGACATTGGCGGTTCATCTATCATCACTTCTTCCGGCATGGCGTGCAGCCCAGCTGCCTTGTAACTTCTTAACCCTAGAAATAACACTAGTAGCTTTGGTCTGCCCCTTAATCGAAATATTTCGTTCTCTGTTTCTTCGGGTGAATCCTAACATGCATCTCATCATAATTTTCTTAGTTATTTGAAATTTTTCTATAGACTTACACGTTAATGCCCAAGTTTCTGAAGCATAAGTTAAAACAGGCAAAATGAACTAATCAAAAACTTTTCTTTTCAAACAAATTAGGAGGTCATTTTTTAATATAACGCTGTTTCTTCCGAATGATATCCATGGAAATTTAATTCGGTCGTTAATTTCTTCCATGATGTTCCCGCTCATCATAAGGATTTGTTCCAGATCAGTATAACTGTATACCATTTGTAATTCATCCACATCAAAAGTCATCTTCAGTAGAGAAACAAAGGAATTCGATATAATTTTTGTCTTACTGAGGTTCATTTTAATACAACGAGTATGGTTTCTTTGTTTAATTCCTGGAGCCATTTTTATCAAATTTTAAATAAGGAAGCAAACAGTACAATATCATCAAGAAATCACAAATGATTTATAAACTCTCCATCATTTTTTATGCCTTCCTTTCCTCAATTTAGTTTTTAAAAAGCTTCTTGAAGTACTTCAATGAACAATTTGGTTGAAGTTGTGTCACCTTCTCCTACACCATCTCTGATTTTGAATGCATTACTCGTTTTGCGGAGTTTTAAATTGACTATATTTTCTTTATAAAAATTTCGAATAGGATGAATATATCCTGAAATAATATTAGTATTCATTAATGCATCCATAACTGTTAAGGATAATACGCAGTCAAAAACTTTTTCATAGTCCACAAAAGCCACTAATAGAGGGAGTTCGTATTTATTGCTTCTTTCAATAATTTCTCTTACTGTATGAAAATAGTCTATAATACTAAAAATACTTCGAAATCCTGCTTGTTCTTTAGGTTGCGCGGCAATATCTTATAAAAGAATTCATAACTATGTGCAGTAAGGGCAAAATGAAAATAAATGAAACAGAAATAACGAAATAAATGAGAATTAATCCAAAAAGATAAGAAAACATGAGAATTATTACGAAAAGCATTTCTTTTTTTAACGTTTGTTCCCAAAGGCAAATTATTACAAGAGGGAGAAAAAAATACAAAGATATTTCTGAAAATAACAATGGATTGAAAAATCTTAAATTTTGCTATTACGTATATAAATACATGGTATTGCCATAAGTTCTGCCCACTAAAATAAAACCACCTCTATATTTTTAATGTTTTGAAAATGATTCCGCTGTGTTTTGTAAAAGTATAAGTAGTGCGCGAAAACTAAAGAAATCAACAGGATTTGTTAAATATTTGATTAATTAAGATGGACTGGTAGAAAAAAATATATACTATTACACTAATTACCTTACATAAGTGTGGCAAGAATCAGAAAGATGTTTTTCAGTTAGCTAAAGCCGATGAAAATTTCAATGAAGTTCATCCAGCGAGCTATTAAGAGATATAATGAAACTTCATCTACCGATTACAACTCAAAAATTGGTCATCATCGTACAAGCAAAACGCCAGCTGCTGTTAAAGCCGTAAATAAAAATCTGTTAAGTAAACAAAATAATCACGGCTCGTGAGATAAATATCCGTACCAGAACAATGTCCGCATTATAAACAAGGCCTGTGACTTGATTTTTAACGTAGAAATACTGGCCAGCGACTTACGGCTGCTTTTAAGGATACACGAAAGACCAGAGTAAAAGTTCTGCTATAGCGGCAAGCGGATAACAAACATAGGTAAATACTTTTTTTTTTTTTTTTGATGAAAATTTTTTTTCTGTAGACGAAAAATTCAACAAACAAAATTATATGATGTTATCTAGCACTTCCAAAGAAGCTGCAGAATTCCACGAGTTAAAAGAGGTCACTACTCTGATTCAGTAATGGTTTGCAGGGAGGTTACGCATGAAGGTGTAACCAGGCTACATGTTTGTGAAAAAGGTGTAAAAACATCAGTTAAATCTGCCAAAGTGACATCCTTGAATAAGTTGTGAACCCTTAAGGAAGACTTTGTTCGCTGGAAAGCAATGGATATTCCAACAGGATTCAGCACTAGCGCACAAGGTTAGAACGGACTAACGATGCTGTGAGAACAACTTACCTTACTTCATTTGAGGTGAACATTAGCCATCGAGGTGCCCAGATTTGAAACCATTGGGACTACCGTTTTTCGAACAATTTAAAATAGAAGGCCTTCACTGAGCCTCATCGAAATCCTGAGACTTTGAAAGCAGATTTAGTGAAGACAATAGCAGAAATTCCGATTGAAGTCGTGCGTGCAATGATAGATGAGTGGCCGGAGCGTTTGAAGAAATGTGTAAAGACGAAAGGGGGATAATTTCTATATATATATATATATATATATATATATATAAATTATGATAAGTGATGAAATGAAAGTGGAATGTAACAAACAACAAGAAAAATCATTTACAATGTTAAAAAACAAGAAAATTAGTTAAAGTTAAACAATATTTAAGCCAAAGAATTAAATTATGCCGTGCTTTCTTCTTCAGCAGGTGGGTCCACAGTTGTTAATAACTATGTAGTACTAGCAGGTTTCGGAAGACATGCAGGCCAGCATACTCCAATTATATTTCAAACAGTATAATAATGTTTTTTTTTTTTTTTTTTTTTTTTTTTATAAATACTGAAAGGAGATTTCTTTCAAAGTTTTTTCATTTCTTGAAAATTAGTTTACAATAATAACTTGAAATTTGAAAATAATTTATTAAAGCCTGTTGAAATTAAAAAGTTATTTATAATAAAGCTTATTTATATAGAATTATATATGAAAATGCTATCCAAACATACCCCCACCCGAATCTGCCGGAAAAAAAAGAAGAAAACTCACCACCTGCAGGAAACATCAAATGCAAAATTTCCATCCTAGCTTTTAAAAACTTTTCAAAAATTGCCATTCCCTTTCCATATTCATAAATGTCCAAATAAACTATCCGCGTCAGGCGAAACAAAAAATTCCATACATCAGCAAACAACTGTCCAAAAAGGCTTTAAATTGCATGCTTCACACTGGGCATCTATATGCATCACCAATAAAAATAAAGCTAGAAGCTTCGATGCAGACACTAAAAATTCAAATTACTAGTACAATGAGAAATAAAACTTAAAGGATACAAATTTTTATAATATAATAAAGCCTGAAAGTTATAAACATGTTTATTAAAATTAAATTTTAAATTGCATAATCTCTTAACTCTTAAAAGTTGATTTATAACAATATTTATGTAAATTCTATGACTCAGATTAGAATACCATTGCGGCATACAGTTAGTAACAAAGGTGAACTTTTTTCTCTTGCCATATAAATCAGTACATAAATTATTATTTTTTAAAACAAATGAAATATCCAAAAAATCCGCTTCAAAGATATTATTATTGGTTTTATGTAATTTTAAAATATCTGGATAAATTAAATTTAAGAAATTATCAAAATTGTCGTTAAAAATAATTAAGTCATCAATATATCGATAAGCATGTAAACAAATATTGTCAATAACAGTGAACTTATATTCAAAGAAAAATAAGAAAATATTAGCCGCACTGGAAGAATAATTAGTTCCCATACCAATACCATGTGACTGTTTGAAGATTTTATCATGAAAAAAGATATAAATATTATTTAGACAAAAATGATATAAACTGAGAAAAAAAATCTCTAGGAGTATTCAATTCATCTTCAATATAAAAAGTGACAAAAATACTTTTATTGATATCAGACAGTTTGTTTATAGGAATATTACAAAGTAAGTTTTCAAAATCATAAGTTTGAATATATGAAGTTTTAAAAGTTATTCTGTTAATTAAATCAATACTATTATCAATAGACAAAAAATAACTTGTATTTCTGTATTTAAATTTTAGAAAATCATAATTTTTTTTCAAAAAGAACTGCAATTTTGCATTAAAATTTTTCAATTAGTTTTACAACAAATAAATCTAAATTTAACAGGATTTTTATGAAAATTAGGTGAAATAAATAAAGATGGAATATTGCATTCATTAGAAATTTTACTATTATATGAAAAAGGAGATTTGATTTGTTAAGAATAAGCAGTAAAACATATTTTTAACAATCGTGGATTTCAAATTTAATTTTGAGTAATAAAAGCATTAATAAGTTCAACTAAAGTTCTTTGAAAATCAAATTTCTTTCAAATGATACCGTAATTATTAGCAGCTTTGTCAACAGGAACTAAAGCAAAATATTTCTTAAAAGATTCCAAATATTCATTATTTTTTCTATTGAATTGCTGGTAATTATGATTATTAATATTGAAACTTTCAACTGAAAAATTGTCAAAATAAATTGCATAAATTATATATATGTATATATATATATATTTAAATATTTTATAAGTAATAAATCAAATGTGTGTGATCTTTAAACTCTGTTTCATTCTCCATAACAGCTAGTCCTTTCTAATTGATGGACAGAACTTAGAACTAAGAAACCTGGATATTAATGCATGCATGTACCTGGGCATGGCCTTATAAAATGTGTTTTTGATGCATCTCGTAAATCAAGATATCTTTTATAACTTTCATTTAAAAAACTTATGTTAAAATTTCCAAGTAAAGAAATAATAAATCAAACATAATAGCTTGATTTTTTTTATTATTATTATTTATTTATTGTGTGTACAATACACTTCTTTTATATCTAACAATGTTTTCATTCCACTCAGATCAAAATCAGATAAAGGAAAAAATAGTTCGAAAAAAAAAAAAAATAGAGCAATTTTTATTATTTCCTTTCAAATGGAAAAGACTGGAAAAAGTCATTTCAAACATTTGTATAGAATGTATCTTAACGGCTTCCAATTGTAAAATTGTGAAAAATAACAGAAACAAGCATTTATTTGTCTCGAAAAATAAATTTAAAATGTCCTTTTTATGTCAATTTTTAACTGTTTGCATTGAAAAAGAAGTGTTTTCAATATTGATATTTAAGCGTTTTTTATGCTATTTTTTTGCTTTTTAAAGAATTCAGATACATCATAAAATAATAATACTGATAAAATAAAATACTGAATAAGAAACCAATATAACAGCAGATTAAAACATTTTAAAAGTGATCTAGGAATTTTTTTGCAAATTATGTTTTTTTATAAGGTAATTTCGATGAAAATTTAATCACATTTGAAAGGCTGAGTGGGTGAACATATTAGGTGGCATATATATATATGGAAATTTCTGGGTGAGAGAACATATTATGGCCTCTTATAAATATCAAACTTTTTTTGGTTTATCAACTATTTATTCTAATAACACAGTTATCGACTGGACATTTCTATATACAATAACAAAAAAAAAAAAAAAAAAAAAAAAAAAAAAAAAATTGCAGCACTTCGATAAATATTTTCTCTTATAACTCATTTTGCCATAAATTTGCCATAGCAACATATGTCTGGTGACATTAGCTTAACAACATCAAGATATTAATACAACAGTCAGATAATTAATAGGGTTCCTCTACATATTAAAATTTGAATCACTTCTTTTATTTTAAAATCGCCTTACCCGTTTTTGTCAACATAATCGAATTTGCGATATCATAAAAAATGTATAATTTGCCTACTTTTTAATAATTCGTGAAAGAATTACAAACGAAAATATATTAGGGGTTAACCCTATTAGAAAAAAATAATAAAAGGTATCTCACTGGAAAGTATTATGTCCATTTAGATATTAGCCAGAAATGACACATTTATATACAGAATAAATTAATGTAATACTCATTAAGAAATGTTGTGTGCACCTAAACTTGTTTGAATAATTATTTTAAATCATGTGCATGTAAAGTTATAGATGACATAAATGTTAACAAGTGACAGCCGCCTAAAAGAAAGAAAAATTGAAATACAAGTATAATGTAACTTGAAAAATACAGACAGTAATGAGCAGTAAATTTTGAAACCCATATTTTTGTTGATGCTTGTTCTATTCCTCTAAAAATTAATATAGGTCAAATGTACAATTTTCTAAATTATTAATTTATTAATACTTTTACAAATTCAAAAAATGTTTTTCTTAATTAAAAATACGCATGGAATATGTTTGGGTCACTTCTTTCTAACGCATAAGAAACTAAATTGGAATATATATATATATATATATATATATATATATATATATATTGAGAGGATATGAATTAATCACAATTAACACGTTGAGCACCCCGCAAATTCTTAAAATCCATTAAAATTCCGTAATGATTCCTCCTGCAATAAATAAAAATTAAGCAAGTTTTTAATAAATTTTCAATCATTAAATGTAATTTTTTAAAATTTTATATCCTATTTTATATCCGCCACCTATGGTTGACGCGGCTTTATATAATATTTGACACTGTCAGCCATCGATGGCTGACAGGGCGTGCAATTTTTTTTTTTTTTTTTTTTTTTTTGGTACTGCTTTTACTTTTCGGGAAAAACTTTCATTGAAATGTTTGAAATATAGCATGTTCTGCACACTCCTGAAGTTCCAAGATGATTCTTTCAATAGTTAGAGATATAACACAAAATGTCTAGAATGTAGAATGGCTAGCATGGCGCTCAACGTGTTAATTAATTTGTTACGACTATTTAATATTACTAATCAGGAACATTACAAAATTTTATCTTCTGTTAACCCTTTGAACGGATGATACATTTATTATTATTATTATTAAGCTAAAATAATACTATTTTAGTAAAATATAAAGACAATAGAGTGAAAACATCAGATTTTTTTTTTTTTTTTTTTTTTTTTTTGGAAGATTTAAAGATGTAAAAACTAAAAGTCCATTCTGGATCTTTTGAGGGGAAACAATATTAGATAACATGTATGTTTGTGAAATATCTATAATTGTTATAGTATACCTAGTGCGTAAATATATATATATATATATATATATATATATATATATATATATATATATATATATATATGTACATACATACATACACATATTTATATGTGTGTATATGTATATATCGTTATTTTCACAAACCCGTCTTTTTTCAAGAACTCTCACAACTCTCACACCTTTATATTTATTCATTTATTATTATTTTTTGTTTTTTAAGAAACGTGTTTTTAAACACACACTCATTTCCACAAAAAATTCTCACAAAGAAGTAATTGTTGGACCATGAAAATACATGTCATGTAAATATGCAAATGATTAGTAATGCAGCGTGATTGTGCATTGCGTAATGCCACCCGCGGGCCTCGAACTTCGTTTTTCTTGGAATATAAAATAGGTAAGCAGACCTTGTTTGGTGTACATAATCTGTTGCAGAGGGAAGCTTTTTAAATAAAGATGCCGTTACGCCGCCATCAAAAACAATACGAGAAGCTGTCAGAGTCCGAAAGGGAAAGAATCATCATTATGATGAAATCTGGGTGAACAGATCGGCTAATAGCCAGCCACCTAGGCCGTTCTGATTTTACTGTGAGGAGGTGTTATTACCAGTGGACAGAAGAGAAGTCATTTATACGGCAGCCAGGCTCAGGACTCGCTCGACAGATCAATAATAGAAAACCGTCACATTAAGCGAATCATATGCATAGTGCCAACTGTCCCCTTGTCCGCCATCCGGCTATATGTGGTACCTACACAACCTGTCCCTGTGTCTGTACGTTGGGCGCCTAGATTAGGGACATTTACTCATTACGTGTGCTGCCAATAATACTCACACCACTCTCCTCCGCTTGAAACGGTGTCGCGCTCTACCGTGTTGGATTGCAACGGAATGAAATTAGGTCGTCTTCAGCGATGAATCCAGATTCAATTTGAGTAGTGATGACAAACATGTGCGTCTATGGAGGCACCGTGAGGAACCCCTCAATCATGCCTTTTCAGCTGCACACCACACCCACAACTGGTATGATGACATGGGGTGACATTGGATAAGACACATGGTCATCCGTAATATTGATCCTCGGCATTGTGGCAGCAAAGTGGTACGTTCGCGACATCCTTCTGCCATAGGTACTGCAACTCATTGCAGGGTTCCCCGGAGCCATTTTTCAACAGGACATTGCTCAGCTACACATAGCAAGTGTGTCACAGGACTGCCTCAGCCCCATCGCTGGCCATCTCGATTCGTAGATTTGCCACCGATCGAGCATATCTGGGATAACTTGGTACGGCAAGATAGGCAGGCTACGAGTTTGGGAGAATTAGAGGCGCGTTAAAAGCAAATGTGAAACGAGATGTCGCAGGACATCCTACGATGCTTGTATGTCTCAATACCCGCCCGTATCGCATCGTGCATTCACACTAGAGGTGTTCCAAGGTGGCACTAAAGCCTGCATTCTTTCATAATTTTTCCTGTAATAAATGATCATTTCGCTTTCATTTTGTAATCATTTACTTATATCAACGTTGCACTTACGTATATAAAATTTTGTTTCATTCTGACATATCTTTGTTGATGCATATATATATATATATATATATATATATATTATGGCAATAGGTGTATATATATATATATATATATATATATTATGGCAATAGGTGTATATATATATATATATATATATATATATATATATATATTAATGACAAACAGTTCTATTTAAAATTAGGTATCAAAGCTGGAACAGTGGTAACCTTGTATGAGTATGCTATATGTATGTATATATACAATACAGTCCGCCCAAATTAAAGGAATTTCCAATGAAGCCTCGAGTTCTTTTGGGTTAGAGAGGTCAAATCTAGGGAAATTCATCGCTTAATCTAAATAAAATAAGAAAAATAAATTCAGTCTTTAATTACTTTGTTTAGTTGTTTTCCTTTACAACATTCAAGAAGAACGGCTGATAAAAACATGGGGTCGTTGTCGTTAAAATCAAATAGGAACTCATATTTTTGGCATTTACCAAAAGTGACAATAACAGACTAGAGTGAAATAAATCGAACTAAATATAAAGTACAAGAATTTTAACTTTTTAAGATGCTTCCTAAGAACATTTGAGATTAATGCTTTAAAATGTATACACCAAAGGAAATTTTGAGTATATGTTCTGGGTTCTCTAACATACGCTGTGAGCAAAGAAAAAACAGAGTAGACGATTTAACATACAAATCATATTTTCGAGTGTACATTAAGCATTCAACGCGTATTAGGCAAATATCAATGATTTTTGTTATATGACAGTGAGTTTGTAGTTGAAAAAATTTCTTCTTTTAATTAAAATTTTATATTAATACGAAGAAATGATTACATTCAGTTATTTCCAACCGCAAAATCTGTTTGTTATCTTTCATTAAAAAATTCCGTAAGACAAATTTTTTATTGTTGCATGCTATTTTTTTTCCCTATCTTTCATTTTTTGTTGTTGTTGTTGTTTTTAAAAGAAGGAATAAATGGAATAAAAATGAAAAATTAAACGTTTATATTACTTTATAAAGCTGTGAAGTAAAGTTCAATTGAAAAATCAATAAATTGCGTCATAAAAATATTTTATCTCTATATTACAAAGCATATGTTCTGGATTATTTCAGAAATTGCTATCTTTGAGACACAAAATAAATCTCGTGTCTATCTAGAAAATACCAGACTGAATAAGTAAAATCTTTAGATTTCAGTTTGAAAAATAACTTAATACAAGGAAATAATTAAATATAGTAAATACGAAATAAAATCAGTACTGTGTCGCTATAACATAAAAATGGTTTTTAGAACAATACCTTTAACGTAAGGAGTAAAGAAGATTTTAGAAATTATACATCTTATTTCATTCAGAAAATTACAAATAATAATAATAATAATAATAATAAGATATAAGATAAATTTTAAAAATTAGATGAAATAAAACTTGAATTTTTGAATATAAAACTAGAACAGAGTATTTATAAACCTATGCGCAAATGCAGCAAAAGGAAATATAAAACTATAATATATAAGCTAAATAACCAAGGATAAATGATAATTAATACAAAAAAAAAATGAGAGCCTTCTTCAGAGGAGCTCCCCCATGTAAGGAATAGAATATGAGAAGTTTCTAACGAAATGTTGGCTATTTACCCCCCCCCCCCCCGATAAAAAAGTTTCTAGCCCCCAACTTCTTACAAATGGACACAAGACCATACAGCAAATGAATTTAATTAATACAAAGCATAAAAAGCATTTAAATTCATAAATAAAGTACAAAAGTAAATACATCAATATAAAATACAAGAATAAAAAGTACAAGAATATAAATAATACAAGAATATATATTCTTGTATTTTATATTGATGCATTTACTTTTGTACTTTATTTAGGAATTTAATTGCTTTTTACGCTTTTTATTAAATGAATTCGTTTACTGTATTGTCCTGCTTCCATCTGTGAGACGTTGGGGGCTAGAAACGTGTTTTTCTTGGCTAAATTGCCAGCGTTTCGTCAGAAACTTCGCATATTTCATTCCATACATGGGGGAGCTCCCCTGAAGGAGGTCCTCATGTGTTTTGGGATTAATTTTCATTTATCCTTGGTTTTTACTTATATATATATATCATTGAATGTTTTACATTTGATTAATTTTCTCTTTAAAATTCATTAAAGAAAATTTTTTTTTGAGGAAATTGACTTTTTGGAAGAAACATGTAATGTATCTTGTAATAATGAAGAATGTATATTCTGAAGATAATTTTAATGTAAAAGAAAATATAAAGTCTTCCATAATTACTTTAAAAAATTAAATTGGTGAATTTGTTTTCGATTTCTATTTAATTTTGAAATTTCGGAAAAGGAGTTATTTTGTTTAATGTATTTGGTCAAATAAAATGAGAAAAGTAAATCACACTGATTATAAAGGACATAATATTCCATTAAATATTTTTAATTTTTATTTCATTTTAAAAGAATACACACACACGCGCACACACTCATATATATATATATGTGTGTGTGTGTGTGTGTGTGTCTGTGTGTGTGTGTGTGTGTGTGTGTGTGTCTGTGTGTGTGTGTGTGTGTGTGTGTGTATACATATATATATAGATAGATAGATGTTTTTCTCTTGAGTTTTTTTTTTTTTTTTTTTTTTTTTTTTTAATAAAACTTCATTATATTGTTGAAATTCAGGTTAAGCCCACTTGTCTTTATATTTGGCTTCCATTGCAAAAAATACCTTGACAGAAGCTCATCTCTTGCCACTCCAACAGACGGAACAATCGCCATTTATTTGAGCTATACTCAACCTTTAAAACAGTAATTAATCCGCTTTATATTATTGCAACTACATAAATAACTTTTTGGGACAAAAAACCCTGAATGGGATCCGGACATAATATCGCGAGGACGAAAAAGAAAGTATGACCTATTTGAGAATTTGAATTTGTGTCAATGGCGATCTCTAGCGGGGCTCATAAGGCTCCATATGCATGTATATATATATATATATATATATATATATATATATATATATATAACATAGAATAGAATATAAGATATGATAATTATGATAATAAAAGAGAAAAAAAAAATTCTGATCGGGAAAAATGTCGCACCGGGTCCCCACTGTCTTCGGCAGCGTAGACCCGTGCGCGAAGCGCGCGAACGAATGCATATATATGAACGCTGCGCGCGTGTATTCCTTCACCATCCTTATGATTTTCAAAATTCCATATTTTTACTGTTAAACTTTTATTCTTAAGAAAAGAAATAAAAAAATAAATAAAAATCATTTCTGATCGGGCAAAAACTCACACCGCGTCTTCTTTGCATTCGCTCGCTAGCGGGTCAGTATTTTTAAATGAATCACTATAATGAATGAATTCTGAAAATTGCATATTATCAATCATTAACATTACTCTTAAAAAAAAAGGAAAAAGGAAAAATATCATTTGTGATCGGGTAAAAACTCACACCGGAACCCCACTGCTTTCGGCAGCGCTGCGCGCGCGTATTCCTTCACCATCCTTATGATTTCTCAAAATTCCATGTTATTACTCATAAACTTTCATTCTTACGAAAAGGAATTTTAGAAAAAGTCATTAATCATCGGGTAAAAACTTTCATTGGGTCCCTACTGCCTTCGGCAGTGCAGACATATGCGCGCGCACGTGTAAAGATATATACGTGCGCTGCTCGCACATATTCCTTCTAAAATCAAGCATTTATTCTTAAGAAAAGAAAATTTAAAAAATAATTTCTCATCGGATAAAAAGTCGGACCGGGTCCCCACTGCCTTCGGCTGCGCAGTCCCGTGTGCAGTGTGCGCGCCTATTCCTTCCCCGCCCTTCCAGCCCCTCCTAATTAACCTACATATACCAATTTTGAACTGTCTAACTCAATTAGCTGAGATGCAAAAGAAAACCTAACCAGGACACCCTAAAACGTGTAAATCAGGTGAAATCTCGAATTTCACTTTCGATAATATAAAAGAACTTTAAAATATCTTTCGAATGATGTATTAAAAACAATTTAATCATAATTAGAATTTGAAATATTGAAATTTTAAACTATTACAGCGCCATCTGGCGGTAGAAATTTCTGTAATCCACTGTTCGATTCCAAATGAACAAAGCTTTCAAATGATGTATTACTTATGAAATTATTTTAATTAGTAGCTAAGATACAAAAGAAAACCTAAACAGGACACCACAAAACGTGTAAATCGGGTGAAAACTCGAATTCCACTTTCGATAATATAAAAGTACTTTAAAATATCTTTCGAATGATGCATTGCAAATAATTTAATTATAATTTGAATTTGAAATATTGAAATTTTAAAATATTACAGCGCCATTTGGCGGTAGAAAATTCTGTAATCTGCTGTTCAATTCCAAATCAACAAAGCTTTCTAATAATGTATTACTTATAAAATTATTTTAATTAGTAGCTGAGATACAAAAGAAAACCTAATTAGGACACCTTAAAACGTATAAATCACGTGAAATCTCGAATTCCATTACTTACTGTAGTCGGCTAATGGAATGTGACAGAAATTTGTGGCGTCTGCTCTTGAAATTCAATTCAAATAAGTTTTAAAATGACATATTACTTTTGGAATAGTGCTAATTAGAAGCTGAGATACAAAAATGATATAAACACTATTATAAAACGATTTATGTCTGACGTTTTCGTGGTTTTCTCCGAAACTTGCGTAATTCCGGGCTAAATACTGTTAAAAATCCATAGTATGAAATGTGAAAGGAGTATCAGAATTCGAAACTCTGCAAAATATAAAAGATTAAAGGCGTTCTGGGTTTTCCGTTGTTTTCTCCGAAACAACCGTTCCTTTTATACACCCTCCCTTTCCGTCCCTTCTAATAACTTTACACTTGAAACTATCCTCCATCGATTTATCTTGCCTTAAAATCTAATAATACTAATTCTAAACTCTGTAACTTTTTTTTTCTGCCCCCCCCCCCCCTTCCTCAAGCCCTTCCTAATAATTCTACAATTTCAAAAATATTCACAATCGAATTATTGGGCGTTAAAACCAAATATTACGAAATTTCAACGGCATATCTAAATTTAAAATAGTGCAAAATATAATACAAAACTTAATCTTACATTGTGGTTTGGTCACATGAGTCGTGATAAACATAATTCCCAATAAAAAATTTAATTTTTTTGTTTATCCAGATATTTTCATGAAAATTGAGCAGTAGCTTTATAATATGCTGTCAAGGCCGAATATTAATTAAAATGTAACGTGAATGAAAATTTGAAAAAAATTGAAAATTGCAGTTTTTCTCCCTATAAAACATGTGACATCTTAATCGGTTATAGTCATTTCCCTTTTCATCTCAGACAGTAGTCTGGCATTTGAAATGGTGTTGCCACAAAAAATTCATACTTCAGTTAATTTTAAAAAATCTAATTGTTGTACCGATAAGCCGCTTGCACTTTTAGATTCAGAAAATTTGCCGCTTTCGTTTGGTACCAAATTCGTAACGATCGAACTAATATTTCTACTTTGTTTTCACCTTTTTTCTGCTTTTAACTCCGTTAAAATATCTTTTTTTATGCAATCGCGGTGAATTCTCAGTCATTGAGATCGCTTTCTGATTAAGCATGATTCTACATTTTAATTAATATCTCCACAACTAATTAAAATTTTTAAATTATGTTTTGAGGAGGACCTCGGAAAGGCTCCAGAGCATCCGTATGTTAATTGTTGTACTTCTGCGTTCAATAGGGGCTGGACGTATAAAAGAACAGACAGACAGACAAACCTTTCTATTTATTATTATAGATGATTTATTTATAATAATGATTTATGTTTTATATTCTAATGTATAAATATAGCTCTACTCTGCATATAATGATACCTGTACATAATGTTCAAATTTATGATTTTAAGTAATTTATTTTCACGATTCAACGCATTTTTGTTAAAATAAAACGTGAACAGCTAAGCATAAGATAAAATTTTAAAACAAAAATTTATTTATCTTTAAGAGTTATTGGATTATTTTTTTTTCAAGCATTATAATGTATTTTAAATTGCATATATGTAATTTTATGTTTTAAACTCAACTCGGTAATCTGTACTGACAGAAAATATTTGAGTGAATGTTATTTAAAAAAAAAAAAAAAAATCTGTATACTTGAAAATAAAAGCAAAAATCACATTTCAATCTTAATGACTATTATTACGTTATCTCATGTACTTTACGTGATATTCATACTTTATGTCCTCTTATGATATTAGGAATGAATTCAATTGTTTTAAAAACGTTTATGTAATATAATATGCAGACTAAACTATTAGATTTACATAGCGTCATTAGGACTTACGTGACTTAGAATAAGTTTTTATCAACACAATTATTGAATAAATGTTTTTTAATACATGACGTAAATCGTTATATTACACAGTGTTTTTGACATGATAATTAGACAAATATACCTGCGTATATAAGCATAAGTTTAAATCCGAACACTAATAATAATAACTGTTGCAGAAAAAAAAATGTTTTATAAAAACTATTTAGAATATAAAGACATAATATGTCACGAAAGATTAAACTTTTCTTCACGAAGCAGACAAGAAGACTGTGTCTTGCTTCATATGTTTAAAATAAATAAAAAGTAACCGCCATGATAAAACCCCAAATCATGTTGAATTAGAAAATTCAGTAGAGAGATGAGAAAGGTGTACACAGATAACTAATCGGATGAAAGGAAAAAAAATACTATTATAAAGAGAGCATCTTCGCAATATTCTACTCTCTAAAGCATTATAAAGAATAATATGCTGGCTAAAATTTTTAGTTTTTCCACTGTAGTTTTAGCTCCTAAATTCCTTTTTTAAACTTGAATAAAATTTGTCTATCATCATTTCATTATTTTTTTTCTAAATTACATTTTCTTTAAAAACTAATCTTTCTGTAAATTAGTTGATTAAAATCGGTATCCTATGGAACACCGAAATTCCAGAAGCACTAACCCAGCACTGACTTCTTGCAGTCAGTACTGGGTTATACTTCTTTTGACTACGATGTGTGTGAGATGAATTAATCTGATATAAAATGTTAAGTTATTGAATTCGTACATACTTCATTGGTGTACGGAAGCTGGTATGTCTTTCATTAAAATAATAATAACTTTTTTTTATTTTTTTTTGTATAAGGACTATGGACTATTGTCAGGGAATTCCATAGGGAATATCTAATGCGGCTCAAACCAATTAACAACTAAACTTAACCTTTTTTTCATAAAACACATTTTTTTTTTTTTTTTCAAGTTCAGAAAAAAATTACTCTGTATGAGTATAAGCAAAAATCTTTAATATATAAGATTGTATATTAGAAATAAAATACATTGGTTAGTTTTTTTTTTTTTTTTTTTTTTTTTTTTAGGTTTTTGTTTAAAAACAGCACAATTTGCCTCAAATATTATTATTTAAAAATGTTCAAGGTCAGATTTTTAATCGCATTAAAGAAAATTTCCTTTTGAATGATGTGATATTTCTGCGTCTATATAAATAATATGTTCTGTATAATATTATGTTTAAAATTATGCAAATAGGGAAAATTATATTAACTTAAACATTTTCATCTAAACTTTGAAAATATAGTGTATTAATTTCTTCAATATAAATTCAAATATCGCTAGCAAATACATTGTTAAAATTATATTTTTTTTTTCTAAACCCAAGAAAAAAAAGTTTTAGTAACTTTTATAGAAATGTAATTGTTACTAACAATGATAATGTAAAAGCATTTTTCAAGATATTTATCTTTCTGAAAATTCGTCAAATAATAAATAAAAAACTACTCTTAACTTTATAGAATGTACCAGGACAAATATTAAGTTTTACTGCAGCGGTAGGGCCCGATTTCGAATCCCGGACGAAGCATGGTGCTGTCCATGTTAGGAGTAGCGATGGCAGCCCACTGGATGCTCCTTCACAAATGGCCATTAGTTTGGCTAACCTACCCCCCACCCCCCGCACACGGCGAATGTTCCATCGCATGTATCGTGACATTGGAAATGAATATAATGATGTTAATAATGAGTTTTAATATTAAAAGTGTGTTACTTCTATTAGGAAACTACCCTAATTATGAAAGTATTGCATTTAGTCAAAAATTTTGATATCAGATTTTCATAGGATTTAAGTGCTTTAATGTTTTCTGAATCTAAAAAGTTTATTTTGGACAATTAATCAGCATTCGTTCAGATGATGTTCCACACATACACGTGGTGGAAACTCTTACTATCTTACATTCAAAAAGATAAAAAGACAAACAAAAATTTATAATTTGGACAGATTTTGCTATATTTGGAGAAAATTTGAAATCTGGGAGTGGAACAGAAAGTCCGTATATCAAAAAAGGCTCTAGTAATTTTCTTCAAAATTGCTGTATAAACCCTCTTCATATGTTCCTTTCATACACTTGATGGCACTTTTTGTATTACTTTCATACACTTTTTGTGTAAAATAGTTGACTTTTGTTGAGCAGATGATTTTGGCATGTTTTAGTAAAAATGAAAAATAAAAACTGGAATAATGTATATTATAATGTTTGATATATTAGAGTAATATATGGTGTCTCAAATACGGCTCGAACAGTTTTATTTAAATTTGCTACATAAACAACATTCGTATGTCCAGTTGTATGTATTAATTGGTTACTTATAGAAAAAAAAATATGCTTGTAGAGTATGTAGGACATTTTAGATCTCATTATATTATTTCAAAATATAGTTCTTTCTATATTTGTTAAACTCGCTGTATAAGTCTCTATTATATGTTTTTACGAAGTATGTATTAGCTTGCTATTACTGAAAAGGATTTTATCTATTTTGACCAAAGAATTTCCACAAATGATATATATTTGGTATAGCAGTGGGTAATGAAATTCGTATGATTGTTACACATCAGAAATTTTTTTTAATGCATAAATGCAACAATAATTCAAAAACTAAAAACTCCAGAGCACGAATAATGTATTAATTATATTATATATTTATTACAATTATCCATTTAAAATTCAAAATATACTTAATTTTATATTAAACACATTTGATTTTTAATTTTTAATTTTTTACGGCTTTCTACAAACTATCTTTTAGCCTAAAGGCACGCTATTATTAACTTTTAACTGAAAAATAAATCTCTCGTTGTATACGATTGATCACATATTTCATTCTTCTTTACAAATAACTTGAGTTTTTCATTAAATCTAGATTTTTTTTTTTTTTTCGTATATAGTATCTGTTTATGCACAAAATTAAAGAGTGAAATTAATTTTCGCTTAAAAACTGAGTCCGAAGTTTCATTATTTAAAGTTTAATCAACTTTCAGTGATTGGATACTTTTACATTCTGGGTACGAAATACAACACTGATTTTTCACGAAAGTTATATTAAATATATTGTTCATTTTTGTAAATGTTGTTTTAATATTACTCTATTTAAAAAGTAATAATATATATGATTATCTACCATTTTATTTAATTTTTTCCTTTCGCGTTACTGAAGTTATTATTTTTGCTTCGCTAAAAAACTTTTATAGTTCAATTATTATTTTTTTTTCTTAATGCAATACATTTATTTCATTGTAAAACAAATATTATAATACAATTAAAATGTCAGCTATTAAAAATAATTTTACATTGTCTATCTTTAAATGCTATTTACAGTAAAATATAGCCAATCGTGTATGAATCCAAGTATCTGTATTTAAACGTGGATATTTGTGTTGAAGTGTGTGTGCTGTTGTATGTTTGCCCATATTGTCAACTTATAGGGACGTTAATATTAAATAACCATCACTTGTTAGGACGAATTCTGAATTAACTCAGGCAAAATAGACATAATGATTTTTCTTTTTCTTTTACAGAACGTTAAAATGAAAAATATGTAACTGATTAACAAAAACGAAGAAAAAAAAAATCTTAGGCATGTCTAATTAAGTGAAAATTTATTATTACTACACTTCTTAATGCATACTTCATTTAAATTTTTTTATTATGTCTTTTAATTAAAATAAAGATAATAATAATAATAATATATATATATATATATATATATATTAATTTCGAATAGTCAATTTTGTGACGTTCTTTTACATAACATATTAACAAAATATATATATACATATATATATATATATATATATATATATATATATATGAAGTACAGATTTACGTGGTAGCCACCGTAATTGAAAGAAAAATAATAATAAAAAAAAAAAAAAAAAAGTCATTATTCTTGAGGGAAAAATCAAATATTAAAACATAGTTAAAAAGAAAACGTTTAACATCCAAATTGTTCGTAAGTTTTATTTGGATATGTTTATTGATTTTTGCACGATGTATTTAAAATCCGACTTTAAAAAAAAAAAAAAAAAAAAAAAGTTATTATAAAATACATATAAAATATATAATTATATATGAAATACATATGTAAAATACATATGTAAAATACATATATTAATAATAATGGAAAACAATATTCACAATTTTTTTGTAGATCACTTCGGATAAAGAAGTGTAACCGTGAATATCCAGTTAAAGGAAAAAATATTCTCTTGTCCAAGAAAGACACCTAATGTAGGGTCAAAAGTGTGGGATAATTCACAAACGAAAAAGTAATTCATATTTTCATTTTATTATTTACATTGTAAATTTTCACATTTTTCTTTATTTCTATATTTTTTCAAGATGCGTTATAGAGATGTGTTGTCGAGTTGTTTTCGAGATGTGTTGTCGAAACATTTATTTATTTATTTATTTATTTATTTACTTATTTATTTACTTATTTATTTACACATTTATTTATTTATTTACTGCATATTCATATAACATCGTAAAATTTTTATATACTTCAATTTTGCAAAAACTTAGGAATAATAAAAAAGTCATGAATCAGTAAAATTTCTATTGAAACCGAGGTAAGCTTAAATTAAAAGACAAGCCAGAAAAAATAAAATTGCATTTTGTGTAAGCACATTTTGTGAAAATTCTAAAGCCATATTTTGACCGCATTTTATAATATATGGCTTTAGATCCTTTCAACCATAACAAACAAAATAATAGCCGTAGTCTCGAATAAGTAGTGGTCTTTTTATGATATAAAACATGCGTGTTCTAGGAATCGCGTTTGACGTCCAGAAAAATAATTTATGATTAACTATGATGTTTACCTGTGTCGATGTGTTTACGAGAGAAAGAAATAGATCGAAAAGTAATATATATATACACATCTTTGATTATTTTAATTCAAAATTATTTATTTATTTATTTTTTCTAATTTGTGCTTATCATTTAAGAAAAAAGAAAAAAAAAAAAACTTTTTTTTTTTTCTTTTTTTTAATAAAACGTTTAATATATCGAGACTGCATTGGTAATTAAAATGAATTAAACAATCTAAATAATAATAATTATAACATTACTAGATAACTGGTTACTGTTACATTATCTTTTGACTAATATACGCGATCGAACATTCTATTAACTTTTGAAATTACTTATTAATTTATTGAGGATTCCAATAAAAATGCAAAAATTTGTAACCATATATTGTAAGAATATTAGTATTTGTTTTGAATTATTAGACATCAACGAATACCACAGAAATATGATTAAATACATATGAAAATTGTGTGATATTATTTAATTATATACATTATTTTATTTCCATGATATTATTTAATATCATGGGAAATTTTAAATATATAACATGCATTTGCCTTCTTTAAAATCATATTATATCTTAAAATTTAAAAGAATTTTGAATTATATAATTAAAAATTTCATACATGGAATTAAAATCACTTTTAAACCTTATTAATAAAAATCATTTAAAGCATTTTTATTATAAAATACCTTTAAACAATTTCGGTTTCAAAATTTTCAGAAACTTCTTTAGAATACTTACAATTTCAATCATGTTAAAAAAAATAAATATAAAATAAAATAAATTAAAACTTTCATAAAAGAATTTGTATTATTCATAAATAAACATAAACAGGGTCTGTCCGGAAAGTAATGCGCCCTTTTTTATTTTAAGAAATTTACTGAACCGATTCGTACAGTTACTCATTATTCTTCGAAATACATCACTCCTGCTTCAACACACTTGTTCCAACGCGATTTCCATGTTATACATTCGTCCTGGAAGTCCGTCTCAGGTAATTCCTTTAGTAACCTCGTCGTAGTCACCTTGATGTTTTCCAGGGGCGACAATTGCTGTCCTTTGAAGTCGGGAGGGGAAAAATCAGGACTGTAAGGTGGCTGGGGGAGCGTTGAGATTCCGGCTTTGGTCAGGTAGTCGGTCGCCATAAAGGCGGTGTGGCTGGGGATATTTGCATGGTGCAGTTTCCACAAATTCTTGATACCGCGCCTGATGCGGTTAACCCGTTGCTTTAGCCTTTTCAGTACTTCGACGTAGAATCTGGCGTTGACTGGTTGCCCAGGTGGAACCAATTCAAAACGGACCACTCCCTTTGTATTGAAAAAACAAGGAGCATTGCTTTGACCTGCGATTTTCTCATTCTTGCCTTTTTTGGGCGTGGGGACGACGCCGTGTGCCACTCTGCGCTCAGTCTTTTTATTTATGGGTCGCACAAGAAGATCCAAGATTCGTCACCACTTGTCCAAAAAAGTCGGATCATCCTCACAATACTGCAACAATTCTGCTCGAGAGTTTTTTCCATCTTGATTTCAACCGAGCACTCACACAAGGGTTTACTGAAACAGGCACTGTGACTCTGCAGGAGCTCGTAGCCGACTGGCGCTGGTGGCGTGGTGACGTTGTGTTCCCAAGACTCCACTCACCGTGCAAGCGGCAACTCTGTGCGATGGATAGTCGGGGCAGAAGAAAATGGGGCGCATTACCTTCGGGACAGACCTTGTATATACGAAATATTCATGTATATAGTCTGCGGTAATCATTACGGGAGATCAATTTCATTTAAATTTTATATTTAGTACACTAATATTTTTTTTGTCACTTACCACAAAGACAAAGCAAAATTATGATGAATCCCTAGTTATCTAACACTCTAAATATATATATACTCAATGTAGTGTTTTCATGTATATTAGATAAAGGTTTTCAGACGCTAGATCCGTTTACGGGCGATTTTGTTTTAGCAAAACAATCCACGTTGTCCTTGAAAAATTGGCAGCTGTTGAATTCCTATTTACGACAAATGTACGGAAAGTTCTGAACCTGATAACGTAATGTCTTGTGGTGCTATTTACATTTGAATAATGCAGTTAATATTACTATTAATACTACTATTGATGCCCACTCATATTACACATGCATAATGAAACTGATATAAAACTTTATGAAAAATTAAGTTTGCTCGTGAGAATTTTTTTTAATAAAGCTGACGTCATAATTCTTTTGAAATTATTACATATACAGCACTAGTGTTTATTTATTGCTACCTAGGACAAATTCATGTGAACATTTCTTGCTTCAGATTATATAGTATAGTTCTAACGCTTTTCAGTATGTGCAAACTTTATTCATACTTTTAGTAACCAAACCTGGATGCAAGTTATGTTAAATTTTTGTATTATACTGGAATGGAATATGATTAAACTTTTACAAATTGATTTAACCCATCCATTTTCCTTCATTGTTTTAAGCAATTAGCATAATTTATTAACAGAATTCATGTGCGATATTAATTCTTGCTGCACTCGCACATTGCTCTCGGATAAGGCGCTGCCACAGGAATTGGATATTGGAACTGAAACTCTGCGAACGAGGAGACACTGACAAGTTAATAGAATAAGCCTACTGATATTTTTTTCGAAATTTCTGGAATTGTGATAAACAGACTGTAATATTCTGTGATTTTATGTTACGAAATTTAAGTGATTCATTTAAGAGGCAAAGGATGATTAAAATTGTCAAAATCGATCTCCAATTATGAATATCCAGAAAGGTATTGTAAAGTGTATGAAGCTATATAATACCTTAAAAATAATATCATTCTACAGTTCTCTCTCCTCAAACATTATTAAAAGTTTTTATAAAATTTTAAACTTTAAATTTCTATTTCTTGGATTCCAAATTAAGGGAATAACCTAATATTTTCTGTTTTTATGTAACGAAATTTAAGTGATTCATTTAAGTGGCAAGTGACGATGAAAATTGTCAAAATCTATTCAATTAAAAATATCCAGAGAGTTGTAAGAAACATAAATGTGTTATTTAAAAAAGTATATGGTTGAAATAATTTCATACGTAAGAACACACATGCAGACGTAATGATGTGAAATTTATAAAATCATGCTGAATACAAGAACGAGGATTTGCACTACCGAAATCCCCCCAGTTTTCCACTAGAAATTTTAATTAGCAATTTTTGTCAAAAAATAAGACTGTGTGTGTGTGTGTACGAACAGTAAAAAAAAAAAAAATAAGTACCTAAACATAATCTTAACGAAAATATATCACAAATGTGTTTAAAATGAAGATGTAGTTAAAATATATGATCTGTTTAACGTTAATTATTATGGAAAAATACACTTAAAGAAATTATAGCGAGGCATCAACAGTTAGCGTATTTAATGTTCAACACTCTTAAAATATTAAACACACTTATATATATATATATATATATAACAACCATTTTAGTTTTTTTCCTTTATACACTGATGGAAAAAAAAATCCCAACACCAAGAAAATCTTATTGTACAGTAATGAAATTTCAGCAATACATTTGTCTAGGTAACATATTTAATTGAATAAAGTTTCAAGATCACAGGTAGAGCCATTGGCAAGAAGAGCCATTTCAAACGTGAAATGTTCGTACATTAGTAACCGGTGTAACCGCCAGAATTTTGAATGCAAGCATGCAAACGTGCATGCATTGTGTCGTACAGGTGTCGGATATCAGTTTGTGGGATGGAGTTCCATGCCTGTTGCACTTGGGCGGTCAATGTAGGGACGGTTATTGCTGGTTGTGGATGACGCTGGAGTTGTTGTCCAATGATGTCCCATACGTGCTCGATTGGAGAAAGATCTGGTGATCTAGCAGGCCAAGGCAACATGTCGACACTCTGTAGAGCACGTTCGGTTACAACAGCGGTATGAGGGCGAGCGTTATCCTGTTGGAAAACACCTCCTTGAATGCTGTTCATGAATGGCAGCACAACAGGTTGTATCACTAGACTGACGTGCAAATTTGCAGTCAGTGTGCGTGGGATAACCACGAGAGTGCACCTGCTGTCATACGAAATTGCTCCCCAAACCATAACTCCAGGACTAGGCCCTGTGTGTCTAGGCCGCAGACAGGTCTCTAGCAGGCGTTCACCTGGCCTCCTTCTAACCAGCACACAGCTATCTCTGCGACCAAGGCAGAACCGGCTTTCATCAGAAAACACATCTCCACTCCGTCCTCCAATGAGCTCTAGCTTGACACCACTCACGTCGCAAACGGCAGTGGTTTGTAGTCAGTGGAATGCACGCTACAGGGCGTCTGGCTCGGAGCTGTCCTTGAAGTAACCGATTTGTAACAGTTCGTTGTGTCACTGTGGTGGGGGGCTCCTGGCCCCTGCTGCCTCTCAGGTAGCGGGGAGCTAGTTGCGGCGGCCGACCTCACCTCCGAAGTGGCGCCCCTGGATAGCCGGCTATGCCTGTGAACTGACGAGGCGGCGCGGCCGAGAAGCATGTCGGATGGACTGATGTTCCCCCGCGTCCACTGTGCTCTATGCCTTTGTGGCCTGGGGGTTTTCGACCATCCGTCGCTCGTAAAGTAATAGGTGATGTGTTATGTTGTGGGTGCCTTGGTGGCACGAGGCGCCAGGGTTACTCTACTTGTAATCTATCACCTACTCTTCACCGCCAGGCCTTGTTCCTCTAATAGGCTCAAGTGGATTTTCCTGGCACCCGGCCTAGCACACCCGCCGGAGAGCAGCTAGTGCTCAATGCGAGATTTGTGGGTCTTCCCTTCCCGCGGACTTTTCCCGGGCCCGTGCCCCTGTCCGTGGGCTCGCTGGAGAGCTAGAAGTTTGGTTTCAGTGGGGGGGTGGCCTTGGTCAAGACTCTAAACCGAAAGGTGAGTAGCCCCCCTTGCCTGTTGTCTGTTGTCTGTCTGTCACTGTGGTGCCAACTGCAACTCGAATTTCAGCTGCAGACGCAGTACGATTAGCCACAGCCATACGCCAAACACGGCGGTCTTCCCTCTCAGTAGTGCCACGTGGCCGCCTGGAACCCGGTCTTCTTGAGGCAGTACCTTCCCTTGACCACTGCTGCCAACACTCATGCACAGTGGATACATTCCTGCCAAGTCTTTCTGCAATATCGCGGAAAGAAAACCCACCTTCTCGTAGCCCTACTACACGACCTCGTTCAAACTCAGTGAGCTGTTGATAATGGCTTCTTCGTCTTATTAGAGGCATCCTTGACTAACATTAACCCACTACGTCAGATCTCAACTGTAAATAACGATCACGAACCTTACAGCGCTTATTTATAGCAAACCTCATTTGCATGTTCATAGTGTCGCTACGAGCGCCACACTTATGCGCGTAGCTCGGAATTTGAATCGACGTCATCTTTCAGATGTATAAACACAACTAACAAATTTCGTTTATCTAGCACAGCTCCTTCCTGGTGTTGGGATTTTTTTCCATCAGTGTATTTTAAATATATAAAGCTCAGATGACAATAAAAATGGTGCTTTTAACTTCAGATTTTATTTTCTTTATGAAAGTGAATTATTATCTTTAATAGCAGACTTAAATTTTAATAAAGATTTCAAAGTCTGAAATATCAATAATTTCTTATTTAAAAACGAATTTAATGAAGCACGATTAATTAAAAAGAAATATTAATAAATATTAATTTTTTTAAAAATTTCTATTGAATTATTTTCATAATTGTAACATATAACACGAAATTAAGTAATTTAATATATATATATATATATATATATTTAGCAATCTCGTGTTACTGTATTAAAGGTATTAGACTAAAATCAATTTCTTTGGGTGGAATTAATTTCTTTGTTAATGACAGAAAATCATGCGAAACTATTCTAAATTGTTTTTTTATGGAAATTTTTTAATCATAATAAAGCTAAATAATTCATATTACAGTTATCGGTTGCGTTTCTTTTCTTTTTTTTTTCATTTATTATTTATTTAATATTAAAAAGAGCTGTAATTAATCAAATAAATCCGTTAATAGACAACATAAGTAACATAACATATAGAAAAAAAAAATCAAATTTAAAAATATATCATTTATTTAAAGCTAACCAGCTATAGTTTTATTAAAATTGTTAAATTTACAGTAATAGTTTTATTAACTGTAAATTTAACAATTTTCTTCTAAATAATCTGGTGTGTCACTCACACGACTTTCTCTAACTCGGAAATTTAATACTGTAAGTACGGATTGGAGATTAAGGCTTAAGATAACGAGTACTGTTATGTAAACCAATGTTAAAACAATTCAACGTAGGCTTCGAAACAGCTTTATTTGACAAATAATTCCAACAAGCCCTTTCATTACCGTGCCTACATTTATAGAGATTTCAAATCTGTTATTAAGTTCAAAAGTTCATTTAAAATTATATAGACAACTTTCACAGGCATCCTTTATTGAAACGTATCAATAATGAACAACATTTTCTAGTAACAAACGTATTTACTTCACATACATCATTTGGATCGCCAGAAATTATTTCTTTTTAATTTACTCTAACAGACACAGGCAAAGAAAAAAGTATAAAATTTCAAATCAGTATTCAGGAAGCCTCAAAACGTGTAAACATACAAGAAACCCATTGATGAATATTTAGCTTAAAAAAATACATTATTTACCATCTGACAGCTTTCCTGGACATGATAAAATATTATATGATATATTATAGTAAAAAACTTCCACAAACAAATAAAAAAGAATGTTATGGCTTAAATATTTGCAGCCCTGTAAATCTTCTGAAAGTTATGTACGCATCACATGGTGCACATAAAAGCGATCTTATATTAATAACATTCGGATCAACCTGAGATACATTTCCAGGAATTTTCAAGTATTGTCGCATTAT
The DNA here is from genome assembly GCA_963930645.1 of Salticus scenicus. Classification (NCBI taxonomy): domain Eukaryota; kingdom Metazoa; phylum Arthropoda; class Arachnida; order Araneae; family Salticidae; genus Salticus; species Salticus scenicus. Next base: position 151,840,893 of record OZ005652.1, on the reverse strand, counting down.
AATCTAGTTCTTTTGTGTAGCTCTGTAAACGAACGCAGAATGATTTCCATTCCATATTCTACATGAAATATGTTTTTACGCATATCACAAATATATATTCGTTTCATTTGGTTTAGAGCAGTCTATAGACGCTAAAGTCTTTTTATCTGCAATTTCCCCCATACACGAAATGTATTTGAATTCTCTTGGGTGTTCCTGTACATGAGCAATTTCCTTGATCTCAACGAAAAGCTTAGTGTAACATCCCTATATGATACACGTTTAGAATACCAAATACATGGCACAACCTGAAATACACTTCCACCAATTTTCAACTATTGTCACACTATTATCTAATTCTTTTGTGTAGCCCTGTAAGCGAACAGTGAATGATATCCCTACCATATTCTCAAGAATATATATTTTTACGCATATAAAAATTATATATTAATTTCATTTCCTTTAGTGCAGTCTATAGACGTGAATCTCTACTTACCTGCAATTTTTCCCATAGACGTATTGTATATGAATTATCTTGGGCTTCCCTGTGAACGAACCATTTCCTTCATCTCAACGAAAAGCTTAGTGTATTATCCCTATATGATGCGCATTTAGTATACCAAGTTTGGACTTTCAGCTATTATTTGTTATTCAGCTATGCTGATAACAGACAGACACACAGACAGACAGACACACACACAGACCAAATGCTAAAAACAAGATTTTCGGATTCAGGGGAACTCAAAACGCGTAAATATAACAAAAACGCACTTTCGTTAATGTGTCCCAAAAACAATAGTTTCTATACTTTATGAGTAAGAGAAAATAAATAATATGGTGTGTCACTCACACGACTTTCTCTTACCCTGGAATTTAATACTATAAATATTGGTTGGAGATTAAGAGGTAAGATAACGATAACTGATATGTAAATGTATGTTAAATCAATTCAAATTAGGCTTCGGAAGATTTTTTTATGATAATTAGTTCTGTGTGATGGGGGCTACCGCCCCCCTCAACACACTGTCTTATTATTGCACATACAATTATACAGAATTTAAATCTGTTTTAAAAATTAAAAGTTCACTTTAAATTATTCAAACAACTTTTACTCATAATATTCCTTGAAACTTATTAGTCTTGATCAAATTTTTCCTGTAACAAATTTATATTAATTTGAAAATACAACTTTTGGATCTCCTGAAATTATTCGTTTTTAAGTTACTCTAAGGGACACAGACAAAGATCAAATGTTAAAAGTTAGACTTCGGTAATCAAGAAGCCTCAAAACTTGTAAATATACGAAAAACAAGCGATGAATATTTAACATTATAACGTATGTTATTTACCGTATGTTTATCAGGAATTCAATTTTTTTTCTTGAGCAGCTTTCCAGGATATGATAAAATATTATAGGAAAGAATTTCCACTGACAATAAAAAAGAATGGTATTGCTTAAATATTTTTCTGGCATATATATATATATATATGTTTTGAATATTATGTACAGAACACATGGTAGCTCTAAATATGATCCTACCTTAATAACACACGGCACAACCTGAAATGCACTTCCACTAATTTTCAGCTATTATCGCATTATAATCTAGTTGTTTTGTGTTGCACTGTAAATGAACAGTGAATGATTTCCCAACCATCTCCTACATGATACATGTTTTTACGCATATAAAGATATATATTCATTTAATTTGTTTAGTGCAGTGTATAGTTATTAAACTCTACTTAACTGCAATTTCCCCCATAGACGTAATGTATTCGAATTCTTTTGGGCATCCCTTTACACGAACCTTTTGCTTCATCTCAACGAAAATATTAGTGTAGCATTCCTATATCATACATATTTAGAATACTAAGTTTGGACTTTCTACTACCATTTGTTCTTGAGATATGCTGATAACAGACAGACACAGAGATCAACCGCTAAAAACACGGTTTTCTGATTCAGGGGACCTCAAATCATGTAAATATAACAAAAAATTGCTTTCGAAAACTTGACCGAAAAACAATACTTTCTCTACGTTATGGGTAAGAGAAAGTAAAAATACATTTATTTCAAACGATGTTGACATATTAAAAAAAAGTTTTTTTTTTTTTTTTTTTTTTTTTTTTTTTTTTTTTTAACTAATATACTATTTTTTCTTTCTCTTACCGACAGGGTCGAGAAAGTATTGTTTTAGGGTCAAATTTTTGAACGTCAGTTCTTGTTATATTTACTTCTGAGGTCCCCTGAATACGAAAATCATGTTTTTAGTGCATGGTCTGTGTGTCTGTCTGTGTGTCTGTTATCAGCATATCTCAAGAACCAATAGTATCAGAAATTGCAAACTCAGTATTCTAATTGTGTATCATATAGGGGTGCTACAGTAAACTTTTCGTTGAGATGAAGCCAATGGCTTCTGTACAGGGACATTCAAAAGTATTCAAATACATTACGTCTATGGGGAAATTGCAGGTAAGTAGAGTTTAACATCTATAGACTCCACTAAGCCAAATGAAACGAATATATATTTTGTGTAATTGAGGGAGGTATCTGGGAAATTTTTTATGTGTGAAGGAGCCTCGCCTACCCCCTGGGGGAAATTCCCCCCTCGAGGTGAGTGAATTTTCGTTTTGGGTATCTTTCAAAAGAGTTCGCCAATACATTTAAAACGAATGCTTGAACCATCGATCTGCGATAATTTAAAATAAAGTTATCGACTTTTTTCATTTTTAACATATATACATATATATATATATATATATATAATATTGAGAATAAATTCAACTTTTTTTTTGGATATTTAGTGTTATACTACTTCTCTAATATGGAAACCGTGTGCAATATAATGGAAGATATATATTTTTTTAATAATAATTTTAATAAATTATTTTTACTGAGTGAATTTGTGTCGGAAAATATAGAAGAAAGTCGTGTGGTGGCCACAACACACTAGTTATTTACTTTTAGTGGATGTGTTTTACTAATAATATTTTACCATTTCCAGGGAAGCTGTTCGGGAATTGAAATAAATTCCTCATAGACATATGGTAATTAATGCATGTTTTAAGCTAAATATCCATCGCTTGTTTTTTGTACACTAATGAAACGGGGATTGAGGGGGGCTCTAGCCCCCGCACACAGAACTAATTATCATATAAAATTCTTAAAAAGCCTAATTTGAATTGTTTAACATAGTTTTACATGACAGTACTCGTTATCTTACCTCTTAATCTCCAAACTGTATTTATAGTATTAAATTTCAGGGTAAGAGAAAGTAGTGTGAGTGACGCATCAGATTATTTTTTAAGAAAATAAAACTGCAGAATAGCTGAAATTGTGAATCATCTTGAAGTTGTTGTTACTAAATTTTTAAATTTCCTAACTAAAACAAAAGATTAAAGAAATCTCAATCCTTATTACAAACTAATATTGTAATACATGTTATTATCGAATTATAGTTCTCCTAAAAATGAGATCACAAAGAAAAAGAATATTTAGGTAAATGTATCCAGTTTTGTGGGCAGAGTTTTAACTTTGGCTTATAACTTTTGATACAGTAGATATTATGCAAACATATGAAAACCAATGGAAAGCTAGAAACATTAGATAGCATTTGATAAAGTAGTAACTGTATTGATTTCGTCATTTTTGGTCATTTTTGGAAAAAAAAAAAAAAAAAAAAAAAATTGTACCCGGTTGTGCACATATTTGAAAAATCCGTTAAAAATTGTTAAATAACAAGAAAAACTGCCATAAATACAGAAAACTACAAAATTTATTCCTTTTATAAGGATTCGGGCGTTGGAATAACAGAAGAAAATGGCATTTTTCCGATTTTACTCGTCACCTTCTTCGTCCTCCAAATCAGAAGTACAATGCATGCAAGTAAAATAATTTACATGTATATTGGAATTCTTTAAATGCATCAGACGATCACACTCGTTTAATTTGATTGAGATGGCTCTTTTAGGCATAGTGGTAGATGCTTCAAAGAGATGACACAGAAGTCAACATCATCAGATTGTTGAGACTCAAATTTTTAGCGCGTTTGGCCGGCACTTTGAATGATGGAGTTGCTCTACTTTCTCTAGGCATCTTCTGGAGGGATTCAGTAGCTACAGGGAAGTTGATATTCTCAAGCAGTAGATTTCATGGATTTCTTGGAATGACAACCATTTCCATAATGGCAGAAAAAACAATTTTCGGTCCACATTTTGGCTGAATTCGATATTGCATCTCAAATTATAGGAAATATACTGCATAAATGTACCTTCCATTTACATTTTTGAATTAATCTACTTCCATTCATACTGAAATCTACTTCCATTCATTCCTATATCATTCTGAAAACATTCACAAATCACTTTTGTAATGCTTTTCCTCAGTTTTTTTTCCGATGACTTACTAAGAAAATGTATAAATTCACTTCGGTGTTAGCATAAAAACTGCGTATTGTCACAATACATGTTTGACAGTACTGAAATCCACCATATTTGCTTTTTGTTAAAAGATAAGGCGGGGTGCCCATAACCGGAGAATGCCGATATCAGGAGACATTTCCCTATATATACTGTGATAGAAATAACATATGATAGATTTACATATTTATAAGTACTAAATTTTATATCTTTTCAGGAAAAATATAACAGAATAATATATATATATATATATATATATATATACATTTTTCCTTAAATTCTGTATGTTTTAAAAAGCTTTGTGAATATAATTTGAATTTAACCATAACTGCTATCATCACATTACTTTCTCTAATGCTATCGTCACATCCTTTTAATAATAGAGTGAACTGAATTGTTGCCCATTACTTTCCATATGATTTAAATAAATTTATCTGAATAAATAAGTATTACTTGTAAATTATATTACACCATGTGTGTTTTTCAAATTATAAGAAACTAATTCAATAAGAATATATGTATATATTTACGCAATTATTAATATTTATATGAAAGCACTTTTCTCAGTTATCTTTATAATATTTTTATATATATATCGGAATTATTAGCTAGTGCTCGGATACTTTTGCTGCTGACTATAGGCTCAATCGATCGATGCGTCGCACTTAACTAATGGTCTAATAATAAACATACAATAACGTACTGTAACACATTCTGTGTTACAGTGTTGTATATACAGCATATAAAAAAATTGGATCTTTAAATTAATTACGCGGCATGTGAAAAACACGTTAAGAAATTTGAACTCTTAAAAAATATCTAAAATCTAGCTCGTTCTTTTTCGGATAATTTGCTTTATTTTTACTCTATTTAAATTTACTTTTGGCAAATAATGCCCACTTACTTTTCAACCTATGCTATATATATATATATATATATATGCTGTGCGCTGCGCGCGGGCATTTATGTTCGACACTCTTAATGAATGACTATATTATCGTAAGGGAAAAACATTTAAAAAAAAAATCTTCTCTCATCGGTGGAATAATCGGTCCGGGTCCCTACTTCCTGCGACAGCGTATACAGGAGCGCACGTCGTGCATAATCCTTCACATACCGTTCCCACCCCTCCAAATTATTTTACACTTAAAAAATCCTTGCAATCGTTCTATCTGGCTTTTAAACCTAGTAATACTAATTTCTAGCATTCTTTTTGAATTTCTTTCTCTGTATCCCTGCGCCCGTCCCCCTTCCCGTCCCCCTTAATAATTCTGTACTTTCGAAAATATCCGCAATATATTTATCGGACCTCAAAACCTAACAACACTAATTTTCAGCGCTCTGACTCTTATTTATATATTTTACCCCTTCACCTCCTTCCCGTCTATCCTAAGAATTTTAAAAATTCGAAAATATTCGCAATCGATTTGTATGTATCCAAAACCTTCATGTACCAATTTTGAGCGACCTAACTCTATTTTTATTTTTTGCCCCTACACCCCCCCCCCCCATTCTCGTGTATCCAAATAATTTTACAAATTCGAAAATATCCGCAATCGCTTTGTAAGAATCAAAAACCTCTATGTACCTATTTTAAACGGTCTAACTCATTTTTTTATTTTTTTTGCCCCTCCGCTCCTCCACGCTTTCTGACACTCCTAATAACCTTACACTTTCGAAAATATCCTCATTCGATTTGCAGGCCTGTAAAACCTATCTATACCAATTCTGAACGATCTAATTGTATTTCTATATATATATATATATTTTTTTTTTTCCCATAGCACTCCCTTTTCCCGCCCCACCTGTCTCGAATTTCTAAAATTAAAGAAATTAGTTTTTATGTATTTGTGAAAGCTATATTTTAGAGCAAAAATCTCACATATATCTTTTTTCTGTTTGCGATATAAAGGATTATTTCAAATTCAAATCACGTTTTGCCCCCTCTCTCCCCCTCTTGGGGGCTAAATT